>OX336899.1:20656928-20841928 GCA_946959425.1 Argyrosomus regius
AAACTGTCCTGATTTGGCATGAAGCCTCAAAGAATCATGGGAGTTCTTGCACAGCGTTTCAGCTGCTCTGTCTGGCGTGTAAAACATGCGACCAAAATATATAGACGTTATTCTTACTCGTGATATGATCGAGTTTGACTTAAATAGCAGTTAAAATTATACATTCCTTATAAGGACGAGAGAGAGAGCTGGAGAGTGGCTTTGATTTGTGTGTGTGTGTGTGTGTGTGTGTGTGTGTGTGTGTGTGTGTGTGTGTGTGTGTGTGTGTGTGTGTGTGGCTTTTAGCACTACAGGAAATGCCTGCTGTCTGCTCGGTTTATGAGGAGAGGAATGACTGTGCTCAAAATCTCCCTCGTTTTCTGCCTTCACATTTCTCTTTCTGACGTTGACGCATGCAGCACACGTCTGCCGTCCTCCAGCGCAGTCTGAGTCTGAGTCTGCCGTGCTACTGTGACGACAGCGCTCAGCCTGGACGGCTCAGAGATAACTCCGATAGTTAAAATGATGAATTTATACAACCTGATAAAACAAAGTTCCAATTTTGAAGCATGAAATGTTATTATATTTTGAAGATGTGTGATTAATGTGTCCTTGAGAGCAGCATTCCTACAAAGTTCAGATTTGATACTCTTTGTACTTTTTCCAGACCTTCATAAGATTTAAGGATCTTAGTCAGTGTTAAGTTTTGTGTTGTGCTGATTGCTTCACTGTCCAGCTCAACAATGATCTTTGCACTGAATAAAGCATAAAGGTGGAGATGAGGTCTGAAAATAAGAAAAGAGTTATTGTTTTTAATATTTAACAGTCATCTTGTTGAGGTTATCTACAATCTTTTACATGCAAAAATGTTCTAGTCATATTTTTGCAGATCTCTGGAAGAACTCCATGCAAAATAGAATAAGTGATTGTAATCCTGAGGAACTAGGACAAAATATTGACAGTATTGCTAAATTAAATTATTTGATTCTTGAAGTAGAATGCCAATGAGAAATATTTGGACTTTTCTTGGACATTACGATGCCTATGTGTCTCTTAACCACTGTCAGTCAACATGAAGCATGATATTTTGTTGAAAAAGTAGAAAACAAACACATACATTCATAGCTTGTACAGCACAGCTACAGGGGAAAGGCAGGATGAACATGAAGTCACTGTATGTGGAAGTGAACACACAACCTATGAAAATATTTAAATATATTTAAATCAACACTGGTTAGATCGGCATGTTTCACTCACTTAAGTGCGTGGTCGCTACCACAAACTATTTTGTCATCTATTCCTGATACTGTAACTTTCTGAAAGTATCAGTGTGTTTTCTTTGATAAGTGTTTCTAAATAGATTACAGTCTGTTTGTTCTTAAAGATTCCTGTAAGACTTTTAAGAGTCTTAGATTCAGACATCCTCTCTGCACTGCTGCTGCTGCCACTGAAAACCTCTGGAAGTCAGAGGAAAACACTGCTACAGCCACGCTGATGAGACAGAACAGAGGAGCACAGTTTTCTCACTATGGGAGCTGTGTGCATTTGTGTGTGTGTTTCTGTGCGTGTGTGTGTTTGCTGTACCGGGAAGTGGTTGAGCTGGGGGCTGGAGAAGAAGCCTTCGCTGGAACGAGGACTGGGGTAACCTGGTCTACTGGGCTGCAGACAGAAAGAAAACAGTTTGTTCTTTGTTAGTTCATTAGCCACGACAAACACGCACTGAAACACTCGGACAGAATAATCACAGAGAAGCGAGTGAAGAAGACGATCATCAGAGTCTTACTTTAGGCGGTGCTTCATCAGACCCTCCAGAGTCCCACGACACGGTGACTTGTCTCCTCATCTCCATTCGAAGTCTCTCCTCTTGTTGAAGCTTCTCTTCCTCCAGTATGGTGCTACAAGTTATACACAAAGGACTCTTAATAAGATCCTTTAAAAGTACTGATACATAAAAGTCCTGCATTAAACATGTCAGTTAAGTAAAAGTATGTAAATATAATCAGGAAATGTACATAAAGTATTAAAACAGTCCTGGTGTCTGTTATAATCTTTGTTATATCATGAGATTTTCCATTTGGTTCATAGTTGGTTCAAATGGAGCTAATCTTTAACTACCAGGACTGCATCTAATAATTATTTTCATTATGGATTTCATAATGGATTCATCTGTTGATCATTTTCTCACTTAATTGATTGTTTTGTAAAATGGTCAAACATGCTGACACAATTACCCAGAGCTCATTAAAGGTACATAAAAAGGAGAAGAGAATCCTCACATATGAGAAGCTGGAACCGTTAAATGTTCAATTAATCGACTATCAGCTGGACATTTACATATGTTTTGTGTCCAAATATCTTAAATCGTAAGGTCACTAGTAACTAAAGCTGTCAAATAACTGTAGTGAAGTAAAAAGTATAATATTTCTCTGAATTCTGGTGGAGTAGAAGTGACATGAGAAGAAAATTAAACCAAACTGCTATTTTGGAAGAAAAGTGGGTAAACCTGAACACATCGTCTTTATGAGTAAAAACAACAAAGACACAATATGATGGAGGCTACTTCATGATAAATACACCAAGGTATGAGTGGACTACTGTGGCCAAAATGAATATATAACAGTTATTACAATAAATGATATTGTATGTGGATATTCACTGACCTGTTCTGATTCATTTTAACCTGACAATAATATATTCATGTGTAAAAATACTACACAAGATACAAAAGAAGCGTTTACAAACCTGGAAATCACCTCACCATTCACTACACACTGAGCTCATTAGTAAAGCATCACTGGAGTATTATTATAATGACCTTTAGAGTAATTAATATTCAACACAAGCAACATTTATTACCTGAGTTGTGTTTTGAGTTCGGTGAATCGCGGCCGCTTGCTGGGGTCGTACGACCAACACTTGGTCATCAAGCTGTACAGGGTGGGCGGGCACTGAGGAGGCATGGCCAATCGCTCCCCGTTCTCTATCCTGCCAATCACGTCATTGTTCTTCACTCCCTGGAAAGGCTTGATGCCGTACATCAGGATCTCCCACATACACACACCTGCAGAGAGACACACGGTGCATCTTTAGGACAGAAGATTACTGACAAACACACACACGCTTGATGATGTAAAAATACAATATATAAGCAGTTCTGGAAGAAACAGTGTTGTAAAGAACTGTTTCAGACACATGCACACACACATGACTTCTGTTAACTCACCAAACATCCAGACATCACTGGCAGACGTGAATCTTCTGAAGTTGATTGATTCAGGAGCCATCCATTTGATAGGAAGTTTACCTTTAGAAGCTGAGACAAACACACATACATTACAATCTATAAAGTACAAGATGGTTTTTTTTACTACATCATATTTCTAACTCTGTCATTTGAATGTTGCACTCAGTCAGAGGGGTAGAGAGCAGAAGGAGACAGCTTTCATGCCAACAAGAGCAAAAGGTGACTTAACTCCAAATAAACTGCAGTACCCTGATGTAACCTTTTGATGGTGGTAAAGTACTGGCAACCACACACACTCTACTACAAGTGCTACAGGGACAACAAACTGATCTCAGGTCATTGAAAGTTTTGAAAAACCTTAGTGACTCAGTGCTCTGTGTCATAACAGAATACAAAGCTGTGCATGATTACCTTTGTAGTACGAGCTGTCCTCCATGTATCGTGACAGACCAAAGTCTCCGAGCATCACACAGTCGACTGAAGACACCAACACATTGCGAGCTGCAATGTCCCTGTGAGTCAATACGACTGTCATTAGACCTGATGCAGATGTTGTGTGTTGTCTCTTAAAATATCAAAGAGGAACTGTATTTGCTAGAGTGCGCTGTGTGTGCGTGTGTACCTGTGTACAAAGCGTTTACTCTCCAGATAAGCCAGTGCTGTGCTGAGCTGGTAGGCAAACAGAATGAGAGTGGCCAAATCCAAACTGTACTTCCTCACCTGAAGGAACGAACGCAGCTGTAGACGGAGAGCATGATGAGAAATGAGAGGTTATGATAGAGAAACAGCTTTATGCTGTATATTTATAGAACATAGCAAATAATTTGTTGACACGTCATCACGCATGTTTACGTACCTCTCCCAGAGTGCAGAGCTCCATGATGATCCACACGGGGTTTTCTGTGATCACCCCGATCAGCTTAACGATGTGAGGGTGATCAAACTGACGCATTGTCACTGCACAGGAAACAAACGCACACACACACAGACACATCAACACACCAAGTACGTACAAGTGAGTCATGATTTGCTAATACGACAAGTTGATACACAATTATAAACTGTGGTTTAAAAAGTGACTGTTTAGTAACCGTAAAGACTCGGCTACTCCGAGTGTTTCTGACATTTACAATCAACAAAGTAGCGACGAGTTAAGACCAACAGTAACAAAGCAGGAAAAGGAGCACTGCGTTGTTTACAAATGTAATGTTCACCACAGAGAACAGCATGAAATCCCCTCAAGGACAAAACACCTGCATGAGAGATGTTTTCAATTTTTCTTTCATTTTTACTAAAACTACAAAAAATGCTCATGTGGTTTTATTCATCTGTAGTGTTGTGAAATAAATTCATGCTTTCTGATAGTGAAACTGGGACTTTTCCTCAGACTATAATTGTACCTTTAAGCCTATAATCGTTGCATCCCTATACACACACACACACACACACACACACACACACACACACACACAAAAACACACACACAAAAACACACAGCGTGGTCTTACATGCTTCTTGTAGGAACTTTTCTCTGACGCTGTCTGATGTACAGTTCTTACAGGTCTTGATGGCGACGGGTAGAGCCGGTTTGTCCTGCAGAACACACACAGAGAGTCACAAGTTAGCAGATCATAGATGATACAGTACGAGGCCGGCTGAAATCAGCATCACAAAAGAAGAATACTGTTGCATTTTTTTATTACAATGGTTTGTTCTCACTGGATAATGTGAGTGTGTGTGTGTGTGTGTGTGTGTGTGTGTGTGCGTGTGTGTGCGTGTGTATTTCCACATACCGGGCTGTTGTAGACTCCTTGGTGTACATCTCCAAACTGACCCTCTCCTATGCAGCGGCCTAACTCTATCCTGTCCCTCTGGATCTCATAATCCCGCGCTGAGAGAGAGGAAGAGAAAAGACAAGTGGAAAAGGTGAGATGGGAACATTTACGAGCTGTTTTACATACACTGGAAAAAAACATGTTTGACATGTTTCTCTCAGACCTCATGGATGGGGCTTACCAGGACGAGACAATTTGGAAGGCATCAGGTAATTGTTTTATTCACAGAAAAGTAAGTAAAGCAACTTTTAGATACTTTGAAATCATTTCTAACAGTCAGATTATTGTCCTTTTTGGTAAGCCCCATCCACTGGCAGCCAGATGACACTAAAATAAACCAACAACAATACATAAATACATTTTGAGCCAGGTTTGTACATTCAGATCATATTCCCTTCCCCTAATACCTCTAACTAGACACACCTTGACTTTGACATGCACACTGACACACACCAACATATGACAAACCCATTTAACAGGCAAACAGTAAGGTTCGTAACATTCTGTGTTTACATGCACACCAAAGTCCCTTTATCGTCTCTGTTTACTCCTGTATACTGACACTGTGAAAGTGTGGCTCTACAGAGGAACATCAACACGCTGTTCTCAATACGATCATTAACAGAGATAAAAACCTGCAGGGCTCCGTGCATGTAAACATCAAGAGTCCATTTCTAAAACACTCTGCTGAGCACAGAAGAAATATGCAAAATATGAACTGATTCAATGGATCTGAAGTGGATTCACAGTGTCTGCAGTAACCTTTTTAGAATTCAGCGAGTGTCCGAAAGAATTTGAGTGAATCCTTTGTGCAGGTTTGTGCAGGACACTGACCAACAGGAACTTATCCTGTAAAATTTGACTTATCTGTGGAGCTAAACAGAGTCTGGCTGTCGGACTCATCCAACAGATAAACAGTAAAAAAAAATCACAAATGTCAACATCATAACCAAAACACATTCCATACAAGGAAATGTACAGCAGTTAATCCATGCTGCAGTTTGCTTGCAGGAATCTAATAATTGCTTCAAACAGAAAAGAACCCACAGAAAAAAAACACATACGACCGTGATGATAAATCACAATTAAGAAATAAAAATCTCATAACCGACATGATGGTGAAATGAGAACCAAGCCGACAAACAACGCAAATACTGAGAGGGTGTTTAGCTCCAGACGATTCTCATTCAACTTTTAATGAAGAAACATCTTGCATTGTTTATGGATTGGCCCTCCCTTTCATTTCCAACACCAGACCCGAATAAACTGCATTCTACCAAACACCAAGAACCACAAGTCAACAACATTCTGGATATTAGGAACCTTGAGTCTTTGTATTTTTCTTTGCCAGATACTAATGCTGAAAAAAAAAAAAAAAAAAGCCACATAATTGACACTGTTACTCATGTAAACTCATGTAAATAGAGTAGAGTACTGTCAGGTTTAAATGAACTAACTTGCAGGAAGATGAACTTCAATGTGTCCGGCAAAGAAAAATATCAATCTCAAGGTGTTTCGGTGGGACAGAATGAGAGAGACAGGGAGTTTTACCTTCGACTACTCCATAGCTGACTGTGTTGGCGATGGGAGAAAGAGGAAGAAAGAGAGATGAAGAGAGGGAGAGAGCCAGACAGCTGCTTTAAGACTGAAAATAGCTCAGATAACACACACACACACACACACACACACACACACACACACACACACACACGTATACAGACCCATTTCACTCTTTATCTCATGTTTAGTTAATAAATAAGTTAATAAATGAAGAAGCGAGCTGATTCTGACACAGGCTGATCAAAAGAATACGTTTGCCGCATAATCATGAGCGTTACACAGCTTCATTTTAAACATATAGCAGACAGCTGTGACATGAACACATACAAACTCAGACGCAGAGTAGGAAAATATGTCTGCAGAAAGTCTGTTTAGAGGAAGTCGCAGGAAAGAAGGAGACCAAAAAAGCAAAGTGAAAGAGACAAACAAATAAAGCCAGACAGAGAAAGATAGAAAAAAGACTGTGGGAGGAAAGAAGAACACAGTCCATTTTCAAAGTTGGCCACGCAATCAAATACATGAGTATTTTGTACTGGCCCAAATATCCACATCAAATGTGCTGGAACACGGGGCTAAAGCCACCATTACTTACAGGGCTATAGCCAAACTTACCAGCACGTTCAAGGTTTTTTTTTTTTTTTTTTTTTCTACAAGCATATGAATGAATTTGACAGATGAGTAATGCGAGTCCAACCAACTGGAGTTACACAGCATGAGTTGTAGCCTCTCCGACCTCCAGCTGTTTATATAAAGACGCTGAATCTGGCTTGAATTTGATCAGCCGCTACCTAACCGAGTGCGGTTCAATGCAACTTCTCTTGATGTTCGCCGTGCGTGTGTGTTTCTTGGAAAAGACTCACACACCGCGCTCGGCTATTAGTTAGCAGAATGAAATGAACGTGTGTTTGAGGACGTGAGCCTTTGACAGAAGAATAACATTAAAACGGTTATTATATAGTTCTCTTGCTGCAGTGCAACAGAAGCTCACTTCTTTAGTTGGTAAGTAAGTAAAAGAGAAGACTGAGAAAGATACTTACTGGAGGGCATGGTGTATGTGTCCTCTTCATCAACTATCTCTGCATAGTCATCAGTCTCTGTAACATGAGAGAAACACAAATGGTGAGAGAGAAAATGGCACAAATACATAAACAATAGTAACATCATGCACATTTTCAGTTTACCGTGCTCCCACTATGGCATGAAGGGACCCTGATACAAACAAACCCTGAGTGAAAACAACAAAAACTGCACCAGAAACCTAAGAAATAATGTGTGAAGCTAACTCAAGAGTTTCGACAACTCCTGCGCAAAGCAACACCCACGTAGCAGTCTCTCCCTCTCTCTCTCTCTCCCTGTCTCTCTCTCTCTCTCTGCAAACACACTCACACACGTTTGGCGGAGAGTGTCAGCTGAGCATGTGTTGTGCATATCTGTGTGTGTGTGTGTGTGTGTGTGTGTGTGTGTGAGAGAGCAGCTGGCTGCAGGGAGTAAGTGTGGTGGTGGAGGAATGGAGGGAGAGACAAAGACTGAAAGGAGAGAGTTCAAGAGAGACGAGCGGAGAAGAAGAGATAGGAGAGGAAAGAGAAACAAATCAAAATGATGCAAGAGTAAGAGACAGCAAGACAGAGCCGCAGAGGGAAGAGAGAGAAATAGTGGCTCTAGCTGTCATGTAAGCAGATGGTAGCAGTTAGGATCAAATCTGTGCAGAATCAGACAGGTAGGCAGAAAGAGTGGGAGAAGAGAGAGAGAGAGAAGAGAGAGAGAGAGAGAGAGAGAGAGAGAGGCAGCAGGAAAAAGGAAAGGAAAGATGGACCGAGTCTATCCTAAGCAGATGGTGGTGTTTAAAATAAAATCACTGTGCAGACTCAGCTGTTGGAAACGAGAGTCAAACATCTGCTGTCCCGAACGCTACCCTCACAGCTCTGCTCAGGATTTATCGAGCTCTGTGGGAACGTGTCCCTAAATTTATCAGAGATCCTTTTCTTAAGCCTGTGGCCAATTTTCTCAGGACGAGCTCTGCCATCAAGAAATCAGGAATGTAGTATAACCCGGAGAAAGCACTACTGGCTGGCTCTTTAGTTGTTATTGTAAGGCAGGCTCAATAACACACTGGATGGTAGTAAAAGACACTGAGAAGTGTTTAATGCTAAAAGAAACACTACATATGTTCGCTTTCTTGCTGGATGAGAAAATTGATACCACTCTTGTGTGTTTATGGTAAATATGAAGCTGACAGCTAGCTTAGCTTAGCATAAAGACTGGAAGCAGGTGGAAACAGCTAGCCCGACTCCAAAGGTAATAGAAATCCTCTTAACACCCCCGCTGAAGTTCACTGATGAATTATATTGTTTTTGTAGCTTTGTTTAAGCTTCAGACAGAACCCAGGCTAGCTGTTTCCCTCCGTTTCCAGTCTTTATGCTAAGCTACGCTAAACAGCTGCTGGCTCCAGCCACATATTTAACAGACAGACATGAAAGCAAAGAAAGCAAATACATGTTATTTCTTCAAATGTCAAACTATGATGTATGAAATAGGCCTGAAGGTTAGAACTTGTACTCTTAACATTACCAAGTACAACAGGCCATGGCAGAAGAGGTTGGAAAATGTTAAAACTTTTAATCAAACAGACATGACTTTAGCTAAACTATTGCTGTGCATGATTTATGTCTCACATGGGAGGAAAGGAAAGACTTTAATGCGCCTCTAAAAATATCTTCATCTGAGCTGGAATAAAAGCGGCAGCTCTGCTTACTCTGCTGATGCTACTAAAACGTATCAGATTGACTCATCATAAACAAGAGTGTTTGGAGCATTTCAACAAGTGATTTTCATCAGTCATGATTCAGAAGATAAACACGTTTCAGACTCCTTTTTTTAAAATGTATCAGTGTTTCCATGGATACAATAACAAAAAAAAGCTTCCAGCCGATTTCAAACTGTTTCTTTAACTGTTTAAAAGAAATGTTTGTATCTTCTTTAAATCTTCAGCTTTCTTAAGTGGTTTCGGTTCTATATATTAACATTTGTAATACACATTTGTTAGTTTGCTCAGTGAAGTTCAGTGTTTGGACTGCTTTGCGGCACATTTGCTCCCATGTGGTTTGTCCTAAAGAATCAACCGTTTCTAAGTTTGACTAGTATAACTCTGTGTCTTTCTGCTTTCAGCGAAGAAATAGTGTGTGTGTGTGCGCGCGAGTGTGTGTGTGTGTGATCTAGTTAGCCCATTATAGCCAGGAATGCACCCGCTCTTGAATCCAGCAAACCTCTCCCTACTCCACTGTGTGTGTGTGTGTGTGTGTGTATATGAATGTATGCGAGTACACGTGTGCATGATTTTGCATGTGTGTGTGTGTGAAGCCTGTGTGTGTGTGTGTGTATTGAGCGAGAGAGAGAAAAAGATTTGGAGAAGTTCCCTTAAAGAGAAATAGCACTAAATTTTCAAATTCTGCTTTTTTTGTGCGTCGTTCTTGTGGTTAAAAGCAGACATATTTCAAATTTAGTGGTAATCCACTTTTAAAAAAATGATCATGAATAGACAGACACAAGCACACAAACATGTGAAAACCAAAAACAACTAAAACAGAAAACCACTCAAGCTACTGACAGATCAAGCTACTGCATTTCTAGTCATGTTTTCATTAACTGAAACATGACAAACATTCAGCTACATAATCATTTCATTCTGAATTATTTCAACCACTCTACACTAGATGGACTGAATACAGCACATATACACACACACAGCGCCATTGTTAAAGATGTAGGAATGCATGCATAAACATCAGCCCACACACCAACACACACACGCTACCCTTTCCCAGGAGGTTGCAGTGTGTTGGTGGAGTGATGACTAGAAAGACGGAACAACAGAGAGAGATTGATAAACAACAGCAAAACTTTACCATCCCCGCTAAGATCTTCTGCAGGGTCCAGGAGAGCATGCAGGAAACGGGACAGCAGAGGAGGAGGAGGAGGAGGAGGAGGAGGAGAATGGAGAGAGAGAAAGCAGCAAAGAGAGAGAGAGAGAGAGAGAGAGAGAGAGAGAGAGGGAGAGGGAGGCAGAGTGGAGAGAAGAGAAGAGAGCGGTTAGAGCACGAAAAGCCTTGAAACAACATGGGAGATGTTGAAGGATCTGCAAAGCCAAACGCTCGGCGAGCAGTTAGTTGAGATCCAAAATATCTCCAGTGAAAAGGCTGAGTTAACAACTTTCATTAATGCTGTGCAGACACATGAAGGTGCAAAGAACTCCAGCATGGTTTGAACAAAGTATGATGTCTGTGTCAAGCTGTAAATATTTGTCAGTTGGAGAGTTAATGTACGGTTAGCAGACAGAAGAGTTTAACATGAGAGTAAACAGCAAGCAGAGTTAAGTCCTCAGTCATCAGACTTTCACACATATGTAGATTTTAAAGGTCTCATAGACTTTATTCTCAGGCAGTGTATTATAGACTAGACTGAATTTCTGTAACAGTCTCAACAAGGAGGGAAAAACCACATTATTCCACATTACAGTTCTTGATAGAAGAGTTTTACGATGTACACTTATTAGCTTTCTTGCTGAGGGTTATATGAGAGTATAGACACCACTTTCATGTCTGTATGGTAAATATACAGCCTACAGCTGGTGAACTTAGCTTAGCACCAAGACTGGAAACAGTGACAATGACAAAAAGCTAGCCCAGTTTTGTCCGAAGCCAACCAAGGGAAGCCATCTGTTTCTCTTGGTTAAGATCAACCTACTAGCATCTAAGCTAAGCTAGGCTAAGCTAACAATCTGCTTCCTGGCTCTAGCTTCGTATTTAAAAAGGACACTCACAAGAGTGATGTCATTATTCTTGTTTATCTATTAGCAAGAAAGCAAAAAAAACTTTCTATCTATCTATCTATCTATCTATCTATCTATCTATCTATCTATCTATCTATCTATCTATCTATCTATCTATCTATCTATCTATCTATAGTGAAGACACGTTGCTGCTTGCTCTGTGCTCTACTGTAATTCCTTTACTGATATCCTTCTGGTTTTTAGAAATTATACACACGTAAGCTATTTTTCAACATTTCAACAAGCACTTTGTGTTTTAAAAAAAATTCTAAAAGCAGGATGTGGACCATGCCTGCGTGTCATGTTTGGATCCTCCAGCAGAAAAAGTTTGAATCATTTGTTAAAGTTTTCAACAACAAACCAGCTGCTATCCAGATTCATGACTTTCTCTCAGCAGTCCTGCTGGCTACTGAGGAGAGCTGCCAAAGCCATAGAGGGAGACACGAGGACAAGCACTGACTCATTTAGCATGTCCACTTTGGTGCACGACACGTATGTGCAGCAGTTTTTGGGAGAATAAAAAGACTCAAGAACATTTATAAATCATTTCATTGGAGGAACTGTTTTTCTCTGAGCTGGCACTGATCGGCTGCTTGAGGACACTTTAACAGGGCAGATACTTGGTGGTTGAACACAGATCTTTAAAATGGAAGAACGATCTTTCTAACCACTTGGCAACCCTGCCACGGATTAAGCTCTGCCTCTTTGAATTAACGGACATAAAATACTGAATATAATGATTAAAAATAACCAAACTGTGACCTCAACAGCAAAGCATGTGCTGAACAGGGACTCATGAGAACCATTTCACTCTGTATGTCCATGCTGGATACTACCAGTCAAATTCTGTTGAATGAAAGTGAGATTTTTTACAAAGAGGAAGAGGAAAATGTCCATCTTTAGTCAGCAGGTAGGCTCAAAACTGAATACCGGTTCTCAATGCGAGAGGCAAAACGCAGAAATTTGTTGCTCCTAGTAAGAAAAACAGTTTTATAGAGATACCTCAGAAAGTACTGCAGTCTTTTCCATCTGTTTCCCAGTCTTATATAAAGAGCATTGGCTTGGTTATGAGCAGCAACACACAAGCAGTTATTGTGGTCGAAGTGTGTGTGTGTTTGGGTGTGTGTGCAAAAGACTGAATTAGTCAAAGCAACCAAGCACTGAGCACAAGGACAGTTTAGTAGAAGAGGGCATCTTTAAAAATGAGATCGATTGTGATGCAGCTGATAAAAGTGATTCATCCATGAAAGCATTCCAATTTGACATTAGAAATATGGAAATATCCAAAAAATATTTTAAACAGAGTAAATTTTAAAACTTTTTCTGAACCAAATTCGAGCTACAAATCAAAAAATACAGAATAAAACTTCAAAACAGCTCTACGGGTTACTTTCTCTGTGGTTTTTCTGCATCTGTGTGTCCTTTAATGCGAGGTAACATTACCCAATAATCATGATCATCATATCAGGCATTTTATTCCGCCACATCACAATTTTGCGGACACGCTCCTCCACTAACTGTCCAATGAGAGCCGAGGATACCATTGGGCGGCGAATCTGAACAGAAGACAAAGGGGAGGAGGAAACGCCGCGCCTTGGTTGGCTTAGGAGGTGTCGATGTCACTAGGTCTGCAGCCAATCGGGCAGGAAAGAAGGACCAGTGTGTGAGGGGAAGAAACGAAACAAAAAAAAAAAAAAACAGAGTGAATGGATACGAGCACAGAGGGGAGATGTGGCCGAGAGGGAGAAAGGAGGAAGTAAACAAAAGAAAGCAGGAACAGAGAGGATGGGATGAGAGAGAGAGAGAGAGAGAGAGAGAGAGAGAGAGAGAGAGGGAGAGGCAGTCCCAACAGAGAGGAAAACAATGAGAGAGAGAAAAAACAGATGTTGGAGGAAATGAAAAGACAGAAAGAGGACAGTAGTTGGAGCCAAGAAAGATATCAGACTCCTCCCGGTCCATTTGTGAGTGGATGATATCCATCTTACCTGACACAGAGATAGCTCTTACTCCACTCCTCACCGCTTCTAACTTTTTCTCATTATTAGACACTCTGTGGAAGAGGAGAGAAATGCACAAACAAATTACACAATAGTTACACAACAGTCAAAGCGGTTAACACTCAGAAACAATAAAGGAACATACCGCGGTTAAATCAAAGCCCCTCAAACATCCCGAGACTTTTAAAGTCAGATCTCATTGAAAGAGTGAGCTGTGTAAACCGCTCCTGTAAACTAACTCTCACTGTTTGAATTATCTCCCTGCCTTTGCCGCGGTGTCTCTGTCTGAGCTCTACTACGATCTTTACATCACAGACCACAACAGGCAGAGAGAGAGAGAGAGAGAGAGAGAGAGAGAGAGAGAGAGAGAGAGAGAGAGAGAGAGAGAGAGAGAGAGAGAGAGAGAGAGAGAGAGAGAGGAGGGGACTACCCAAGTGTTTAAAAACCCTAAGTGGAAAATATTTGGCTCCTAAACTTATCTCCTTATTTGACCAGAGACAGAGAGAGCAAGAGACAGAGGAGAAAAAGGGAGAGAGAGAGAGAGAGAGAGAGAGAGAGAGAGATTTGAGTTGAAATGATAAGCAAGACGTTGGTGTTGGTGTTTGAATTTTGAACAAATGACATGTGAACACAGAACGTCCAGACTTCTACGCTCACAGATAAACAAACACAAAAAAAGTACCATTGTTCATCTTTAATAATAATAATAATAATCGTTTTTGAAGGCTCTGCAGTTCTGAGGCACAAACCCTGTAAAAGGCTCATTTATGTAGAAAAACACTGAACTTAGTATTTCCCTTTTTCTAAGTGAAAAAAAATGCAGGTTGAATTATTGGTAAACTGTTTGGTAATAAAAACTTTTTAGTCCTTTGATAATTTATATATGGCCACATTGAATTACCATGTTAATGTAAGATGGATGATTATTTTCATTACAAGTTAATCTGTTGACATTTCAACAGACCAAATTCATTTAGTCAATAAAATGACAGAAGCAAATGTCTTCATTTTTAAAAGATATTTCATGTATGATGATGCAGCAGGGAACCTTTTATGTCCTTAAATAATAATCATAATGATCCATTATTAAAATGTAACAAAGTAATTAAGCCTAACCATCGTTAAAATGATTGTTGCTTGATTTTCAGAAGAACTCTGGCGTTTTGTTTTTTTTTTGGCTTTTATTTTGAAGCAGAGCTGCTCAAAGACTCCAAGAAACACACGGACAGCGATTTGTCATGAATGTTGCCATAAAAAATAGAATTATTAGATCCGAGTGGCTGCATGCCAACACTTTACCGTTAAGATCAAATACACAACAGTGTGACAGCGTGTTTATCTGACCTGCTGAAGACCCTTTTTTGTTTAAGAAATGTCAGATTTGTGTGACAGGACTGCTAAACCTCAAACTAAATCACACAGCTCACACAGCAAACATACGTCTTTGTGTGAGACAGATCTGATGACAGTTGAACTGTTGTGATAGAAGCCAGTTTACAGACTTGTGTTCATTCCACTGCAACATTAGTAAGAAGACGGGTACTTACTTTGGGATGGAAGGCAGCGCTCTCTCTCCCTCTAGAGGACAAAAACACACATCAGGATGAGTAACGTAAGACTGCTTACAGAATTTTAGAATGTTTTATGACTCGTCAACAATACTAGCTATAACAATTTAGCAATATTGATTGTTGTGTGTATATATACAGTACATATTCTTGGATTATTGCGAATAATGGCATAAACTCAACTCCTGAAGCTGTTCTGTGGCAAATCTTTGTGGATTTTTCAGTGAAATTTAGAGCTCACAAGTTTTCTGAGGAATTATTTTGATTCATCTTAAAGAGAAGCGACAGAAAACGAGCGATCTGCTACAGTTTCATACCTTTCTGGACTCTGACGATGAAGGAATGAGTTTCCATGGAGACCAGCCGACAGTAACCGTCAATCAAGTCAGCCAAGTTTTCTGCCATGGTCAGTGACGCTGTGGTAACTGTGAGAGGCTACACACACACACACACACACACACACACACACACACAGTGTCAGGCCTGTTACAAAGAGCCATTATCCCCAGAGATACACACACACACACAAATAATCTTACACATAACAGCATAGTGGGGGTTTCCAGCTGCTCCTTATGTCACGGGAAAACTCCTCTCTCTCACAGTAATTGTGTGTGTGTGTGTGTGTGTGTGTGTGTGTGTGTGTGTGTAGTAAATTCAATACTATAAAAGCCAATAAAACAGAAAGACTGCACTCATACAGCTGTGGCTGTTACGAAACCCTTCCTCTGTGAGTGGAGCCATTATGTGGAATCTATACATGGAAAACCATTAGTTAATCCATCTGAGTCACACACTCACACACAGAGGGCCAAGTAACTAAGCTATACACCATGATGGGGGCAGCTTATGGTAGCTTTCTAGAATCCATTAGATGCCAAAGCGGTCATCATGACTAAACAAATAGCAATAAAACTCTTTCGAGAGTGAGAAAATGTGATATGAGTTACATTCTTCTGTCGTTTTCATAGATTAGAGTTTGGCAAACTTTGATAACACATACTTTTGGTGTCTATCAGACAGACAGACAGACAGACAGACAGACAGACAGACAGACAGGCAGACAGACAGACAGGCAGACAGACAGGCAGACAGGCAGACAGACAGACAGGCAGACAGGCAGACAGGCAGACAGGCAGACAGACAGGCAGACAGGCAGACAGGCAGACAGGCAGACAGACAGGGTCTTCGTACCTCAGCAGCTCCAGCTACGTTGAGTTGTAGCATTCCTTTCCTGTCCTTCTCCTCCATAGCCGAGTACTGGATGGACTGAACTTGGTTAAAGTTAGCTAGATGGGTGGGCTGAGGGCACAAAGAAAGAGTGGACAATAAATCATGTAAACTATGCTCATCTATCCATGTTCATTCATACACCAATAAGTAATACTATGTCTGTCTTTTTAATGTAGAACCTATTTTTCCTTGGTAGGAACTCACCGTGGATCCTTTGTCAGTGAGGTAGCTGATCCCTTCCTCTGGCCCGATGGCTAACTCCACCTGGATCACCCAGCTGGACTGTTGGGAGAGACGAGAGGGGAGACACAAGTTAAAAGGAGGAAGAGTCTTATACATGCAAGACCTGCTGCCACCAAAAGGGGTCAACCTAACACAACTAACAGGAGCCTTCAGAAGCACGTCAGGACACAGTAGAGCGGAGGCAAGGTTGAGAGAAAACCTACCCCGAGGGCACATTTGAAGCACTCCTTGTCGTAGCGGTAAATTGGTGCCAGTATCTCCAAGAACTTGAGGATGCACTGCTCATCGTTGAGATTAGCTACCTGCTTAAACGTCTGCTGAATCAACTTACGGAGAGTTTTAGCCTGGAGAGAGAGGAGAGAGGAAAATTACAATTGAAATTGACTTTATTGAAAATATAATCTAGCTGACTGAGCAGAAAATCTGTAACCGGGGAAAGAAAGTGGAAAAGGCATGATTGGATGTGTGTGTGCAGTGTGTTTGTTTGCGTGTATGAGACATTGATTGACTAATAGGCCACTCTGGTTCCAATCAAATTGACCTCAGCACTTCATTCCAGGGGCGCTCTGAGTTCAGATCAATATCTTAACAAAGGCCCATTGATGCTGTTAGTCACCACTCAATTAAACATCAGTCTGCTTCCTCATTCATCTGCAGTGTAACTTCGATCTCACTGTATGTAATGCATACAGATTTTTCACTGTGCACTTGATGTTTTGCCTGCTGGCCTCACAGTCACTCACAGACATGAGTTTTTTTTAGGTCTGTTACGTCACCACAGAGCAGACAGATGGGGAGCTGATGGGAGGAGAATCCATCCAACAATCATTTACAATCCTCTCTATACTTTATCAGTCTTGACATAAAGATAACACACACATACTTTATCATACATAATCCTCTTTATCTGATGTACATCTTAAAACACCATGACTTACATGAAGGAATTCACTCAACATAATGACCTTTTTAACCCCTTTTCCCCCTCGTATGACCTTGAGCTTTTATACGCATCGAGAATGCACAAACATGCAGCATTAAGGATATTTAACGGTGTTATAATGGCAGAATTAACCAGACAAACATACATTTAATAGGCACACATACAGTAGAGTCAATCCCGAGCTATAAATATCTCCATATATAGATTAAGATAAAGATTAGAGGAGATTTAGTTCACTACAGACGAGGCTTAAAAAAGCATGTGTGGATTTACTGTAGACTGCTTCACCACATTTAGGTCATTCTACACAGAATAAATAAAACAGTGAGGACCAAAAGTCAACCAACTGTATTGATTTATTGACTTTAAATGTAAATTATACACATTGACTGACTCAGGTGAGTGTAATGAGACAGAAAAATCATATTTATTGATCACCTTTTACATTTATGAGGTCAGGATTATTCATATAACGATTATTAAGTCATATTTCTATCTGTCTGTTGCTCATGTTATCATTCATTCGTACATAACATCATTCATCTCTACACTTCATCTCAGCATCACTCTCTGCCAGATGTCGACTTGTTAAGCCTGAAAGAATCAAGAAACCTACAAACACACACACACACACACACACACACACACACACACACACACACACACACAGTGTTCCTGTGTGTACGTGTGTCATTTCAACAGATGTGACACACACGTGATAATAGAATATAATGTGTATGCGCTTGCAATGTGTGTACTTCATGTTCTTGATAGGATCAGTGTCAATTCCTAGAATTCCATGACACACACACACACACACACACGCACGCACGCACACACGCACGCACACGCACGCACACGCACGCACACACACACACACACACACACACACACACACACACACACACACACACACACACACACACACACACACACACAGGGATATGATCAGTCCAAAGTGTCCACCCTTCCTGAGAGGAAATACTGCGAGTGGCTATCACTGTCCCCATCACCAAGCTGACGTTGGCTGGAGCGGTCACAGCACTCACAGACAGGACTGACCCAATGCTGCGGCATGCATTCGGTCTGTGGTTCTGTAGCTGTGGTGGCTGGAGGCTCATTTGGACTTTTGGTGCTACTTTTGTCTCACTACTTGCTTTTATGTCTTTCCTGCAGAATAATCCAAAACGATGTTGTTTCATGGTGGCCTAACATGTCAAACACAGAGAAGAGAATGTTCTTTGGGCCGAGCTTAGAGAGGAGTTATTTTAAAAGACTTTTATTAGTCTGGTTTCAAACTCACTCAGTCTTCATCAGGGGAGAAATAATAACAAAACTAGCTTTTACTTAAATGTATAAATATGTTTCATTTTGTGTTCTTCACTCTAACTCCATTATTAACTTATGAAAGTTACTACACTGTTAATCAATACATAAATTAATCCAAATGATGCTCAGCTAGCATACTGGTGCCAGTATTGAATAGTATCTAGATCCACTGCAATAAACACAACATTATGCATGCATTACAAATGCATAAATTAAGAATGAATTTGCATACACTGCATAAACAAACCGTACTGGATTCTTTTAAGCTTTTGAACATTCATTATCTAAATAATACAGAATTAGAGGCAACTATAGCTAACTAATAACTTCATTTGATCTTTATTCCAAAGTTAGCAAGTTTAAAGACTTAAATATTAAATATCAAGTCATCTCATCAACATGATTTTTCTTGTTTATTCATTTCTTAGAGGACTGCGGTTTGTTATTTTGTTATTAAATATTTCTTCACACACGTTTCTTGCTAAAGAAAGAAGAAAGAAGTCTCACTGCAGCATCACCAAACTGTTTCGTGCTAATCCACGTTTCATGCAGCTGAGAGTATTTTAATAAGTTATTAATCTGATGAGGGGGAACAGATTTTTCAGCTCAAGCTGGGCTGTTTGTTCAAACGTTGATCTCTGAAGCTCTAAAGGTCAGTTTGAGTAAACCTGCTGCCCGGCCTGTCAATATGAATGAACACACTCTGCTCTTTTATAACGCTTTCACCACAGCTAACATCAGTCACTGTTTACTACCACAGCCATCTGCTCTGGGGTGTGCATTGTGTGTTGTGTGCACGTGTGTGTGTGTGTGTGTGGAAGTGGAGTCCATTGAGCGAGAATAATCCCATTAAATGACTACCATTCTTTTTCACCAGAGCGAACGACTGAAACCTAAATGACAGCTGCGCTCTCTCTCTCTCTGTGTCTAACACACATCTATGCGTGAATGTGAGAGCAGATGTGTCACGCACTTATCACTTGCTTAACATTAACATAACTGTTTTTAACTGCTAATACATGAGATAATTATACAGCAGATATTCCATCTACATTTACAATCAAGTCAGATTTGCTCATTTCTAGATGTCTGACTGCACGTGTGTGTCACTGTGTGCGTCTTCGTGGCTTATAGAACAGGCCAAAGGGGAGTGTGTGCTGTCATGTCTGCTCGAGGAGCAGAAAATGAGAGAAAGAGGTAAAGTTGGTAGGTGGGCAGCTGATGAGGGGGGAGTAGGCAGGACTTGACAGACGTGGGGAGGGGGCAGAAGGAGACGCACATTGACGCCTCCCCCTCCCTCCTCATTGTTGGAAAAAGAAAGTGGGTTTAAACATGACCTGAGGGTCACTCACACACACACACACACACACACACACACACTCAGTTTTAGTCCCTCTGCAGAGCATCTGTCCGCCCGCCTGCTGACATCCAGACCTTTTCGGATCACTGAGCCGTTCCTTCATGCACCCACACACACCCACACACACACACTTAGACACACACCAGGACCCTCCCCATAAACGCGTGCCGTAAATTTATCACTGACACAGACACTGCTCATTATGCAAGAACACACAGCCATCACACACAAACGTAAACGACCAAAATCTGTCAAATCAAGTGAATTTTCTAACTGACACGAAAGCCTCTTTAACATTCGAGTTCATCTGCTGATGAATGTTATTAAAGATGAAGGTTTGTTAACCATCAACATGGAACACACTGGAAACATACTTTACATGAGCTGTGTGTAACTAATCCTGTTTCATATTACATTTAAGATGGAAAATGTTCTGTAGCTAAACTTTCATTGTGATTATTGACTAATTTTACATGTAAATAAACATACCAGTCTTAATCTTATACAATATGTGACATTTAAATGGAACATATACACTGGTTATGGATATTTCTGTACATATGATCAGAACAGCTTTCAGATTTCTGATCATCTGCCTGCAGGTGAATTTTAAGTCTGTAAAATCTGAACTGACTACCTCAGTAGTTACTGATGACCACAGTTTGTTTCCCAGCTGTCTGAGCTCTCCTGTAGTCACTTCTCTGGATACTGGACAGAACTTTTTCAATCTCATCACTGAAGATGGAAATCTAAAGCAACATATGCTCCGCTTTACTGAACTCACACTTTTCCATTTATTTCAGCATGAACTGATGATCATATTATTTGTTTAAACACCTGCTCACACGCAGACAATGGCCAAAAATCTGGATATAGTTTCTTTTGGTTTAATCCAGCGTGGATAAGATTTCTATATTCACTGCACTCATAGCTTTACAGACTTTAAGTCTTTTTTAAACTTCTCCTACTCATCTGCATTCATCTAAACGTCACTGGCTAGTTGGCCAAGATTATATTTCAACCCTGCAGAGTCTTGGACTGCTTCACGCCCTGTCAGCCAGACCAGACTGGCTTGACAACACATGAAGTCACACATTTAAAAACTGGCCCAGAGAAGCCTTCACTTAACACTATGAGGCTGCCCATAAAAACACAAGGTTTGGTTACTTTTGGTAACTGAGCAACTCCAGACGAGCAGCTGGGACACCGTGATAGCAGCTGCTGAATGAGGGGAGAGCACTGCTTACTTACAGCACACCTAAAGTATGACACGTTAAACTTAGTGTCCTCTCCTTTTATCTCGAAACTCGTCGTTCTCACCTTGACTGAATCCAACAGGTCTTTTGGAAAGAAACGCCTCAAGCCGACATCTTTCCTGCAAAGAGACACAGACAGAGATGCCGCATGTTTATTATGCTCCAATTACACAGAGAAATTCTAATTGACAAGACCTTTCATGTTTATCTGATCTCAGCAGATGATTATTTCCTCTGCAGAAGAATTACTAACAACAGCTACAGACAGATACGTTTAGGCAGACAGGCAACTGAAAACAGAAACAGAAAGCTATGACTAAGTGCTGACTGCAGAGCACTACTCATCTTTTCCTAAGAGACGAGACTGAGGGAAAAACAGAAAGTGCGTAAAGAGAGAGATAGAGAAGAAGAGTGAGGCAGGGAGGAGTACAAAGAGGCAGACCGCAGAGACAAAGAAAGATGTGCAGAGCTAAAACAGGAAGCTAGTTAATGACTCAAGCTCCTCTGGAGAAAAGACAAGCTCTGGGGGAGATGGAGAGCGTGAGTGAAGAGAGAGTAAGTAAAGGCTAAGAGCTTACATCATCCTATTTCACCTACAGAGAAATATCAGTCACAAGTTGTTATTTTAGCATTATTATTGTGAGTGGTGTACAAAGGGGTCAGGATTTCTTGTTTTAAATCATAGAGAAAAATGTAATAAATAAACTTTTAGAGGCAAAAACATGCATATACGATCATTTTGCTTCATTTTGTCTGTGAAATGATAACTTTAGAAATCGTGCTGTATGTCACCATTAAACTGTCCTCTCTCTCTTTAAAGAAAAAAAATCAAAGCTCTATCCATCAAAGGAGCATCCAGAAGCAGAAGCAGATAGACTAAATAAAGGACTCAGAGAACGAGCGCTGACAAAGGCCCACTGATTACACGCTTTGCACTAGCTCGCAAACCACAAGGGCTGCAGCCAGCTCCAGCCAGCTGATCTCTGACGTGCACATATGTTGAGTTCATGAGAGGGACTGAGCGGTGAGTGCTTTCTGTGCTTCTAAACTAAACAACAGTGCGGAAATGCAACCAAACCTAGTCAGGCTAACATTTTAACACTAATGCAAATCTGTTGAGACAATCTTATTATACACATGGGAAAAATGAAAGAAAGTTCCAGATAATTTCCCAAGAAGTTTCCTGAAACAAACGTGTAATTGGTGCAAATTTAAGGGGAATTGGAGGCAGTGTTCAGTTGGTACACTTCCAGTTAATTAATTGCGAACATAACCTGCAAACTGAACATGCAAAACAAGAGAAGTTACTGGAAATATCTTGAAAATAAAGCATTTACGTGATCTGTAAAGCTGAACAAACAAACCTCTCACTGGTTTATGGGCCAGCAGTTTGAAAACATCAACGGATAATCAATAAGGGTCGACTCAAGCCGACAGTGCCAGACGACAATGTGTACGGGGCGGCGTTCCACCGACACTCAACAAGAGTCCTGACAGCCAACTGTCAGCTCGCTGTATCAGAGCCCCAACAGCACTTTTCCTCTCCCTCTCCCGCTGGTTTAAAATATGCATGACACAACATCTTTTTCCAATCAACAGAGAGAGGCAGCGAGGGAGAGATCGAGAAAAAACAAAGAAAACAGTCAAAAATAGAGGATGAGAGCACCGAGATGAGAGACAGACAGAGGAGGACCGAGGGGATGACGGAGAGGAGAGACAAAGAGATATCGTCGGAGAGACAGCGGGCATTCTTCTCGGTTAATTGGAGAGCTCGTTAGGCTGAGGCACAGTAAGAAAGACTTCATCGGAAGAGGGCAGCTCATTAGAATCAGGCCACGTTAGAGCCAAGCCTCGTTAGGGCCGCGGATTGTTAATGTTCTTCATCAACATCCATCCAACAGGGAGCAAATCAGACAGACAGACAGACAGACAGACACAGACAGACAGACACAGACAGACAGACACAGACAGACAGACACAGACAGACAGACAGACAGACAGACAGACAGACAGAGAGCCTATCCCACATAAATCTACAAAAATGAATGAGGATTCAACAGAGGTGATCATGACTGAACAAATGCAGTGTTGAAAACGATAATTGTGGCAAACTGAATGTAAAAATGTTGACTTTTAAATGTTTCCAGACTTTTGTACCATTACCAAACTCTTACAAAACTCCAGATTTCTAGGAACTTCAGTAGAAACTGTAAAAAAAAAAAACTGAGAAACTGTGTTGTATTTCTGTTTTTTCTGCTCAGTTACACAACATATTTCCAGGTAGAGAACAGATATGACGCAGCAGAGAGGTTGTAAGCTGGACTGGAAGCTGGAAAGTGAAGAAAATACTTACTCGAGTAGTTCATAGTTAGATTTCTTGTCCAGGGCGTTTCCTCTCATCTCTTTGAAGAACCGCCTGGAATTGAAAACAGTTGGACAGAGACAGAGAGAGAACAAGGTCAGATGCAGTCACTGCAGACACACCCACGTTAAAGGGACTACTTGGTAACTGTGTGCCAAGCACAGTTCAGGTTTTAATCTTTTTTCTGACAAAACATCATGAAGGGAAAAAGAGGTCAAAACTTGAGCAACATTTGCTGCCTCACTCGTGCTGATGACGACGCACACTTGGCTGTAAAATGATTACATTTAGAGGGTTTAATGTTAGTATAAGAAGTAGGTGCTGCTTTGAATAATGAACATGACAAGTGTTACTGAAGGGTTTGACACAAAAGCAGCTAAACTGATGAAGAAACTTCAACTGCTAGTTTAGGGGGAAAACAGATGAAATACGAGTTGGCGAACTTGACCTCTCACGGGACCAAACTTTTGCTTTTGATATAAATAGAGAACAACAATCGAACATAAAGAATTCAAGAGGTTAGCTGTGTCGTAGTTTTAACTTATTCATGGACAAAGTCCTGAGAGAAAGCCACTCTTGAGTAGTTCGACAGCTTCCTACCTGATTTCTAAACAGCCCAGTTTGAGAGCTATATCTTGTTCCACCTGTTCACCGATCTCCGTCATGTAGTCATTCTTCACCTGCGGGGCAAAAATATGTTTATTTAAATATTTAGCTCTACAGACGACAAATGGCTCACACACAAACACACACACACACACACACACACACACAGTCTTTCTGACCTAGATTACCAGAAGGCAAACACATACAGTCCCCTAGCAGTGCCATATGTCTCTGTGCTGGTGAGCTGCCAGTAGAAAATGAAATATGTTTGTGTGTCTGGGTGCCTCTGTGTGTTTATACGTCTGTTTGTGTGTGTGTGTACCTGGTGGTAGAAGTAGTTGAGTGTAGGTTTGTCTTCTGTAAACTGCTGCACAAAGCCTTTTGGAAGATACCGGATCCTTAACTCATACCTACAGACGACAAGAAGAGAGAGAGAGCGAGTGTGTTAGGCAACTTTCTGCAGTTAAAAAAGCAAAAATAAGTCTTGACCTTCATATTGTATGACAACTTTTATATCTACTGGGGAAAAATGGAATGAAGTCATGCTTGAGTTGTCTTACATGCGGTGAAAACACTCAAATAAGTGATAGAGACAGAAGAAAATGATATGCAAGAGTGCAAATGACCGATTGCTCAATGAGTGGACGACAGACAGACAGAGACAGAGAGAGTTGTTGACTTAGTCAGACAAAGCTGGCATCTGGTTCTCTCTCTTTTTATGTCCATGGTGCAAAAGGTCTCCACCTCACAATAGCATTAGCACCAAGACCGCCACAATAAAAGTAATATATACCAGTGCATTAACATCTAAACTGCCAAACCAACGCAGCCACACAGCGCGTATACGGCCTCCTATCACCGTATAGCAGACGGGTCGCGCCGTTTTTCACGACGCTGTTTGCGATAAATCACTTCTGCCACTTTGGTGTACAAAAGAGCAGACTGCTGAAGCTATCTGCTGGAGGAGACAGTGACTTTGACTACGTTAACAAGGCCAAATAATTCACATTTAATGTCCATGAAGCTGGTTATAAAGTGTAACCTCGCAGCTTCTCTTTTCTCAGGGAGCTTCAGGCATCTGCCACAGAATCGGAAGGCAAGCTGGACTGCATTTTCTCTGTGATGTCTTGATAAATAAAGCTTACCCGCTACGCTGCCTAGTAACGTTGGGAGATCATAATATTTTTACACTTCAGGTCACATCAGATTCACTTACTATTCATTTCCATGAGAAACATTTCAGTCAGTTTCAACTCTGACACACAAAAAAGCCAGTGTGAGAGAGAAGGTGAGCCTGACCTCTTGTTCAGGAAATATCCGCTCCTCATTTATATAACTACATGGTGAAATAATGAAAGCAGCAGAGAGGGAGCTGCTTGGCTGATAAGAAGCTGGATCATTTTTACAATTTTGTGGATCGCTGTTTCCTGTCCTGTCGTAACCAATCAAATCACTGAGAAACACCAGCTCTGTGTCAGACATCTGCTTTATTTGCAGCCTCAAGCATCGACACAGAGCAAGCTTCAGCATCTTAGGTTTGATACATAACATTAGCATAATGACAACACATGATTCATCAGCTGACACACACACTCTTTTTAACTCACCTCCATTCCTCGTTCGGTCGTGCCTGTTCATATTTCTCTCTGACGTGGGATACGCCCATATCAGGGTGGAGCCAGTGCACGTGGTCTCTGGATTGAGTGTTGCTGAGACGCAGACCAAAACAAGACGTCCAGCGCACTTTGTGGATGTCCAGAATCTTCTGGATGATTCCCTGTGAAACAAAGAGTGAACCATTTTATTTTGATTTACTTTTCATCCACTTCCCCATGAACAGCTGAAAATATAAATTCTGCAGATATTACTCTCAGAACTTGCACTTTCCCCCTTCATCTACAGTGGTGCTGTCTAGTTGATGGCATAAACACATGTATGCGAGTGCGGTGAGTGCTAAATAAAACAAAGAAGCCCAGTCTGCCAGTCTATGAGTCTGCCATACCTCAGTGCACCAACTGTGCCAACGTTTATGTCGGGCATTTTGTATGAGGTCAATGAGGACATGAGTGTATCCAGTGCGTGTGTTTGAGTGAGTGTGTGTGTGTAGGTGACTTGAAGCGATTTAACATGACATTCCCACCCAAACAAGTTGACAGACATCATACACACATGCACGATAATGCTCACAGCACCATGTGTGTTGCCATGTAAAATGCTAGAGGGGCACTGACCTAGATACTGGAGGAGAGGAAAGGAGAGGAGAGGAGAGGAGAGGAGGAGAGGAGAGGGAGAGGAGAGGAGAGGAGAGGAGAGGAGATTCACAGTGACATGTCCTGCATGACCACTAAAGTTTGAGCAGTGCTAAGTAGTTTCTGCGTCATGGGAGAGGATCTAAAAGCATACTGCCAAGTAAACCTACACTAGTACACACAGAGTGTTCCTCGAGGGTATTATATATACAACAACATATTTTTAGTGTGCTCGGTGTCCTTTATCAGAGCAGACAGCTTGGACCTTGAGCTGAGGACAAATAGCAAAAATCCACCTTTAAAATTACTGCTGGGGGTAAACTGCAACATATAGTAGGTGGAGGCAGAGTCATTAACACCACATATAAGAACTGAAGGTTATACTGTTCAGATGAGTAAGACTGGGGATACTGTATATTTCTCTGGTTGATAATAATTCAATGAACAAATCAACGATGAATTGATCCTCGTATTGCCTGCGTGAATCAAAGCTTTATACTTCATATTCTCCTGCACCGCAGAGCTCCATTGTTGTCCAAAAAAACCATTAAAATGCGTCAGTGAGCCACATTGTTGCACTGGATGATACATTCCTTCATCACAATGAACACTGAGTCGATCCCACACACACCTTCCTGCTGCTGTAAATACTCACTAGGGCACCAAATGAGTATAGCTGAAAAAAATGTTGGTGCAGCCAAGCCAATGTTGGTGCACTACTAAATGGGATGCCATGAAATTCATTGTCACCAGAGGATGAATCCTTCTGATTTTGGTAATCCCCACACTTTTGCTCTAGCCTCTAGCATGAGGCTGACATTTGTGGTTTTGAGTGAATGTTTCAACACCTGAGAGATGCTATTAAATTTGATACAGACAATCATGTTCTCCAGAGGATGAATTTGGCGATACTTTGTCATCTAGTGCATCAGATCAAAAAACATATTTTTTATTTTTTCCAAAACTTTGGTTTATCACCAAATATCTGCCATCTGTTTATTGTATATTCATTATTGGGACATGCAGGCAGGTGAACAGGCTAAATTAAGATGCTAAACATTATACCTGCTAAAAACTGCATTATGATGTCAGCATTTACAGTATCTCTAATAACCGCAATGTACAGACTCAGAGAGCTTCTAGCATGCCTGTCACTCTTCTTGTTTAAGACTGAAGCTCTTTACTGGTGAAGTCCTGATGATTTACATCTTCAGGGGGACCAAATGTTCCCATGGACACACAGACAGGATAGGAAACTCGGGAAGAGTGAGGTGAGAGGCAAACTAACGCATTGCTGGCTTGGTCTTTTCATGGAATTGTTGACAATAGGAAATATGTAGAAAAACACCAGTCTTATCTGACTGTCATCATACACACATTCAGTACACTGTGAGACAAAATAAGTGTGTGTGTCTTCTTACCCTGACATCGGTTGCATCTCCGTATCTGATGTTGGAGGACCAGCAGCTGTTTTCAGTGTTGGTCTCAAAGTGATGGAAGACTTTCAGAACCCTGTCCACGGAGCCGGCCATGGTTCGGTCCGACCCCCCCGCGCTCAGTCGTGACTTGGCACCTCCCAGGAGGGCATGGTTCAGGTTGGGGTCCAGATAGGCCGTCGCCATGGTTTTCCCTGCTGACACTGCTGCTGCTAGGTGTCTGTCATATTCTGCACAGGAGAGGAGAGCAGATCAGACACAATACAGAGAACGATTATTTAACTTAATCCTAAAGTTTAGCCTGTACACAAACATTCATTACCGCCTCACATACACATACACAGGAGAAGAGAGTATTAGGGCTCACAACAAACAATTATGTTCATTATCGATTCATCTGGCAATTATAGTAAAAAGGCCAAAATGATGCCTTCCAATTACAGCAATAACTACTGTTTATTTTCATCAACAACTAATTTTTATTTTAATTAACTGATGTGTCATTTGGTCAGGATATATCCTAACATCCAAGGTGACATCTTCACATCTTTTGTGCAACCAACCCTCCAAACCATACAGATATTCAGTTTACACTGATATAAAACAGAGAAAAGCAGCAAATTTACACATTTACCCAGAGAATATTTGGTGTTTTTAAAAGAAAAACATATTGATTATCAAAATAATGAATTTTCTGCTAATTGTCTAATTGAATAATAGATTGTTGAACAGTTAAGCTCATTGTTTCACCTTCCAATTTGTATCATGTAATAATAATAGACTGATGCAACATGTTTTCTCCTTGTCTCTGCTGTCAGTAACAGACTGAGGCTGTTGTGATGTTGTGAACCTGAATCCTGCTCTCGTTTTACTTGGAACAAATCCTCGTAGAGCGAATGTCTGTTTCTGATACGACGATTTTTGGCATGAAGGTTCAAAAAGAAAGATGAAAAAAAAAACACCGAACAATGAGACACCAGAGAGAGAAATCGGTGCCGTCAGGGTCAAGGCTCCCTGTGTAAGCACCTGTGTGTCTAACACAAAGAAGACAATGCACCTCAGGC
Source organism: Argyrosomus regius (assembly GCA_946959425.1). NCBI lineage: Eukaryota > Metazoa > Chordata > Actinopteri > Sciaenidae > Argyrosomus > Argyrosomus regius. Next base: position 20,686,018 of record OX336899.1, read on the forward strand.
TGACGATTTTCCTGAATAAGAAGTCGCGACATTGACACACTTCCTGGAATTTCCTGGTAACTTCATCTGGAAATGCCCGACAAGAACTACCTCCTCTGTGTCAGTGTGTTTGAGTGTGCAACAACGTGTGTGTTTTTGTATATGTGTGTGTGTGTGTGTGTGTGTGTGTGTGCTGTTGTAATCATGACACTGTGCAGAAAGAGATACTGAGATCTCTTTCACTCTGTCTTTTTCTGCTTCCATTTCGTCCCGTGCTTCTCCTCTCTCCTCCATTAAAAAGGAAAATTGATATGTTCTAGTAGGTAATTACACCTGAGAGAGAGAGTGGATACACACACACACACACACACAGTTGTTGAGGGATATATAACAGTAAGATAAAAGCGTACTCCCATGCTACTCTGCCAATTTCAAATGCTAAAGACTTTTTTTATTGACAAATAACTCCAACGGCTTTCAGCACTTTAACCTGCCTGTATTTCTTTCCATCTCTCTCTCACACACCCACACACACACCCACACACACACACCACACACACACACACACACACACACACACACACACACACACACACACACACACACACACACACACACACACACACACACACACACACACACACACACACACACACACACACACACACACACACACACACACACACACACACACACACACAACCTCTGCGGAGCAATGGTAGCTTTGGCTGTACACCAAGTCTGTTCCCATGGAGTCAGATGTCACACTGCGGAGGAGCTTCATGCTACTTCTGTTTGAGTTTCTGTGTGTGTGTATGTGTGTGTAAAGGACACTTCATTCATACCTCTGTCCCAACACATTGGGAAGGGGCTACAGCCGCTCATCGCCATGGAAACACATGTCTGTCCCTCCCTGTGTCTGCCTGCACTGAGGACAGATAGACAGCTAGCGGCCTCGCACCCACGCATCTCACACACACACACACACACACACACACACGCTGAACGTCTCGTGCGCAGAAGTTACATAAATAAATACACACAAACGCCAAGGTCCTGACACAACTGCAAGGACACTAACACGCACACACAGAAACACACACACACTGTCTCGGAGGCAGAAATCTCCAGCTTTTGTCAACAGCTTCGTTAGCCAGCAGTTACTTCCAGAGGGATAACAGCAGTAATCCTCAAACAGGCCAGTTTTCTGCTCTGTTGACACTTTGTAAAGAGCGTAAAGATGCTCAAGAAAACGCATCAACAGTGAAAATGTAGAAAAATCCCATCCTTTGTTAAATCTTTTCTTCTTAATCCTTTCCTGTTTGTTGCACAAGTCAAGAAGAGATCCCCGGAGGTGTAAAAGTTAGTTTCATCCACAAGCTTCCCTCCTCTTCTTTTTTCTCTCCACTTCTAAATTACTCCTCAGCGGCCCCTCTCTGATGACAACACACTGTTTGTTTTTTGCCCAATTTCTGCCCCATGCCTGCACTCCATAGTTACACAGTTGCCGTGGAAGAGTGAGGCGTCCGTCGCTCAGGAGAGGATTTCGCTCGGCGAGAGTCCCGGGATGGTGAGAAGGCTGTCCCTCTGGCAAAAAAAAGTTCACAGCCAAATCCAACTTGTACGGCGTTGATCCAATGGAGATTGAGTCAGTTGGCGGTCACGGAGACTGGGAGACAATTACGGTGCTCAGTGATATACAAGCAGAAAGTTATCTTCTTCTCTTGGAAAAAGAAAGTGAGAGGAAAAGAGGGAGCCAGGAAAACAAAAGGAAACAGACGCAGCGGGACGAAGAGGGAGAGAGAGAGACGCAGGCGATTGTTTCAGGATGAATTAGAGGAAAAAGAGGACAGAGCAGCACGACTGAAAGAAAGTTGAGTGGGGAATGAGAGAGATCAAGAGAGTGAGGGCTGCTGGAGAAGCAGGAGGAGCTACCAGCTATTAATATGCTAATCTGGCCAGTCTCTTGTGTTCAATGAGAGAGAAAAAACCCTCCCATTTCTGTTTATTAAGCTGACCTCAGAACAGATCTGATGATGTACCATTATTGCAAATGCATCAAAAAGGAAGAGAAAAATATCTTTAACTCACTGAAGCTAAAAACAAAACAGAAATCACCATTAGAGATCAGAAGCACAAAATGCTGAATGTCTCCACACTGTCCACTATTTCATAACTATATATCAACTCTAAGACAGCCACCATCCTCTGAACTCTACTCTTTCTGGCTGTCCAAAAATGGCCCAACCCAAACGCTTCTCTCTCACTAAATATCTCGATTTTTTTTTTTATCATATTTTTGCCAACTCAGATGTTTCCCTGGCATGTAAACCAGCAGCTGCTTTTCCAGCATGCCAACCATTCCACTTCAACCTCAAAAGGTCTCAATCAATCACACTTCATCCTGCACATTCAGAGTCATTCAGCCTGTACGTTGTCATCCGCTCTCTATCTCTCACAGTGCTCGGGGTGCTGCCCTGAAGGCTCATCTCCGAGGCAACGTGCCTCCAATATTCTGCTGCGAAGCGAGTGGCACCTATCTCTGAGTGTTACTGCTGACCAGATGCCAGCCTCCATTAATCAAACGGACATTTATATGGCTGAGCACATCCTCCACCGGAGAGCTGAGTTACTAAACACACAAACGCACACAGCAAAGTTGCAGAAACTTGAAATCGTAATGTTTGTGTGGGTGTGTGTGCGTGCACATGTGGGTTTCCTATAATTTGTGCTCTAACACAGGCATTGGCCATTGTTATGAAAATCTGGTGGGAGCAGGGGGGGGGGGTTAGTGGGTTAGTGGTGTGTGTGTGTGTGTGTGTGTGTGTGTGTGTGTATAGTGTGTGTGTGTGTGTGTGTGTGTGTGTGTGTGTGAGTGAGTGTGTGTGTGTGTGTGTGTGTGTGTGTGTGTGTGTGTGCACTATTGAAAGCCCTTTGTCAGGGGGCCGGATGTTGCCATGAATGGGAAGCGCTCTTTTGGGACTCTGCCAAAATCTCTCTCTCTCTCTCTCTCTCTCTATCTTTATGGACACATAATTATTTTAGCAGGGGAGGGAAACACATGACTCACTATCTGTTAAATGCAAGAAAAAAATCAAAGATGAAGGTACTGTACTGTAGGAGCTATTTTGATGTGTCCTTGCATATGTTCTTATCAGTGAATAATCAGGGTGTTTACATTGATGGCTTGAAGTCAGAAATTGAAGGCTATTTCAGTTCCAAACAGATGTGACCTCATAAATTTAGACATTTTTGACTGTCTGTAATCTACATCACTCTTTGCTCAACTCCTCCACATTATTTTGCTGCTGACACAAACTACATGTAACAACAAAACATTTGTTTGTACCTGCATGTCAAAGGGAAAGCAGAATGCCACTGTCATTTACAGTCACAATCCATGATTTACTACTTTACCGTATATAAGAAATGTACTACTTTACAGCTCCTCCTGTCAGTGTGTAATACTAATGAGGTTGCAATCATGTTCCATTGTTCTTAAAAACACACACTCTACAGTTTAAATACATAAAACCTAAATCAGTTCAGAATTGTATTGATCTAGAGGAGGATTCATTTCCAATTTAGTCAAGTGATCGTTGTTATTGACAGTTAACATGATTTAAATAAATGAACACATTAATCAGTGGTCCAATGAGCATTAACTGAACAAACAATATCAAGACTATGCACTGATGAACTGCAGTACTAGCACTGATGAAGACCCTACACCTGAAGGTTATCGACTAAGGCACTGGTTCTTTAACTGTGGTATGTGACCTGTGCTGGAATGTATTTAAAATAAGTTCTTCATTTCCACACACAACCATGAGTAGTTACAAGCTCAAAGTTGATGTCAAGATAGTAAAAATGCTGCAATCGTGGCTCCAAACAGAAAATATCAGGAAGAGAAGAGCAGATCAGGAGTCATATCACCAAATTAGCTCTGATTCTTGAATGCCGAACAAAAATAATCTTCTCATTATAAGAATAAACCTGCCTCCTGTGTGAACTGTCTGTAGCCGAACAGGGTCGACTGTATTTTAACGTCTGCTATGATGGAGGTACGTGGAGAGCCAAATGTTTCCTGAGGTGGTACGCGGTGAAACAGAAACAGTGGACTAAGGCATGGAGGAACAAAAGATAACTAGGGTTAGGGTTAGGGTTAACCAATCAAACCACAAAAGCATTAGTACACACACTGGAATTACTCTTAAAAAACATCCTGTCCAACTTTGCTTCTGTACTGACACTTCCATTGTTATTCTCTTGCTTCCTCACAGCTGGCAATGAGTTGTGAAACACATCCAGACGAAAATGTCTGAAGAATTTGAAGATGGAGGGAGGAAATGGCTTTAAATGGTGATATTATTTATCTGCGGATGTGCTAATAATTTGTACGGCAACATTTTAGATAGTTTCAGGTGCAGCATCGTGTTCCAGGTCAAAATATCAAAGGGATTGCTGATCTGATATGACTGGCCAGCGAGGCCTTCTCTCAGGGCGTGATGCCATGACACATAAATACACTTCCCAGTTTATTTTAGTTCAAAAGGAGAAAAAAAAACAGCCTCAGGTTGCTGGGGAGTTACACTTGGACTGTTTTCAAAGAACATATTTTGTTTCTGGTATCTACAGTGAGAAGATAGAAATTAGTCACACCCTGCAACCGGAGCGATGTTCACTCTCTCCTTCACCCCATCCGCACTAATAAAACCAACACGCTCACACACACATAGATTAGATAGATAGATAGATTTCTCTCTTGTTTGACTGTCACACAGAAATATGACGTGTGCAATTAGTGCATCTTCTCATTAGCACTAACACACATTATTAGCACCTCGAGCTCTTGACTAAAACAGTTTACTTCACACCTCTGGTGAGAAATAAATTGTTTTAGTGTCGTCATACATGCACACACAATAAAACAACACACACAACTATTCTTATCACATATTGATAGGCTTGTTTCCTTCCCTTTAATCTTGACTTGTGTTGCCTCTTGCTGTTACATGAAGAGCTCTATTTGAGTCGATAAACTACAGCACAGTGTGCACAGTAATCTCATAATCATGACACTTGTTCTTGCAGTTGTGTTGCAATCCCTTCTAGGAAATAAAATAATATGAAGGATCCAGATAGTTGATCCAGAAACAGAAAAAGCTAGTAAGTGGTCCTTGAGTCAAGACTGTACGACCACATTTGAGTTGCTACAAACTGTGTATGAGTGAGTGAAGCAGCTGAATGATCATCAGTGCTGCAGTGGGTCGGTTACTCACCTGTGTAGTAGGCAATCCTGGAAATATCTGAAAGACAAACAGGAAAAACACAATTAGCTGCTTTGTTTGAATAAAGAAATGAAAGAGGTCAGAAGAAAAATCTATAACGTTTATTAAGTTCCCCCAGCAGGTGTTCAGCTCAGTTCAGTTAATGAATGTGAAATTCAGAGGGGACTATATTGTCAAATCTAATAGCTTCAATCAATATCCTGTCGACTTTTCAACAGGATAATGATTGATTTTTTTTTAGAATCAATATCTCATTGTTACGTGATTTATCACCCCCAACATAGACACACTGGAGCTTTGCTGGTTTAAAGAGCTAACTGGGAAATGGTTGATTTGTAATGGGTTCATGCTCAGCAGCTGTGAGATGAAGACGTTACGGGCTTTGGTGGGTAAACTACAACATGACATGTGGTTGACATGTGCTTCATAATCATTAAGATGCTACACTGACTTGTATTGGGTCAATGGAGCTTCTGTGATTCCCACTCTGTGCCCCTCACGCCTTTTCTTGCACTATGTAGCTTTGGGCTTCCGGTCGCATTTGGGTTACCAACTATGTCACTGATTTTAGTCAAACTGGATCATAATTTATGGAATAAATGTTTTCTGGCTTCCCCTCTGACTTCCTCCAGCTGCTCCGCATCAACTCTCTGCTAGCTGCTGTTAGCTAATGTTAGTTAGCTGTAATGTCACTGCTGGGAATGTGTGTTGGTGTTTACACTGGTAGCACAAAAACTTTGGACCACCGGGAGGCGGATGTTTTCCGGCCCAGGATGTGGGGGAATGCTGACAGAGACTGGCGCCAGTGTCGTGCCAGAACTGGAGCCAGGAGAGTGAACAATGTGACTGGGCTCATCAGCTTCTATGGACATAGCTACTGGCAGAGGCAAAGAGATGGAAGAGGACAACGAAGGAAACTAAGAGGAGACAATAAAGCTTTTCTTTGTGACTGAGCAATAAGCCGCCAGAGTAAGAGTAAATCTGGGACTGGGAAAGTTATCGACTAGTTGTTGATCATAAGTAACGCGATCATAACAAATACACTCTTAAATTGAGGTCGCCAAATTGCAAACAAAAAACCCTAAAATGTACATAATGTTGTTCTGAAGGTTGCAGAGTTTACGTGCCCCAACAGTGATGACATCCATGGTTTTAAGGCCGACTAAAAGTGACGATCCTACTCTATTATTGAGTGGCGAGGTACACTAAACTACATCTATACTGCAGCTCCCAAACTCCCACAGGAAGCCCGGAAGCCTTTCTGTAAACTTGACACCGAGTTAGAGCGGTGATACGACTGTGTGCGGGAGGAGGTCAGGAGGATAAGTGCCTAAGTGCTTCATACACCCTGATGTATGCACATATGCAGGGTGAAAAGACAGCAGGGGGTGTCAACAAAGATGATGTAATGGTGAGAAGGAAACCCACAAACCAAGAGGAAATACCAGCAAGGTGACTCATGCTGTGCGTATTATCGACGTACCGTTCGTAATACGACCCTGCGACCCTACAGATAAGTGTGTGTGAGAGAATGGTAGTGGTGCTGGTAATGGGATCCAAATAAGACACCATTACTGTACGGCAAATATTGACAATCCCCAATTTTATAATTATAATTTTTTACTTCCCTCTCTGCAGACACAATATTAATATTAAGATCTTTGTCAGTTTCAATTTTAACATTTAAATTTCATGTAAATACATGTGTGATGATGTCAAATGGTGCCGTGACAGGTTGCCCTTTTCCACGATTAAGCCAAAGACGACCATTGTAACAGACGGCTAAACCATACCGTGCTGCTAAAAGAGTGTCTATAACGACATTTACAGTCCATCGATCTAAAGCCCTACACACACCATCTGTCCCATGGATGCTCACTCTGACTCTATCAGTCTCTTCCTGTCTCTCTTCTCAGAGTTCAATGTAAGTTAAGTGCTATGTAGTCAGGCATCAGCAGCCAAACTGGCGTTGCTACAGTCTAGACTAAAAACCTAAAAGAGACTGTGGCCTTTTCATGTCTGACAAACAAGATTAGACAGCACCTGACGAGCTGCAAAAACATATCGCTGTCTTCACACAAATTATTACCGGTAGTTAAAAGACTTTTTACAGACGTTTTTATCCTTTTTTGTGATTCATGAGTTATTGATTTACTTCATCTTCAACACTGCGTTAAAAGTGTTAACAACAGTTCACAATGTGATTTTTCTTCTCTGTAAAAGATCCTGCAGGAGTGCTAGCATGGTGCTAATTACACACCAGTCTGTTTAACAGCCTCCACTGCACATATATCAAAGATGGCCAGGGGTCTTCTTACACACACGCACACACACACGCACGCACACACGCACACACACACACACACACACACACACACGCCTGTAGACTGGCAGGCGGCCCAAAACACCTGCTCCTCAAGCTGTCCTCAACAATCAGACACACAGCAGAGAGGAGCAAGCTTTCAGATATACTGCTGTCTGTCCCACAGGCCTGCAACTAACAATGATTTTCAATGTCAACCAATCTGTCAATCATTTTCGCGATTAATCGATCAGCTGTTTGCTCCATAAAATGTCAGAAAATGTTGATCACTGTTTTCCAAAGTCCAAGGTAACCTTCTCGAATGTCTTTTTGTGCCCAACCCAAGATAATCAGTTTGCAGTCTCAGAGACTAAGTGTTGAACATTAAATAAACCCAATATAAAAATGTTAAATATTTTAAACAGTGACAGAAGTGTGATTTTTACTACTAAAACTAATCACTGCAGTTTTATTATCCCACAAAATTATTCAGCATATGCTGTCGAACTGATAACTGCTCTTTAAAAAGACTGGTGTGTTGGCAGTGCACGGATGCGGATTGCGACCCCCTCCACTCACATGAGGGAGAAACTACAGTGGCCACAAAAGTTGCAAAACACCCCATCTAGAATCTTTATTTGTTTTGTCCGTTCTGGGCTGGACTGTAGAAAACATGATCCAACTATGGAAGAGGACCCATGGTGTCTGTAAATAAGGTAAGAAAAACATCATTCTTATTTTCAGGTGATTATACACTAATGAAAACAATCAGTTATGAATTTTATATTCCATTTTTTGCCATAATAGAGGCTCTGTATATCTGACACAGGGTCTTTAAATCCACATTTTGTGCTGTTGTCCTCGCAGTAACTCCAAATGTTTTCTTACTCTGAGCTTGTGACATACACAAGCTATTGTAGAGGAGTAAAAGCAAAATAAATAAAAGAGTTCAGGCAGCACAAAAACAATCAGTCTCATGCCAAAACACAATTGCTCTCAGAATTACAGCTCTGTTAGCTGAAAGAGAAAAGAACTGCTGAACAAAGCTGAACTTCTTCTGCTAATTCATGCTGCTCCTCCCTCACATGTCTGCGTCAGTAACAGGTAAGTATGTGGGTGATCTTACTCAGCTGTTGTTACTGTACACATTAAAAAGTCCAACTGCCCTCACACACACCTTCAGGCAGATATATCTACACACAAACACACACTCTGCGGACAGTCTCTGTGTCTGCGAGCTGTGTATAATTGCGTGTTAACCACAGGGTTTTTTTGGTAACGGTAATTAGACAGAACAATCAAGAAGAGAGTCCGCTGTGTGATGATGTCTAAACTGCTGCTCTCAGATCAGTAGTTAGTGAAATTGACAGTTTGAGGGAGGTCAGAGAGTAAAAGTTTTCTTTGCTGCGTTAGTGATGGAAACAAATTAAAGACAAAGTCCTCTTAAGCTGACAGTAAAATACGTTTTTTGTTGTTTGTATTTGACATAAACGAGAATAGAAAAAAAGTGTGCGCTCAGTTGAAGGGAAATTCACTTCATCCAAATGAAATGACTGTTATCAGAGCCAAATATTACATTTTATTATTACAACCAGACGTTTTTCTTTTTTTGGTGTCGGCTTGCATCAAAAATCTGTGTTTTCACATGTTCAGATTCAGTTTGTGTTTCTGAATTTACACGTACACATAAAACAGAAAGACTGACGCAGCTGTTGACTGCCAACAACAGCTGTCATGTTAAATAGCAAAACTTAAGAGAAATTTAACAAAACTGTGTGCGGCTCAACGCAACAGTGATGGATCAAACTGGCTGAGGAAGATACAGAACCAGAAAAAAAAAAAAAAGTCCTGCGAGAATCAGCTGAATTAATCTGATGAGAGCAGTCAGCTGTTCTGCCCCGTTGCTCCGTATCTAATGGTTAAACTTCATGCTGAGCTGGCACACGCTTGAGTGTGTATGTGTGTGTGTGTGTGTGCACGTGACCCTCTGGACAATGGGGTGTTACTGGAGCGTGCAGTCTTACGACGCAACAACATAACCCCCGAGGCACCGATCACACCTGCCAGTCACACTATCATGCCTACAATCACACACACACACACACACACTTGCGTTTGTGTCCTTGAAAATATATTTTGCGCGAAAAGGTTTGACTTTGAATGTGACGCATAATGTGCCTTACATAATGTGGCAGAGACTGTTTTATACCTTGAAGTCAGTGTTTTCCGTGATTCAACTGTGAGTGAAAAACATAAAAATACATGCAGGTAATGTATTCAAACAGAAGCACATGTGTGTTTTCTCATTATTCACATTCGAGCAATTATTCAAGACCTGTCACGTTATCGCAAAATGCATTGCACACGCACACACACACGCACACGGATGATGCATACTCCAGATAACTCCTACACGCGTGCAACATAATAAGGTCACGTAAAATGCATGACTGCTCATACACGTTTATCTGCGAAGGCGCACACGCTGCGACACACACACACACACACACTCGAGTGTGTGTATAGTTCAGGTGCAGTGATGAAGCTAACTGGTTTACTGGAGCGGCACACATGTTAATGTATCACACTCAGACCAGATACGCGCTGTATAATTCATCACAACAGATTTAGGACGAATTAACTGGTGAAAGAGCATGAGCTCTGAATGTTTATTTTTAAATGATACTAGTCTGTTTTATGAATAAATCAAAACACATTAATGACCAATGAAATCGCAGCACCAGTCGTGGGTTTGAGCATTTATTTACACTTGTTTTCCCTCTGAAAACATGTTTTTGGAGTAAAATAATAATCAAACAGAACATTAAATATTTAACTGTTCTTGACATTTTATGGAGAGGAAACACTTGGGAACTGATTCACAAGGCTAAAAATGAATAATCAATTCTGACTGGCTAACAGAGGCAGGTCCATACTGTGCTATATGCTCTGTTACATTAGAGCAGTACTGGATTATGCTTATGGATGTATAACGAACTATGCTAAAATGGCATAACATTCGGCTAACCTTGAATTACTTGCTTGAATGTATGGCAGGTAAAGATGCAGTGCCCTGTGTGTGTGAGTGTGTGTGCGTGAGTGTGTGTGTGTAGGGGTGAAGTTGCAAGCTATGTTTCATGTTTAGCAAATACTCATCAATTATGAACCCAGATCAAAATATTAAAACACACTGAAATATGGATGATATAACCTAGAAACAAAACGCTGCAGGGGGATTGCTACTTCGTGTCTACATTCACCACACACACACACACACACACACACACACACACACACACACACAAAACTGCACACTTACACCTACACTCAAAAGCCATGTGGGCAACGCTCTACAGAAGGATGCGCACTTGTATTCAAACACAGCCCACTAATTTGACACACACATCATCTCACACACACTGCATCCCTCCCACACACACCCGCACACTAACACACACACACACACACACTCCTTTCACTGCACATACACACTTCAAGTTGAAGCCTCCTACATACAGGCAACCAAACACTTTCATGTCCTTTTTCAAGCACACACACACATGTACGATCCTTCATCATAAGGGCTGCAGATGACAAACAAACCTGAATTAAACTTTAACTATTGATTTATCTTGGAATTTTCTTTCTTAATCAACCAATTACTCCAGAATAATCTATAAAATCATAAAGACCAACATTCTAATAGTACAATATGTTTCATTTAAATGATATAAAACAGAGAGAAGCAAGAGAATTACACACTTGAGGATCAGAAACTAAAAGATTTTTGCTTATGCTTTACGTAAGAAAATTTATGAATTATCATTTTTAAGTCGAATAACTGACTAATAGTTTCAACTCTAGTTTTAGTCAACTGAAGTGTGTGTATGTGCATGCAGGTGTGTGTATTTTAGAGTTTTGCCACCCTCCTCTTCCTCCTCAGCATCACCGTCTCTTCTAAGTCCTGCAAAACTGGATTTATCAACAATCCATGTCAATATACTTTTTAGCACCTCTTCCTCCATCTTCATCATCACCACTACCATCATCATCATTTTTATTATACCTACCAGAAAGCTGCAATTATCAACAACGTTTTACACTGCAAAAAATAACAACTATACGTGAACTACACCTGTCTGACACAGGTCAGATATCAAGATCAAGAGTTTTCATTTTTGAACTGAATTTTACTCATGCACACGTCACATGTTTCACACACATGCAACCACCCACTCGCTCACAAACACACACATACACACTACTGTATGTTGAAATTCTCACCATGGTATAGTCCTTCCATTTAAAGTCCCCAAGAGAAGAAAGAGAAGACAGAGAAGACAGGCAGCTTAATTGGGAAAAGTCAAAATCCTTTGGCTTTGGTGGTCTTTGGGCTAGCATTCAGATGTGCTAGCCAGCAAACTCAGTAATGACGGCTAATGTCAGCTTAAGACTACAAACCCAGCCTCCTCCTCCACCACCTCCTCCCTCTACTACTACAACTGCTGCTACTACAGTGACACACAGATACACAGAGTGGGAGTAGAGTAAAGGGAGGGAAGGAGGGAGGGGAGCAGTAGGGCAGCCCACGAGTGTGAAAGAGGGGGGAGGGAGACGAAAGGGAGAAAAGGAGGAAGGAATAGGGGGGGGGGGGGGGGTCTTTGTGTCCCAGGAGAGGGATGGAGGGGGAGAGAGGGAGCCAGATGTACAGGAGACAGAGGGGAAGACAAGAGAAGAGACAGACTTTATGAAAAGATGTGAAAGAGGCATAAAAAACAGAGAGAGCAACAGAAGAATATGAGGAGGGAAGAAGAGAAAGAAATAATATAGGAGCAAAAGACAGACCTGAGAATGACATAACAAGGGAGGGAGAGGAGTATGGGTTATTGAAACATTGTGTGCGTGTGCGTGAGCTGTGTTGCCTTTGGGCTATTCTGCCTGTCTGACACAAATGCAGCCCTCAGGAGCTACTCAATTAATCATAATCCAATGTTCTCCGCTCAACTTTGTCCTGCAGAAATCATCTATCTTCAGAACAAAACAAAAAAAGACAGAAAACGGGAGACAGGGGGAATAACAGTCAGTTGTTCCACTGACTTGGTTTTGCAAGGGGTGCACATTTAATCCACTTATACTGTAATCAAATTACACGCAGGGATAGAGAGGGGAGAAAACCCACTCTAAACTAATTTTACCAGAAGAGTTAACTCACCCTATGGCCTTCAAAACACTGACAATGAGTTCAGAACATCACGTTTTTATTGTTTAATGTTGAAAATATTTATTTATTTGGTTTATGAAAATCACCAAATGAGGTCAGAAGTATCTTCTCTTTAGCATTAGGTGCCACTTTATACTGCAAATTTAAAGCCACCAGATGTGGTTCTGTTTCTACCTTGTGTGTGTGTGCACACACTAACATGTTAACATGTTTGTATGTGTGTACGGTTCATGCAGACTCTTGCCTTGACATGGGATCATGAGTAAACTGACATCACACAGACGCTTGCAGCCAATCAGATGCACAAAGTATAACTCAGACTTTAGTTTCTACAATCAACAATCACAAAATTCCACCTCCAATCGAGGATTTGATTCAGTTTGTTTCATGTTTTGCCAGCAAATGCACCGAAGTAACTGTGTACATCTAATTGTCAGTGCTAATAACAACGATCACAGCTTGTAGATGAATAATCAGAACAATTATGTCAGCAATCTCTGATGTTTTTGAATGTTAAGCTTCTTCCTGGGCTCGCAAAACTGATTTTAAAGATGGGAGACAATCTTGGTTGACAAAATAAAAACACTGATTGAAATCTTAAGCACATAAGAAAAGTCATCCATGTCAGCAGTTTTTTTCTGGAATCATTAAAGACTGAAAAGAAGTCATCATCTGAGAGCATGAACATCCTGATCCTAAAGGCAGAAATCTGTTATCTCTGGAAATGTCCCATCTATGGCTGTTTCCCACTGTTAGCGCCTGAAGATATGGACCATCAAAGTGCCATAAAATCACTCGGGTTGTCGCTGATTCTTCATATTATATCCAGTATGTCACACTAAATTTGCCCTATATTGACACTGGACATAACGCTTGTGAATGAGCCATGACAGAGGCAAGCAAGCACACACACACACACACACACACACACACACACACTCACAGATACACACACACACACAGGCAGACAAGATGAGAGTTGCTCAGGAGTAAAGCAGATTAATGGGCCACTGGATTAGTAGGCCAAGATGTCACACACACACACACAAACCACACACATACACATAGACACAGCCTCCAGTATACTCCTGGCTCTCATTTAGAAGGTAGATCTAAGCTCTGCCTCCCTCTGTGAATCCCTGCTTGAGGTGGTGTGTTAACATCGCCCTCTACTGGTACTGTGTCTTCAATCATGTGTCACATAGTCTGAGAACATCTCTGCCCCTGAAGTATACGTGCCACTGGATCTGCCAGCTAATGCAACACATCCAGCACATTTATACTTTTATCAGTCTAGTATAGTTCGTTTGGCAGTTGGTTCTCTTCTCGATCACATTAGCTGACATTTTGTTAATTAGGCAGACATGTTTTTTTAAAGTCAGCCTCTGCCAGGTTTTCTAGTGAACGTTTAGCCAACGTTAAAAACAGAGAAAAAAACATTTTAAGAGACAGAGAGAGAGAGAGAGAGAGAGAGACTCTTCTTCAATGAACCTTTGTTACAGGAGTGTGTCTGCTGGTGACTAACCACACAGACAGACACATATACATTGACACACACACACACACACACACAGGCAGACACACACTGTGGCATTATACCCACATCTGACCTCAGCAACACTAGTTTATGGCAGCACAGCAGTCTGTGTGTGATGTCATAACTATGGCTCGTATCCAGGTGTTTCACTCCTGATCTGTGTGTGTGTATGTGTGTGTGTGTGTGGGACTGTCTGTTTCCCTGTGATCTATTATGTCTCTGTGTTTTTTGTGGTTTTGTGGGTGTGTGGTTGTGCACGAATCTAAAAAAGAGATGAGGTCATATGATTGGCAGAGCAGACACTGGTGTCTGCCTCATTCTCTCTCAGTAAAGTACCTGGCCTGTGCAACTTCCAGTCACTTCTACTGAGAGATCAATATCTCGTCATCGTCTTTGAAAAAGTTGCAAAAGTATTTGGCCGAATAAGTGCGCTGCAATATCAGGGACCAAAATCCATTTAGTAAGTCCTCAATGACCATAAAGATTATGTTATAATCTGAGTGAGAATGTGTATTAAAATCTGTTTGATTCACGTCAAAGTGGTAAAACTCAAACTCTCTGAATATCAGTCATACCTCCACACTAATGGGGCACACCCAAGCGGCTGGGAAATGAAGCCAATGCCAAGTGCCAAAATCTGCAGATCCTTGAAAGGCCACTTGAGGCTGGCTACAGAACAAGTCAGTCTCCATAAGTCCCCATGTTAAAATGTCCAACTTCACAGCAGAAATAAACATGTTTACAGCCTGGTACAAAAAACTGTTTTGGTCTCTATAGCTAACTTCCTCGTTCGTGACAACTGCACTGAGGGTGAATTTTAATAGAACTCACATGTTCACATCACAGGTGGCTCGTTTGAGCAACCAGGCCACAATGAGCCAGCGCCGCATATTTTGAGCTTCAAAGCGGCTCTTCAGAAGCCTGTGGGTGACGTCACACATGCGCTGTCTATTCTTTTAACTGTAAGTGGGCACACTATATTTTCACAATCATTTAAATTTGAGAACCACTAGATAGATCACACCACAGTGAAAGTTGCTGCATTGTTTTGTCACGGTTACGACTGTAACAGCAATATTTAAATATTATTATAATGCAAGAAATGTTAAAAATGTTTTCATTTTAGGGTGCATGTTTCGCTATTTGCTGTGCCTCTTTTTTGTATGTTAAAAAGTTGCGACTGAAGGCATTGGTTGCCAATTTAGGTTGCCATGGCAACCTGGCAATCATTACTTTTGAGCCGTGTTTATCTCATAGTGTTTGTCTCTGTCTGCTTTAAGGAGTCATGCTGTCAATATGACGTTTCTGATGGAGAAGAAAGCAGAACTATTTTAAACCATTGAACAAACAATAAGAAATCTGTCATCCTCCATCACTATACTTTCTTTTTAACATTTAAGAATATAAGCATTTAGTGGTCGCATTCATTTCACGTGAATCTGTTAGAATAATGTGTTATCATGTTTGATTGATGATTTAATTTCTTTAATACATATAAAAAACAGTGTAAAAATGACACAGATATCCAGAGGAAACCCAGGATATTACTGCACCCAGCAAACAAATAAAAGTAAAACAACAAGGTTTAACGTGGGGTTAAAGTGTCCTTTTACATTTTGGTTTGCGTGTGGATTAAACAACCGACATATATAAGGTGTCATTAGCTTTCAGGACATAGGGGACAAAAGAAACCTACCGCCAAGCTTGTGTTTGAATCTAAAAGAAGATTTGTGTCCAGTAGGTAATGACACATTTTCTACATACACGGATAATGAAATGATACATGTATGTTAAAATCTTGGGATCTGATACATCCTGGGACGTTCCCTCCTTCATGTCCCCTGTCCTCTAGCCTCATCTTTCTATTTCTGTCTTTCTCTCTGTCTTCTCTCCACCCAGCTTTCTCCTCCTCCCACCTCTTCTCTCTCTCTCTGTCTATATTACAAAGCCCAACAATTACTTCTTTCTCTGTCTCCCTCTCTGACTCACTGCAATGTAATTACACTGACTGTCCGCTCAAACACGACACACACACACACACACACATAAAGGGAGAGGGGCAACTTATTTACAATATCTGTGGTTGTAATTGTTCCAGACTGCAGTTCAGTCACTGCTTTGCTTTGAAAATCTGAGGGAACATGAGAGCTGGCATGAGTTTGTTGAATCTAGGAGGCAGTTTTACGCATGCACACACACACACACATATAAATAAATATATTCCAGAGGGAATCACTATATTCCGGTTTCATTCATCACTAGTTGACATGCTGCTCCAGTGACCTGCATGACCGAAAGAAGCTATATCCAAGTGTGTGTGTGTGTGTGGGTGTGTCCTTGTGTGTGCATGTCCCAAGGAGGGATAAGTCATTAACTATGATGTCATTTCCTGCCATTGTAGCAAATTTCAGTACACACGGTAAGAATGCTACACTACACGGGTCTGTCCACACACACGCACACACACACGCACACACACACACACACTAAATCAACTGTTTGAGGACGAGCTGAGAAAACCTGATGATATATCGTCTTCCATTAAACTCTGTATGTTTGGCCAGGGCGGCAGAAGATATGCAATACTGTATAGTACAGAGACACCTCCTTGAACAGACAGACTGCAATAAATCCAACACACACACTCAAACATTAAATGACACTGTGTCTATGATTCAACACTACAGAGTTTCAGGTTGTAAAAACTTATAAGGGATACACAGATCTGGATTTTTGGCCCATTACTATGAAATATTCTGCAGACATTTAATCTCATGCATGTATAAACAAGTAAGTGAACTCCTTTCCAAATGTTTGGAAGCTCCCACTCTGAGGAGTTTGATAGCTAACATATAGACTACACCATGACTACATAATAGCAGCACTACATTGCATTACTCACTACAATGTGGTCTTGTGTTTTAAAGGAGCACAGTGGGAAGTTTTTGAGCACGGGCCCAGAGGAAACAATGGATAGGAAATGGATCGAGTCTTATATAGCCAATCCTTCCATCAAAACAAATGCCTGTATCAGTCATACCTCCACTCATTGTATCTGCTAATGTCGAGCATTGCCCCCATACCATGCTGTCTTTTTTCAAACAATAAATCTGTATTCACAGCGTGGAACTCTTCTCTCTCTCTGTCTCTTCTTTATTCTTATTACAGTAAAACCAGAGACTGCTGTGTCACTAATAACTAAGTCAGCAGCCCGCTG
The DNA here is from genome assembly GCA_946959425.1 of Argyrosomus regius. Classification (NCBI taxonomy): domain Eukaryota; kingdom Metazoa; phylum Chordata; class Actinopteri; family Sciaenidae; genus Argyrosomus; species Argyrosomus regius. The sequence continues at coordinate 20,703,565 of OX336899.1, forward strand.
TGACTGAATGAATGTGGAAACATTGATTTAATCACATTGATAAAGAAAACTGGATCTAATGTGGATTGGTCACATCATGGCCACTGGCCAATCTACTTAATAAAGTCGTCGCTGATACAGATCCAGCATATCAGATTGATGCATCGCTACTCAAGACGGCCTTTCTTTAAAAGATGAATTGATTATTAACGTGGCTGTCTTTCTTACAGTTAGTATCCCTGTTAGAGTGAAAGGGGAAATGGTCAGATAGAATGTGTTTGACTCTTTGTATGACGGCACTGTCAACAGTGCAGACAACGAGGATTTAATAACTGAACTTTGACCAGGAGGACGCCCTTTTATTTCCTTTTACTGTATGGAAATCAAGGTATTAAAATGTGGGTCTTGCAGGTAAATTATGACACTAATGTAGGCTGATATAGAAGTTTAGTGCAGGGTGGCTGCTCTGCTGGTGCACTAAACTGACATTGACTTGGCAGGAGAGCGAAATATAACAAAGACGTCAATAATATGGTTTCTAAATGAGCTAAACTCTACTCTGCACCACAATTTCTGATTACTTTTTGAACATTTACACAGATACTGACATATCTGCCACAGAGCTGCAACAATTAGTTGATTAGTTGTCAACTATTGATATAATCACCAACTATTTTGATAATCGATTGATTGAATTGAGTCAACCTTTAAGAGAAAACATCCAAACTCTCTGATTTCAACTTCTCAGATGTGAATATTTCTGGTTTCTTTAGTCCTCTGTGACAGTAAAATGAACATCATTGGCTTGTGGAAGTGTGAGGACGTCACCTTTGGGATTCGGGGAAAAAAGTTTTTTCAACATTTTCTGACCAAACAACTCATAGAATAATCGAGAAGATGATCAACAGATCTATCGATAATGAAAATAATCGTTAGAAGCAGCTCCAATCTGCGATGAGCTAACATCGGCCTGGTCGAGCTCGATATCATACTCCTGCTGAATTAACAGTTACACACGGTGTGTCCACCACCCTGTAAAATTCCACCATAACTAGCAAACACACAAATCCAACCGCAAGAATGTACACAGATCACTAAATAGACTTATAACGAGTACAAAGATATTTTCATCTGACAAAACTCAGACAGTGTTTACCCTCGAGTAAACACAGTCATTATCACAGTGCAGCAACACAAACACGAACACACACAGGTACACACAAACACACCAACAAACACATAAACACTCAAGAGAGATCTGAGCTGCCGCTGCTGAGAGGAAGAAGGCGTTTTCCTCTCAGCTCCTGAGGGACGCAGCATGCTTTAGGATGTACAGTAAGTGCTCTGTGAATGTGTGTGTGTGTGTGTGTGTGCATGGAGGGGTGTGGGGGCTGCTTCCTGAATGCAACCAATCCAGAAGCAAAGGGGAATGGACCTACATTCAGCCTCCGAAAACACACACACACACACACACACACTCCTTTTCCTTCACAGCTGAAACCACATGCGAGAGGATGCAGGGGAATAAGTCCCACGGAAGATAGAGGCTGAATTTATAGAATCAGGACACAACACACACACACTTATTTCCCAATGAAGTTACTGGTGCAAAACAAAGAACACCATTTGCGCACTTCAACTGTTCATTCATGTTTTTTTTTTCCCTTCCTGAGGTGAGCTCGCAAACAGCGTTTCAACAGCATTCATTTTGTGCACGATGTGAGAAAACAGCTCGGACGGCCACACAGCTGCAAGTATTTACACAGTAGGTATGAAGTAGCCAATCACTGGGAAAAAAAAGAAAAGAAATGCCACCGTGTTTGCTCGGAAAACAGCAAACTACTTTTGCTCCGACCGAAAACTGAAATAGAGAGTCCTTCTTCTCCCTCCTCCCAAGACAAATTACTTCATTTGGTATCATGAATTCCTCATGACACACATATTAAAAAGAACACACTTATTCAGGACTGCTACATACCCCCCACACACACACACACACACACACACTTTGTGAGCAGTGATTGCGATCACTAGTTAGAGTCATTATGAGTCACACCACACGCTGCAGTCTACGGACACTACAGACTGCTGGCTTTGTTGCCCTCTTGTCTTTCTCTACGTCTCTTTTCTGACTGCCCGATGGTCTAAAATAGAATGAACACACAGCAGATGAGTGCAAAGAGTAGAAAAGTTGAACTAATGCATTAAAACAGAGCACAACCTTGCAGCAAAGTTAAAGAGAAAACAGTTTTCTGTCTTACTCTTTGTGCTCTGTAAAGTTCTCTGCACAGTAATGAACTGCTCCTGTAAGATCTCTGAGTGTAGTCAAGTGTTTCTATAAATACAGGCCTCCTGCACTGCTCTGCAATTTACACACACACACACAGACACACACACACACACAAACACAAGCACACACACACACACACACAGACCACTGCCACGCCTGTATTAGTCTGCTGTAGACCAGCCACAAGACGAGTCCTGTCAGAAAGGTGTCCACTCTCTATGAAGGGAAGGAGCTATCACAAGAGCCTGAATTCACATTTCTACATGCAAAAACACTAAAAACTAAAAACTACAGGGTCCACGTGAAGGACTTTCCCAAAGCCACATGACGTATGTCACAACTCGAAGCCAAACAACGTTGTTCTCTGCTCATTTCACACACTGAAGGTAATGACATGTTTCTGCTGGAGATAATGGGAGTACACTGCATTCATTTTGGTCTTATGACGCCAAATTAGTAGACTGAGGCTGCAGCTTACCACATGGCTCAAACACACAGGGATGGGATGAATTTTAATGCAATAAAAATCGGACCAACTTCATATCCAACTCGTTTGAATGAACTGGCAAACAAAAAAAACAAAAAAAGCCACAGCAAGCTGTCGCTGTCAGTACAAACGTACCATTGAAGACCAATTAAAAAGGCAAGTTCTCCGTGCGGTGTAGGACTCGGTCACAGTAAAGTGAGCTGAACGAATGCAGCCCGAGTGACGCTGAACACAAGCTCATCAAGTGGATGAGCTAATTAGCACTGTGAGACTCGTTTGCTAATTCAGAAATACCATCTCCAGCCCAGTGAAAACCTCTGAACGTAATTTCCAATCAATTAGATTTAAATGAATAGTTGGGCGAGAGCTTGAAGTTTTAACAGCTGACAGCGTTTAGTGCTGTGTGCTTGGAACAAACATATGAGACACACGCCATTAAAACTCCGACTTGTTGTGGAGTAGGAAGTGATGTCTGCAGGACGTCGTCCTCGCACACTTTCATCTCACCAGAATAGCTGTTATTCAGATGACAAGAATTTGCCAGAGTTCATAGTCACACCGTCGCAGCCAATAAATTTGGCTTGTGTCAGTAAGCAGTTCATATGTTTACATATATACCTCAATCAAACAGTGAATGACTGCAACGTGACAGTATCTGTGCCTCCAAGGTGCATCTAAAACCAGACTATTGCATTTACACTGACAGTCATGAATCACATCAGTACATAAAGGTTTAGCTTGTCCACAGTCCTGCAAATTTAAGTGTGCAGAGCTGTAGTACGCTGTGGGTCTGAAGCCTCAGTGGCCTCAGGATACTGCAATTCATTAGCATTTTCTTGCATCTGGAATATGAAGTAGAAGCAAATCAGGCTCACAGCAACCTTTCACACAGTCAGAACACAGGCCAGGGTGTATCTGAGATGTTTCACTATCCGTTTGGTTACACAGGCGTATTTGGCGTTAAAGGGATTTTTAAACTGGAGGACTTTGAGATGCTCAAACATGCATGGAAATATGAGACATATTTTCCATAGATTTGATTAGCTAAGCAATTGTTTACTGGATGAAATGTGAAAAAATACATCACAAGTTCTGAAAACCTGCAGCAAAGTCTTCAAAATGTCCCAAAACACCAAAATATTCAACTTTAAATGATATAAAAACTGAAAAAAAGCAACAAACCATCACATTTGAGAAGCTAGAAACAGAGAATATCTGTGGTCACATAACTGAAACGATTGTCAAAATTGTTGCCTGTCAATGAACTGATTGATTATTTGACCTGTTTTAACTCTTAATTAGCTAGATTACATTTGTGGATGAATCTCTCTCCATAACTGATGCACCTGATCTCCTGTATTAGCCTATAAATAAGAGCATAATGAGAGGGAGTGTAGGCAGACACATCATATCATACACATAACTAATTAACACAGTTATTTTATAATAATAGCCAATAGCCCCAAATAACTGGGTCAATTTTGGGGGTTTATGAAAGTGTTCAGAAACAATTTAACGCATGAAAAGGAGACATAGGTGAAACATTTAGACAGAGAGGAAGAGTTCAGTAAGTTCATTTTGATCCGGAGGCAGATGAAGGTAACCACACAGCCTTGAACCCACGACACAGTGAACAAATAAGGCTTGAGACACAGATTAGAAACTGAATGTGGGTCAATCCAGAGCATTTATTTAACGTTAGGTTAACGTTAGTCCACATTCACTCCATGTGACTGTGGCGACGAGTTTAGTGCCATTATGTCACTCTTCTTTTCAACTGCTCCAAGTTACTAAAAGGAAAAGTACGACCTAGTTATGGTGGCGTGAAGCTAAGCTAACTTATCACTTATTCCCCCACAGTTATAACAAAGTGAACAAATATTAAGAGCGGTTCAAAAGCTGGGAGAGGAAACAGCTAACGCCAGCCAGGACGAAACGTAAAACCAACCGCATCCCATACTTTCTTTTAGCTCTTGAAATAATCCCAGAAACAAAACATCACTCACGTCGACTTGTTCCAGGGGACGTCCGACAGGTTTGTGTCGACTTTACCAGCGGGAGAAGCCGTTAACAGTCGGTAAATAGTCCGTTATTTCAGTCGTAGTTGAAGCAGAGCTAGGAGTTGTTTCAGTTACTGTTTTTTCGCTCCTGCCCTGTCTCCCCTCTCTCTCTCTCTCTCTCTCTCTCTCTCTCCCTCTCTCCCTCTCTCTCGTCGCCTGTTCCTGCTTCCCCTCTCCACATCCAGCATTCCAATATGGCTGCTGCAGGGAGCGACACACACACACACACAGGGAGAGAGAGAGAGAGAGAGAGAGAGAGAGAGAGAGAGAGAGAGAGAGAGAGAGAGCGAGAGCGAGCGAGTTCCCTGTGAGGAAAACGCTGCCGCAGGCTCAGGAAGCAGCACCCATGAATGAATGAATGAATGTGTAGATACTCTACACTTTTTACTAGGCAGTTATACTATAGCAAGATAAGCAGGATCGTAGTGTAGTATCAATTATTCTATTTCATCTTGACTGAACAAGCACTCATTTTCACTACGAGTCCCAATACAGTGAGCTTTAAAGGTCCAGTGTGTAGAATTTAGTTGCATCGAGTGAAGTAATCACTGCATTGCAATCTCCTCACATCACCCTCACCTTCCTAGTGTAAAGTAGAAACAACACTTTAAGGACCCCGTTTAGAGTCACTATTTAGTTTGTCCGTTCTGAGCTGCCATAGAAACACAGTGTTTCAATATGGCGGCCTCCATGGAAGAGGACCTGCTCCCACTGTAGATATAGAAGGATCATTTTAAAGTAACAAAAATAAAAAGATTCTTATTTTAAGGTGATTATACATGCATGAAAACATAGTTATGAATATTATATTCCATGTTTGTCTTATTCTGAAAATAAAGTCCCCAAATCTTACACACTACACCTTTCGATATTAAAATATTAAACTATACTTAAAGCAGTGGTGGAAAATAACTAAGTACATTTACTTAAGTGCAGTATTAATATAATAATTTTTGGTATTTGTATATCTATTTTGTGCAACTTTATACTTCTATATTGTACTTTTCACATCCCTACATTTATTAAGATGTATTTGCTGTAGTTACTAGTCTAATTAAAATTTTAAGAGATGAAAGATGTACTTTAAGTACTTTTTTTGACCCCTTCCAGATTGGGGACACAAGACTGGGTCATAATACAGATCTGTACAGGTTCATATTATACTTTAGAGGTGTAAATTACTAAACAAATCTGCAGTTGACAGTATATCACTTGATATGGAGTGATCTTTGGGCTTTTGGGGGATTTCTGTCCATGTCAATGTCAATGCCAGCTTTATCTCCGCTCTGTGCACATCTTCAACGACGACCTCTGGTGGTCACTTCTTGTTATTGCTGTATGTATTTATGCCCGTAGGGTATGGATTTCCACATATTTAATAATATGAACGTTTTTTTTTTTTGTTTTTTTTTAAAAATCATTTCCATGTTCCCTGGTTGGAGAAACAAAATGTTTTTAGTGGTCACTCGAACTTTACATGAGGTCAACACATCCCAAAGATCAATATTTGTTTTCTCAGGTTTACTCAGGTCTGTATGGCCACATGCTCACCGACTGAACAGAACTTGTGGACAGTACAACACAAGAGTCAAAATGGGCTTTTTAAAAATGACTGTCCGTCGTATGATACTGCGGTAAAGCTCATCTAATAACTTAATTGTTTGACTTGTTTGGATAATTAGATCAATCAGTCAGTTACAATAATGAGGTTGATAGTAGCGCTGTTGTTTTGGCTAAGCATTTCTTACTAAGTTCTAAGATGAGTGTACAGTATATTATAATACAGTATGTTCTATTATTAAACTTGTAGTCACCTCCCCTCTAAAGGAGACCGCTCATAGACTGCCGTGACCCGGATTCGAACCGGGGTTGCTGCGGCCACAACGCAGAGTACTAACCACTATACGATCACGGCTGGCCGCTATGCAGAGCCAGCTAGTTCAAATATACGTAACTTTCAACGCATAGTTAAAATTTCAAACTAAAGCAGTTTAATTTTACGGCTCAGTGAGCTGTAAAATTAAACTGCTTGCTGCAGGCGCCATCTGCTGTGCGTTTAGTGTATTGCTATATGTAAAATCAAAATCTTTCTAATATAATTACTGATTGAACAACAAAACAAATCATATGCAGCCCACTTTGTTATTATACATACACATACATACATTCATATATATGAAATGACTTCAAATTTCTTACATTCAAAACAGATAAACGAGCAACAGAGGAGCTGTTGTTTACAGCAGCTTCTAATTGTTTTATATTTTGCAATCAAAGTTTTATTTGAAACCCTCTACACAAATTGAAAAGGATAAAACAGTCTATTTTTAAGGTAGACTACAGAGAGAGGAAGAGTCAGAGGGAAGTCACGATTTGAGTCCAGACTTTATGTATTTATAATATATAGAATAAGGTGACCTCTGTCTGTTATTGGTCTGTTGGTTGATATTCCCCTACCCTCCTTTTAGTGTATTATGAATTATTTTTTCACTAATCCATAAATATAGAGCTACTTCATTTACTTAATTTTGTTCCAGAAATCCCAGATATGAACTATTCTACTGTTAAATGAGGCTTATATTGCCTGGAGTGAACTTATTTTGTAGTTTTATTTCACCCTCCACCCTGACACAGGAGCCTTTAAGATATGTGCATGGCTATGGCTCACAGAAGCTGAAGGTCTATAGATTAAATGTTAGGTATGAGGTCAGTAAAACGCACCATACATTCTGCATAGAGAGAGAGGAGACATTCTGTGAGAGAGTTGATGTGATGGTTGAAAGTCAGTTCAGTTACAGTTTAACCTGCATGTCTTTTATTTAAAGAGTGGCAGTGGCAAAGAAGTAACTGGAAGATATGTGTTCAAACTGATCTGTTGTTTTTTCATCTCCATCATCCATTACAGTATGGATGATGGAGATACAGTATCACACAGAATGAGAAGAACGAGCGCTTCGTGTCAAGCCTCGTGGCCAGCCGTGATCGTATAGTGGTTAGTACTCTGCGTTGTGGCCGCAGCAACCCCGGTTCGAATCCGGGTCACGGCAGCTCCTTGGACATTTTAAAGCAAATTCAAGGAGGATAAATTTAATCTATGCATCTATGAAACTGTCTCATTCAACAGAGTAAGCATAAGATATCGAGTTTGTTTCTGCGTTGTGTACTGAGTGTTTATTCATACATGCATGTCTATACCATCACCTGGGTTACACACCTCTATATGCTGTAAATACCGTGCTAAAGTGAACATACAGTTTTATGTACATTATGTCAACATGATGTGTTAAATGCAGAATAAAGGCTCGTAGCCTCTAAAGGTAGAAAATGCAGAATTTACAGAGGAGCAGCTACACTGATAAACATCAGCAGGGTAAGATCTGATCATGGCTGTTGCGCCTGCCAGCTGACTGTGGCCAGCCGTGATCGTATAGTGGTTAGTACTCTGCGTTGTGGCCGCAGCAACCCCGGTTCGAATCCGGGTCACGGCAGTCTGAAGTCTGTGTGTTTTAAAAAGAGATATCGGCTCTGAATTACCACTACAGCAGCTGTTATATTATCATGGTTGTCAGAGTCTGGGAGCACCTGATATGACAATGATTGTAATATATATAATAATTTCTATCATAGGCACCTCTGTGAATAACATACCCTTCATATACATAAAGCTGTATGTTCACTTTAGCACGGTATTTAGAGGTGTGTAACCAAGGTGATGGTATAGACATGTATTGTAGGCCGAATAGACATATAGCATATAATGCAGAAAGAACTTCAACATCGTATGCTTACAATATTCTCTTCAATGAGACAATTGCATGGATGCATTAAACTTGTCCTCCTTGAATTTGCGTTAAAATTTCCAACGAGCTGCCGTGACCCGGATTCGAACCGGGGTTGCTGCGGCCACAACGCAGAGTACTAACCACTATACGATCACGGCTGGCCACGGGTGGACGCCTTCATACCTGTGATTCTGATTCTGTGCGATACTGCCCGGAGATCAGATGGATGATGGAGATGAAAAAAGAACAGTTCAGTTTGAACACATATCTTGCAGTTACTTCTTTGCCTCTTTGTCTCTTTAAATAAAAGACATGCAGGTTAAACTGTAACTGAACTGACTTTCAACCATCACATTAACTCTCTCACAAAATGTCTCCCCTCTCTCTCTCTATGCAGAATGTATGGTGCGTTTTACTGACCTCATACCTAACATTTAATCTATAGACCTTCAGCTTCTGTGAGCCATAGCCATGCACATATCTTAAAGGCTCCTGTGTCAGGGTGGAGGGTGAAATAAAACTACAAAATAAGTTCACTCCAGGCAATATAAGCCTCATTTAACAGTAGAATAGCACTCACCATTACTGAGAAAAATAACTAATTATATCCTCTTCAATTTGTGTGGAGGACTTTGAATGAATTAATGTAATGTATACATGTAAGTTATACATAGAAGCTATAATAACAAAGTGGGCTGCAATGATTTGTTTGGTTGTTCAATCAGTTATTATATTTTAAAGATCGCATACATGCATTTTCATTGGTTTTTACATGAGCAGTACACTAAATACACAGCAGATGGCGCCATAGTACTCTTCACCCAGCTCACTGAACCGTAAAAGAAAACGTCTTTTATTTTGAAATTTGGTGTACAGGAAATCAAACTGAACGTGGCGCAGCGCCGAGTTTGACAGACCAGCGGCAAACCACAGAGAGAGAGAGAGAGAGAGAGAGAGAGTGTGTGTGTGTGTATTAGAAACCGTTGGATCACAGCTTACTGTAAAAGTTAGGGACCACATTGAAGTCAGTGCTGCGGCAGTTTAGACTGTTTAACACCGAGCTGGAGCTAGCGAACTTCTCGTCAGTGTAACTTCACCGCCTGCCTGTGGAAATGATAACCGAGTAACCGAAGGTCAGTGTTTGGTTTTAGTCTTGCTGAGTCAAGAATCTTGCTCGACTGGCCTCTACAAAGTCAGTCTCATGTCTCACTTGACGGTAATGTCGCTTGTCAGCTCAGAAATGCTCCAACTTTGTGTGTGTGTTAAAATGAATGTTGGTGACAGTCAGCTTGTTTTGCTGGTTATACAGTAAAATGAGCACACATGAATGTAAACAGCTGCGTGGTTTGGTAAAAATGGTTGTATTTCACTTTCACACTGTATTGGCACATAAACCACGTTTTTTAGTACTTTTCCACCCGCCCGCCAAAGCAATGAAATAATTTAACTGATGAAAATAAGTGTGTCCACATGTGGTGTGAACATTAATATGAAAAGTTAGTTTTTAATGCGACTGTTGTGATATAATGGACTACATTCATTTTCTATTGCGTGAATTTCTTTATATTTCATGATACATGATTAGCACTCATTTTCTCACTAACACTCCTAGTAAATATTGGCTGGTGCACATAAAAGGGGCTTCCTGTGTCTCAGAAGAGCTCAGTGAACTCATGGGAACATGCACTGTCCTGTGATTTCAGGACAATGCATGTTGTGATTCACTGGGCTGCTCCATTACGAATGAACATGCAGGTGAGTGTGCAGCCGCAGGTGATAGATGGAGTAGATGAATCTTTCCAGTCTGAAGTAACTCTGGCATTGCTGCAAAGTTTGAAGCCAAAGAATGGAAGCCTCACTGGTACACAAAAGGCAAAAATGATTGTTCAACAGAGACATTGACCTCGTTTACTCTCCATGACTCTGTGCCAGTTTAAAACTCAGCAAAACAAAACACTTGATTTCTAAATTTGGAAAACATTGTGGGGCACCGACATCACATTCACATAAGTGAATTCCCAAACTGACTTTCATTACTCTGTAAATGTGTGTTAGTTCTCTTAAGCACTTCCATGTGTCTTTTCAGTTCTATAAAATACCTGCTTGCAAGGAACTGCTTGGTGAAATTGTTTCCGGCTATAGCGAAGCTGCTTAATCTCTAATATATAATATTATTAATTATTATTATTATTATTATTATTATTATTATTATTATTAATACAAGGAGCGGCCGTGGCTCAGTGGTAGAGTGGGTCGTCCAATAACCGGAAGGTTGGCGGTTGGCAGCTCTCGCTGCTCGAAAATTGGAAGGTGAACTGACAGCTGGTGGGGTGGCAGTCCATGTCCTTGCCACGGCCGAGGTGCCCTTGAGCAAGGCACCGTACCCCCCAACATCTGCTCCCCGGGCGCTGTGAATTGATGCCTACCGCTCCAGTATATATGTGTATATGGCATCTGTCACTATGTGTGTGTTCCTGTGCACATGTGTGTTCCGACAGGTGCCAGCTGGATGGGATAGATGCGGAGAAATAATTTCATGTGTACAACATGATTAATAAATTCTCAACTCAACTCATATAATATAATATAATTATATTATTAATATTAAATATATGAAGACAAACTTGTTTGTTAAAGTGCCTGTGCAGTCTCTGGATGTCTGCACGAAGACTACCTCCCCCTTCATGACCACTTTCCTATGATTGTACCTGTATGGACCTCAACCTGAGCTTAACTTTAAGCCTTGACTATTGTTATTAGAGTTATTCCACTCAATGTAGTTTTTCTCGTGTATCTTTGTAATCATTGTATAATGAAGACATGTAGCACAAGCACTGCTTTTATTCAGAAAAGCACACAATATAAACTTCTACATAGATTTCTTCTTCAGTCTGTCTCAATCTCACATGCATCTTATTAAGTGTGCATCTCCCATCTGCATTTTATTAAGTGTTGGGTGTGTGTGCAAGCGTGCAAGAGACCAGCCACGATTCGTGTCAGATGGTTCTAAAGAGATGCAGGACATGAGTTGAGTTCATGAGACGTGTAAACAAAATGTCCTACACGCACACAGGGTTTCCAAAATGAGGGGTTTCGAGAAACAAATGACTTGAGTTCGTGTGTGTGTTTCCGTGACACAGCAGGGTAATTAGTCAGAGGCCGGAAGGGCCTAAAGAAAGAAAGAAAGAAAGAAAGAAAGAAAGCATGTCAAAGGTAGAGAATAGAGATAAAATGAAAAACAGGACAAATCTGGGATGAAAGAAGCAGGGAGGTGAAATGAGAGAGAGGTATGGAGGGTGAAGGAGGACAGTTGAAAGACACGTAAGAGACAAGCTGAGAAAAAATAGGGGCGATTATACAGGGTGCAGCTCTCTGGGTTTTGCCTGTAGCTGCAACTAATGCAAGTCAGATGTTTATTCTTGGATCTGCCTGACCCAGAAACAAACCTAGATAGACGGATAGGTAGCATGATAGTATGGTATGATGATTGTTAAGAACTTATGAATGTCGATGTCCCCAAACATGTATACCCCAGGGGGTACTTCTGCAGTTTCTAGGGGGTACATGGAAAGTAGGAAAGTAGTAAAAAAAAAAAGTTCTGATTTGGTAAATGAACTGTAACATGTTATCTAAACCTCTGTATTGTTGATGCACTAATTACTTAGATTAGGAGAGAATATTAACTGTAAATCACTTTTTTAGTCAAAAACTGCAGATAGGAGTTGGCTACTTTTTCAGCTCTGAGTAGTATCATCAGGTTTTCTAATTTTTTAAGGTTGCAGACACCCGAACAGCCTCCGCAAATGCGGTGGGGTGTCCTGTAAGTAGTCCGTTCTTCTCCTCTCTGTTCACTTACTCAGTTACGATAACTTGGTTTTCCCCATCTGTGAGTTTGATGACAAAACTGCTTTATTGCAACAGTGACCAAGTCAAGTCCTGTGTGTTGGATGTTTATAGATGTGTCTGCATGTGCCCCCATAAGTGCGTGTATGTCGACACACATCTGGAGGAAGTTGCGGGAAAAGAGATTTGTCTGCATGTGTGTGGGTGTGTATGTGTCGTGCCTAATGCTTTAAGTCAGTTTCTGCTTTTTCTGTCGTTCATTTTATGTTTTCCATATTAGATTGCTCAAGATCTATCTTTATACTTTATCTCAGATGAGATCAGCATCTTGTTTGGGAATCTTTTGAGTCACAGTCAAAATAGGAAACCTTCGACCTATCACCACACTTCTTTCTGCCGTCATCAATATTGCCCAATTTTCCCAGTTGTGTTCTGTAATCATATTAAGCGTAGGCAATGAAACAGTATGTGATTTGATTAATATAATGTACACATTTTTTATTCTTTTTAAGTCACTTATATTTTCTACTTTGTCGGCTACATTTTGACTACGATGCACTGTAGCAGCAAGGCAAACTCGTATGTGAAAACATACTTGACAATAAAAATTTCTGATAATTATTATATTCTTAAGTCGAACACACACACACACACACCACACACACACACACACAACCTCTTCTTTTCTACTGTTTTTGTTTTTTGTCCTTTAGACTCTGTTGCATGACATGTATGTCATAGTCTACATTTCTCCTCAGTCAATCTGTTTTTAATAATTAATTAATAATAATTAATACACAGTTGGTCACTGCCGTGACCCGGATTCGAACCGGGGTTGCTGCGGCCACAACGCAGAGTACTAACCACTATACGATCACGGCTGGCCACAGTCAGCTGGCAGACGCAACGGCCATGATCAGATCTTACCCTGCTGATGTTTATCAGTGTAGCTGCTCCTCTGTAAATTCTGCATTTTCTACCTTTAGAGGCTACGAGCCTTTATTCTGCATTTAACACATCATGTTGACATAATGTACATAAAACTGTATGTTCACTTTAGCACGGTATTTACAGCATATAGAGGTGTGTAACCCAGGTGATGGTATAGACATGCATGTATGAATAAACACACAGTACATAACGCAGAAACAAACTCGATATCTTATGCTTACTCTGTTGAATGAGACAGTTTCATAGATGCATAGATTAAATTTATCCTCCTTGAATTTGCTTTAAAATGTCCAACGAGCTGCCGTGACCCGGATTCAACGGGTGCTGCGCAAGTACTAACCACTATACGATCACGGCTGGCCATGAGTCTTGACACGAGGTGCTCATTCTTCTCATTCTGTGTGATACTGTCTTCTGTCTGTCCGGAGATCAGATGGATGATGGAGATGAAAAAAGAACAGTTCAGTTTGAACACATATCTTCCAGTTACTTCTTTGCCACTGCTTGTCTCTTTAAATAAAAGACATGCAGGTTAAACTGTAACTGAACTGACTTTCAACCATCACATTAACTCTCTCACAGAATGTCTCCTCTCTCTCTCTATGCAGAATGTATGGTGCGTTTTACTGACCTCATACCTAACATTTAATCTATAGACCTTCAGCTTCTGTGAGCCATAGCCATGCACATATCTTAAAGGCTCCTGTGTCAGGGTGGAGGGTGAAATAAAACTACAAAATAAGTTCACTCCAGGCAATATAAGCCTCATTTAACAGTAGAATAGTTCATATCTGGAATTTCTGGAACAAAATTAAGTAAATGAAGTAGCTCTATATTTATGGATTAGTGAAAAAATAATTCATAATACACTAAAAGGAGGGTAGGGGAATATCAACCAACAGACCAATAACAGACAGAGTCACCTTATTCTATATATTATAAATACATAAAGTCTGGACTCAAATCGTGACTTCCCTCTGACTCTACCTCTCTCTGTAGTCTACCTTAATCTGTTTCATAATCCCTGTTTATAATCTGCATCTGGATTCACAGTTCCTGGAGCTGGAGGTGTGTTTAGATTATTTATGTGTGTACATGAGAGGGTCCATTTTTATGTGTGCATATTTTGTTTGTTGTAATCTGTATACTCCTGTCTGAGTTAAGTTTCTGCTTTAGCCCAGCATATTTATTGTGAGGAAGTAAAAGCTGAACGAGAGTGCCATCACTGAGAAAAATAGACTGTTTTATCCTTTTCAATTTGTGTAGAGGTTTTCAAATAAAACTTTGATTGCAAAATATGAAACAGTTCCATAGATGCATAGATTAAATTTATCCTCCTTGAATTTGCTTTAAAATGTCCAACGAGCTGCCGTGACCCGGATTCGAACCGGGGTTGCTGCGGCCACAACGCAGAGTACTAACCACTATACGATCACGGCTGGCCACGAGTCTTGACACGAGGTGCTCATTCTTCTCATTCTGTGTGATACTGTCTTCTGTCTGTCCGGAGATCAGATGGATGATGGAGATGAAAAAAGAACAGTTCTGTCTGAACACATATCTTCCAGTTACTTCTTTGCCACTGCTTGTCTCTTTAAATAAAAGATATAGACCTTCAGCTTCTGCTGGCTGGCCACTGACTCTGCCGGTTGATGTTTGCAGATTTCTTTACCTGCGAGCAAAACACCGAAGGCTGTGTTTGTTTTGGCACATGGAGAACGCCAAGCACAACAGCAGGTTGATCAATACTTGAGTGTTGAGTTGTGTCAGATCTCATGTGTTGTGAAATTTACCTTGTGCAATTTAAAGTGTGAAGCCAGATGTAGCTACCTCAGTAGAAATGGTTAATAAAAGTAACTGCTAGCTGGCTAATGTGATATAATGATCTCATCTCATCTAAATGCACCTTCTGCGTGTGTGTTTCTGGCAGTGTGTGTGTGATGGCAGAGCTCCCGTCTGGACTGCTGGAGGCATGTGTAGTGGTTGGAGCCCCCAGTGATAAGCTTCGAGACATATACCAGGTATACATATATATATGTACACACATACCATCCCAAGCAAAACCATGTGCACTCAAAGTATGAAACAAACAGAAGCACTTCCATCTTTCATACTTCTTGTGTCAACATTGACTGCACTCGTGGATTATTTGTATTTCACTTGCTGACACATTTCTCCATATGTTAGCTCTTTTGTATTTTAGTTAACTCTAATCTCTACAATATGAACAGCTGGAGCATGTTTATGACAGGTGTGCATGCGGTATCTTAGAGATAACACACATTCTTTGAAACAGCTAACGCTAAACCTAAATAATTTTGAAGACATACAAGATATACTAGACTAGATCCGACTGGTCAGTTTCATGTTTTTTTGCAAGATTTACAGCCACTGTAGTTTCTCCTACCCGCTTGAAAGGGTAGGGTGAGGCGAGGGATATTAAGTCAGTTGTAATCTGTACCCTCACAGTGGCTAGATGCCACTAAATTCTACACGCTGGACCTTTTAATGTGTACAGTGACTCCTAAGTTGCCAAAACTATAACGCCAACTCTTTCCACGCTGTGTCACAGCTTCAGCAGCAGAATAAGTTAAATGAACTCCCCCTGCTTGAGGCTGAGGTACTTCAGGTCCATGCCCCGCCCTTTGTTTCCAAGGAGACCAACTCCAGCCAGTTGATTGGTCCAGCTTTCAGTCGTGTCCAGAGGAGGAGGAGCTTCATCAAGAAGGTAAACATTTTCATTTATGTGCAACTTTAAATATAAATTCATACTTTATGGTCAAGAGTAGTTTTTGGAACATGGTTTCGTTTCTGTTTTTCGGGCTTATTTAACACTTCACAACTTCACATGTGGATTAAAGAGCAGGCACTTCAGATCAAATTTAACATGCAGAAATAAGATCTATATTGGTCGTTCCTCTGTTTGTCTGCAGAAGAGGCGAGATCGCGGTGCAGAAGTGTTGCCTAATGGAGAAACAGCCAATCGTACAGAAGCGTCCTCAGCAACAGAGGACATCAGTGTCCCAAAGGATCTGGACCTCATTGCTTTGCCACAGCTCTGTTTTCCTGGTATGGTGTGTTTCCTCTGTGACAGACTTAACATGAATGTGTTTTGAATTGAACTTGACACTCTGTACCTCAGTAAGACCAACATGTTTTTGGGCACTGTCTGTATCTCCAGCAACACGGTTTTACTTTTGCCTGGTATGCATTGTTTCATTCTTTAGCACATAGCATTGCATGTTCTCATGTACTGATCTAACTAGATACTGTCATGACATGAATGATGTTGCAGCACTGTGGTTAGACAATGGATCACCATCTTGCCAGTCTGGCAGCAGAACAACAAAGTTCCTAGATATATAAATAAATATTCTAAAGTAGTTATCTTGCTATGCTGGCTCAATAGCCACCATCATGGATCACTATCTTTTATTTTATTGATTTAATTCCACAATGAAGACTCCGCATTGTCTCCATAGTTTCCATGGTTACAGCTACTATGTAAACAGCACTGCACACCTCTCATTGTCATGTGTGTCTTTGATCAGGCTTGCTTTATCTTTCTAGTGCTTCATCTCGCATGGTTAGATGTATATCATTCACTTGGAGCAACATTGCATAGAAGCTTTTGTGATTTAGACAGCTGTGCACGTGTATTTGATATGATTTTATTACTTCTGATCAAAAACTAGGGACAAACATCAAGCAAGGTCAACAACACAAGACATAGCAGCCAGCTAATATTACTTACTGGCCCACAGCAGTCAGCCCAGCTCGGCGTCTGTCTTTCAGCCTTTTATTTCACCAAGCTCTCACCAACCACTAAAAGTCAGTCCCAGATTTACTCTTGTCCGACCTCTTTCTCGGTCAACTTCACCAAAAACCGTGAAACAGTTGGTGGTGTAACTTAGTGCTGTAACTTCTCCCTTCACCCAACTTCACCCACTTCTCATGGGGGATCGTACTCGGAGCACAAAGTTACATGGTGCAAGAACAAGAATGTACGGGCCACAGTGTGTGGAAATGAAAGACATTACACATTACAAATCAGTATAGCATCAAAATATTTTAAAATCTGCAGTTTTATAGCAGGAAAGTTACACAGTGTTACTTAAAAGTGATATTTGTGTATTGCCATTTTCAGTGGCAGCCATGTCATCTGTACCCCTCTCACTCTTTCAAGGAACAGAGTAGTGTTGGTATTCTGTTCTCCACTGCAGTGTGTTCAATACGAAGCTTTAGCAGACAGCTCAATTCTGCATAGTGGCATCTCTTGAGACTTGTTGGTTTCCATTGGTTTCCCAGGTGGTCTTCAGTTAGCCAGTGAGCAGAGAGAAGACAGTTATCACTTCCTGGTTTTCACTGACCTTTTTGGGAACCGAACCCATGGTGTCGTTGCGCAGTACTACAGACCTGTACAGGTACAAACACACACACACACTCTCACACAAACAAAATATGTTGACTCCTATGAACGTAGACGGTTGGTTCTCATTGGCTGTCTGCCCTGTCAGTCCTGTCAGGAAGGTGCTATCCAGAATGGCCACAGATGGAACTCATCAAAGTCCCGTCTCTATACACCTTTTGCTGTGTGTATCATCTCCAAATTCCCTTACTACAACGCTCTGAGAGACTGCCTGTCATGGTAATCATTTCTATTAAACACATAAAGCTAATGGACAACCATAACCATGGTTAAGGTGAATTGATGACAAGTTAAACCCTTTCTCTTGACTCAATGTTCTCAGTCTCCTGGTCCAGTTGCGTCCTGCGAGACAAGCAGACTTTGAGGAGACGATAAAAGAATTTTCAGCCAAGCTGTCTCTGGTGCCTTTACCACCTCCTGGAAAGCTACATGTGGTGAGAAAACACTTCGTCCCTGCACTCTGTATTTGTCTCTCTGTGTGATCAGTTTCAATTTCTAGATCTTTATAAATATGTGTGTGTGTGTGTGTGTTAGTGCTTCAGCCTCCGTCCCCTCCAAGTGGTTCTTCCGTCGAGGGAGGATCAGGACAGCCCTGTTATCGACATCGACCTGCATCTACCTTTCCTCTGTTTCACACACACAACCCTGCTCCAGGTAACACGAATTCCACTGATTCACTTCTTGTTGGAAGTAACGTAAAACACATTTCATGTCATAAAGTTCATTCTAGATGAGATCAGATCCTCTGAGTTAACGCCATGAGGCCCTCCTCTCTCTAGGTGCTGTCCTGCCTCCTACAGGAGCAGAGACTGGTGTTCTTCTCTGCTGACTGGGCCAGACTCACTCTGGTCGCAGAAAGTTTGCTACTGTACCTGCAGGTCAGTGGAGGAGGAACATGACGTCTTACAATTGCATCCATTTTATTTTACTTTGAAGAAATATTCCAAAACTTCCCTCATCTGTTTCCTGTTCTTCTGCTCGTCTCTTCCAGCCTCTGTCCTGGCAGCAGCCCTACGTTCCTGTTCTGTCTCGAGGAATGTTGGACTTTCTCATGGCTCCTACAGCCTTCCTGATGGGCTGCCACATCAGTCATTTTGAAGAAGTCGCTGCAGTGAGTTCAACTATTCACCGCCTCCGTTCAAGCTACAGACGTTGTTTATCAGCATCAACGATTAAATTCTGGGCTGTCTTGCTTTTCGGCAAACCTTGAAATCAAGTCGATATCCAAGCTGTTATTCCTCCCTACAGAAGGCAGCACATGTGATTATCATTGGATGGAAGTGATTATTTCACGTGTAATAGATAAACAAGAACAACTTGTCTTGGCCATTTCCCAGAGTGTGCAAGCCTCTTTGCCATACAGTTAACAGCAGATTTAAGTAATGTTTAAATTACTTTAAATGAGTGTAATTCACTTGTCGAGTATTTTTCTAATTGTCTTGATTGACATGCAGTTCTTAACAATAACTGTTTATTCTCCCCTGCATTCATCTACATTCAGTGTCTTACAGTAGCTCACTTCACATGTTCAACAATAGCTGTCTGTTAGCCTGACCCAGCAGGGCACAGTCAGACCGCGTTGTACTCATTGTACCTACAATACATGTATGTGTGTGTGTGTGTATGTTTTTGTATAGGAGACGGAGGAACTAATCCTTGTGAACATTGATGATGGCATCATTCAGTCGTCATGGACTGAAGCCATCGACCTGCCAGTTATCCCTCTGGCTGCAGCGGAGAGCTTTGTATCCAGGTAACACTTGAGCTACACCGTAAAATCAGACCATTAAATAAACCCGTGGACAGAAACACCAAGCGTGCCACTCTACTGTGCAGACTTTCTGTTAATTAAAAACCATTTTGGTGCTGCTACCGTCAGTACAGCCTTAGCTTGAGGAACGGATTTGGAACTAAAATCAAATCTACCCCCCTAACCTCTTAACCTCCTGAATCAAATTACAAAGAGAATGCAGCTTAAACAACTGAATTGAATTAAAGTCCTGTAAGGCTCTTACATACTTGTCGTGTCGGTGTGTGCAGGGCAGAGTGTCTCCAGCTTCATTATGACTTGGAGATGTGTCACCTTGGAGCGGGCACCGACGCCAATGCCCTGCGATGCCAACGCAGAGACTGGCAGACACGCCTCAACACGCAGATACAAAACATCGCCCTGGAGCTAGTAGTCAACATCTTCAGGTAATAATCTGTGTGTGTGTATTTAAAACACAAAAAGATACATCAGACAGTTATGAATCTGATTGAAACCATTTCTTTCTGTTCCTCTGTCATTTTTCATCACTTCGTCAGTGGAGTTCAGGACTTTCTAAACCACGAACACCGAGTTTTTAACAGTGAGGAGTTCTTGAGGACCAGAGAGCCATCAGACCAGTCCTTTTACAAGAAGGTACACTCATACATACAGTACATAGATGTACACACAAACACACACACACAAAGAATTCTCTGACAATCTGTGCCGCATGTTTCTCTTTGTTGTTGTCCCCAGGTATTAGACACACATATCTTCCACTCGTTCCTGCGTGACAGGCTCAACAGGAAACGGGACAGCTTCAGTCGCATGGAGCAGAACATGAGTAACCATGCACACAGGTATGACGACGTCCTGTTATAGAGCGTAACCAGGCAACACAGAGGGGATACAAGTGAAAGCTGAGTACAGTAATAGTTTCCAGCGTTCACACTGAAGAAAGAAAGAAGCCTGGGTTTGAAATATTTTCTCTACTATTTGTGTCAGATTTAGTGCGAACAACCGAGTTGCAACGGTAGACACTGACTTTGCAAGTGTGGCTATAAACTTTAAAACACTTTAAATGTATGATGTGGCCATACAACATTGTGTACAGACTAATTCCAGAGCTGCCCCAATGTTGTTATACTTCTTAAACCCGGTAGAGTTGAAACAGAGAATTTAAAGACACCACGGTTTATTCACCAAGTAACTCATTGATTGGCAGATTAATGGATAATGAAAATAATCATCTGGAGCCCTAAAACCACAAAAAACACATCGTCTGTGTGTGTTGAAAACGAGAAATGTGCCCATGGAGGATAAACATGGAAACACTGAGGAGCTTATCAAAAGGAAGAAAGCGTCAGGTGATAAAGACGCTCAGGTAGTCAGTAACTGGAAGTGGTGATGTCCTCACAGCTATAAGCATGAATCATCATGGGTTTATTGCACCGCATAAACTCTCATTTGTAAAAATACAAATAAACTTCATCCATCTCCATCTCATCAGCTCAAACTCAGAGTCTGCCCCTTCTTTGTCTCTCTCCAGGAATCGGGCGATGTCAGCGTCTCCCCGGCGTCCCATCATGTCCGACCTGACCAGGAGTGGCTACAGAAGCTACACCAACCCTGCCGACAGACTGAGCAAGAGGCTGGGAGCCAGCCTGCCTAACTTGGATCAACCTGACAATGACACTACGCCTACCATCGCCTCCAACAGACCAGCCTCTCTCAGGAAGATGACCCCTGATATCGGTGAGTGCTGATGGAGGGAAAGAATTGAAATCAGTTAAGAGATGAGCGGTTTTCTAATTTCACTTGTCACCTTCCAGGGTTGAAATCGCCTCAGAAAACGGTGAAGGTTTTCCGTCTCCCAGAGTTCCCCCCTCCGTTGGCCTACCATTATGTCCAGAACTATTATTCTGACATGGTTGCTTATCTGGGGAAGGCTATTAATGCTACACCACCTGAGGAATCTGCGCTGCTGGCAAGGTACACTGAGGAGAAGAAACTGTTGGAAGCAAATATCTGAATGATCTTTACATTTTTTTGTCATCCAGAAATACTTATACAGTAAAACAGTATTTCTAGGACACTGTTAGTGATGAATTTGAAGTTTTACATCCTGAACCATGAACTTTAGACGATTACTCTTCATAAGTAAATAAAATTCTTTAAAATGATCTTGCAGGATTTTCTAATAACGCTGTGCTCATGTTTGCTTCAGCTTCTTTTTTAAATGCAAATCTGTTCCAGCAAATCTTAGAAATCTAGCTTTTCTCTCAGATTTCCTGCTGAGTCACTGTTTTTGGTTTCGGGAAATCCTAAACTAGAAAAACAGGTTGTGTCCTCTGAGTTGCAATTTTTTACATTCATACCGTCATGAGTGACAGGTTTGACTGAAATCACCGACATTTCTAAAAATAGATCATCACCCAAAACCTTTCATTTAATGCAAATTAAGTTCCACACAGGTTGTGTGTATGTAAAACAGCTCACTTCTGGGCGACTAAAGAGTCAATCCTGTCAATGTCTGTCTCTTTAGGTACCACTACCTGCGTGGTTTGGTCAACACCGTGTCCAACAGGCGCCTGGATGCACTGGAGGACTTCCAGAGTCTTTATAAGACCGACTCGGATATCTTTCCTTCTCAGATGGTAAAGTCGCTGGTTGACTCTCTGCCAGAACTGGAGCGGTCACAGGTCAGTCCACCGTGAATGAAGACATTGTGTTGCACTCTGCTATTCCAGTTATAAATGCTGTTATCAAGATTCACTTCAGTTAATCAATTCACACATTTTTTTTTTTGAGGTTTGTGCAGCACGTTGTTTATCATCTGGCAAAGACAACACAAGCCATATTGATTAGCAATAATAACTGACTAAATCTTTCCACAGACGGACAGACGGCCAGAACTGAAGCGCCTCATCAGTCGGGTAAAGAGGGACCAGGAAATAGAACGCTCGCGCCACAACAACGGGAACGAGGATGGCGCTGTGAAGCGCTTCCAGCTGCCGAAAAAATACATGCAGCTGGAGGAATTTGTGAAATGCATCCAGGAGTCCGGCATCGTAAAAGACCATGGAACCATACATAGACTCTTTGATGCTCTAACTGTAGGTAAGTAGCGCAGTATACTGCATATACACACATGCACATGTGTGTATATGCAGTAATATGTAAAGTATGTAAAGTAGTAAAGTCCACATTGTGTACTGTAAGTGCACATTTGTGAGAGCAGTTCAGGCTTTTTCCCACTTTTCTGATCATCGACTGCCTCAGCACACACACACACACACACACTCATTCACACAAATTATCCCGCTATACCCCTCCTCCTCCTCCTCCCTTTTTCCAGGCAAACATTTACTCCTCAGGTTAATCATTACCTCACCCCTTCTTGAAGAAGGAGAGTTGGTCATGTGAGGCTGTTTGGTGTTGCAGGTGTAACCAGGACTGCAGTGGTCATTTACTGGCCTTCAACTCATAGCGACATAACTTTAAGGCTGTTAATGCCTTTGGTAACCATTCTCTCACGTTTTAGGCGATGCTCTCGCTCTGAGCAGGTTTAACACCACAGTAAACATTACGAGCAGCCAGTAGCAAGTAGTGCCAGCCTGTGAAACAACTGTAGTGACCTGACAACATTCCTGTGATCTCAGATTGGAAGCAAACTAGAAGGCAAGGAAAAGATATTTGAGTCATGAGAGCTGCGGATTGATTAAGGAGCCGTGTTTGTTTTTAATTGAAGATAAGGGCGAGCGGAGGAAGCAAGTTGGAAGAGGGGGTGCTACAGTACTTTAGCCAAAACTGCATGCTGGAAACGTTTCTCCAGGAAGAACATTTGAGCTTATCTTTCCCTCCATGTTATGTTATTAGGAAAAAGGCATTTCATGTCCTCTCCTGACCCACACTGGACATACAGACTGTTCAGAGTGTTGTCGCCTGGTTTCAATTAATCAAAACTAGACTGCAGAGTACGTGTGACTTAACACATCTCTTCAATTTCACGTTAGTAACTCATTGTGGTGCATTTTTGCAGGTAAACAGACATTTTGGACGTATGAAATTCTTTTCTGAGTCTAATTTTTTGCTGTCTTGGGTATCCCGTTTAGACCGACTACTACACAATGAGAGGGAAAATATTGGATACTGTTAGTGAGTCATTTTTTTATCTAAATTCCAAAACAAAAAAGAAAGGCTCGTGTGACGTTACTATTACTTAGTGGCCACTAACACAAGGCTGCGTCTGTATGTGATGTTGAGTGAGTGTGGGGGAGCGCACAGACTGTATACTGTATGTAGTCATTGTCGTGATACAGTGAGAATGGCACGCTGGCAGATTAGATTGCCTGGAATGAGAAAAAGCTGCCAGATGTTTGTATGTGAGGAAGAGAGGATGAAGCTGGGGATTTCTATAAAGGTTGCACAGTCAACCTTTGTTCAATCTAGTTTTTAAACTCAGTGTTACAAATCATCGGGATGCCTGCAAATGATGTGTGTTTATTTGTTGCAGGTCATCAGAAGCAGGTCGGTCCAGACTTGTTTCGAGTCTTCTACACCATCTGGAAGGAGACAGAGGCCGAAGCACAGGAGGTCTGTTTGTGTCGCTTGTAAGATAGAACTCAAAGGTCCTGATATTTAAGTCTGAGTCACCGGGTAATGTGACATATAGATGGAAAATCAACATCTCGTGTTGGTCAGCTGATCATAATTCAAATTCTAAGCTTATTTTACCTGCTTGCAGGCATACAAACAGCATGACGCAGTGCTGGCATTAGACGGAGTCAGAGAAATCAGCTGACATGTTTTATGTCATTTTCAGGTGTGCCTGCCGACGTCTGTCTCGGAGCACATCGAGCCCAGCGAGTGCGTCTTCAAGCTGTCCTCCTCTGTCAAGACGAGCCGCGGCGTGGGCAAGATCGCCATGACTCAGCGGCGGCTCTTCCTGCTCACCGACGGACGACCAGGATACGTGGAGGTGGCGCAGTACAGAGATTTAGAGGTGAGACAAAAGACCTTTTTGGATTGAGATTAAACTGAGCAGATGAAACGTTCTGAGAAGAGAAAAAAAATGTTTTCCATCAAGACTGGAAGCTTGAAAACGTCCCAAGTATGTTGATTCAACATATTTATCTACATCCTGTCTTCCTCTGCAGGAGGTCAAAGTGTCTTCGGCTCCCTTCCTGCTCCTGCGAATCCCCAGCCTGAAGCTGCGTGTTCGGGGTAGGAAGGAGGCGTTCGAGGCCAATTTGAAAACGGAGACTGAGCTGTGGAACCTGATGGTCAAAGAGATGTGGGCCGGACGCACCATGGCTGACCAACACAAGGTATTTGTCAAGCTTGCGTTGCACTGTGTAATCTACTCGGCTACTTTTAAATCTTAATTTGAGCAGGCCATCCAACCTTTTCATCTGCATGTCGTCGGACACAGGAGGCGGAAGCGCCGGAAGCGTTGCCCGTTTCTTTTCAGCACCCACGTTAATCAGTTGGGTTCTTCAGACAGAGCATGGCCAGCCTGAGATGTAGTTTCAAGATCTGTTTTATTATTTTTTTTGCATGCCACGAGTGAATCTGGCAAAGAAAACACCCTGCAGCCCAACAAAAACCATGAAAAAACACTGCAGCAGGCACATGTTTGGAGAGGTGACCACACTGACCAGAACAGACCAGAACAGACCAGACCTGAATCATTTCAGGACTGAAGATTTGGAGAAACAGAAACCGAATGGAGCGCTTTGTTGAGAGAAGATATTTTCTACATGGAGTTTGAGAGAACACTTTGTATTTTTAACACCAGTACTTTTACTTGTAGTTGAGTAATATTTTAGGAATGTAACAGTACTTCTTTCCATCACTGGTCAGTATGAGAGTATCTGTGTTTGGAGGGAAACGAGAGAGAGAAGAGAAGAGAGGAATGAATGCATGAGATAATTTGGTGCTTTTGTTATTCATACCACTATCAGTTACTCTGTGTGTGTTGTGTGTGTGTGTCTTTGCTCAAGTGTGTGTGCGTGCGTGTGTGTGTGTGTGTGTGTGTGTGTGTGCGTGTGTGTGTGTCTTTGTTCAAGTGTGTGTATTTATATTATGAATGCTTCATGGAATTTCAACCACACCTACTAAGATCACTGAAGTTCACAATGACTGGCGTTTACACACACACTCTCACACACACACACACAGACACACACACACACACACACACACACACACACAGTGGGTTTCCTTTGTGAAACTAGACAAAGTAACTGTAACATTGTCTCTCACTCCTCTCTTTCTGCCTCATCATTACTCTCATTTCTCTCTTTTATATTTCCTTTCCCAAATATTTTGAACACATCTGCTTCAAATCTTTGAATCTCTTTGACTTTAAATGCATCTCGAAGTTTTTGTTTTTAGTACAGCCTTGTTGTGAATCACTTGCTCTGTCTAAATGTTACTGTAAATGTATCTCTGTCTCCAGGACCCCCAGTACATGCAGCAGGCTCTGACCAATGCCTTGTTAATGGACGCAGTAGTGGGCAGCCTTCAGAGCAGTAAGGCCATCTATGCCGCTTCGAAGCTGGCTCACTTTGAACGCATCAAGATGGAAGGTAGGAGGATGGAGGTGATAACTATTGTCAGATTTAGTCCTGTTTGCGTTTACCATCTAGAGCTCCATTAAAGCCACAGATTCTGTCAGTTTGACACCATTAATGTCGGCTGTGGAGCTTGATGACTTGGTTTCGGCTGATTTTCATACTAAACACGCTTATCCGGAAACTTTAGGTGTTCCTTAGCACATAATGACTCATCAGAGGTCGTGTGGAGATTTTTATTGCTGTTTGGGGGTTTTCAGAGCAGAGTGTGTGGATTCAGCACCTGTGTTAGGTTAGTTACCTGTCTTTGACAGTGCTTTGTCTGTCTCTAGTGCCGATGATGGTTCCCAAGACAACCGCAGAGACGCTGAAGCACAAGATTAACCCCTCACTGGAGCTCGCTGCACCTCAGGCTGTGGATGTACTACTATACACACCAGGTACAAACACACACACACACACACACACACATATGCATACATTGCTCCTGAGTGTGTCCCATAACCAAGCGGTGCCTTCAGTGTTCATATTGTCACTGCAGTGTCAAGTTTCTCTCCTTCTCAGAGCAGTTTCACAATCCAGAGTTTCAACACACGGTTACGGACATATATGCTGAAAATGCACACACATGACCTTTGCTTTGTCATTACCTCCCTGTCTCACTCACTCTGTTTCACTCACTTTTTCACTTCACCAACACTTCCTCTTCTGGTCTCCTTTAAAGGGGAAACATAAGGAAGTCCACCAGAAATATAGAGATCTAAATAAAGATAAAGGCTAGAGTGTCATAAATCATGTGAAAGAAGGCAGACAACGCCCATATGAAATATTACAATAACAAATATGTCAACATCAGGCCATGTTTTAGTCTGTGAGTCTTGACTTTGCTGCTCCGCAAAAAACTTAAAGCTATAATATAATATAATGTTATATAATAATAAAATAATAGTTTTTGAAGCCATGCTGTATGCCATTGCTACAAAAGTAAATAGTATTTAGTGGATTAACAACCTTGAGTGGAAATTGGTGTTCTGCAATCTTGCACCCCCGGCTAACAAACTGAGCTAACAGCAGCTACAGTTGGCAGCAGTTTACTTCACTGTCCATCAGGAAACTCTGTAAATCACAGAGAGTTGATGCACAGCAGCCGGAGGACATCAGAGGGAAACTAGGAAACATTTTCTCCATAAAATATGATCCAGTTTCACCAAAATCAGTGAAATAGCACAAAGTTACAAAGTGGAAGAGCGGGCGTAACAGAGTGGGAAAGACAGAGACACTATTTACCTGATTTTACAACAATGTAGCAAAAATGATTTTAAATCTATTTTATGACAGAAAACAACTACAATGTTGCTTTAAAATGAAAAAAGCACAGTGCCACAGTCAGTGTGTGTACTCATTGTTAGTAAGTATAAGAGCAGATATATAGATGGAGGAAATGTAGTTTACTTTTGAATAAAAGAAGAAGTTTGAAGTTTGTTTGAAATGTTGTTTTT
Source organism: Argyrosomus regius (assembly GCA_946959425.1). Taxonomy (NCBI): domain Eukaryota; kingdom Metazoa; phylum Chordata; class Actinopteri; family Sciaenidae; genus Argyrosomus; species Argyrosomus regius. The sequence goes on from OX336899.1 coordinate 20,731,213, forward strand.
CTTGTAGTTTAATTGATAGTTAACAGTTGGAGATGGCAGTAAACGAGGTGACGTGCAGTAAAAGGGTCCTGGCCGGACATGAACTGGACACATTGCTGTTAATAGTCAGAGCCTTGACCCTGAGGCCAGTAGGGCGCCCCGTTACTGAACAGTTTAATGAGAATGAATCATATGTTACATTCACAGTCACCAGATTTCAACTCATTTAAACACTCGTGGGAGTTTTTAGAATGACAGCGCCATAAAAACACCAAATGAGGAGTCATCTTTACCATAATGGAGCTTTTGTGTCAGCTTGTGGTAGCCCCAAACTTTACCAATGCCTTGATTTTTTTTTTTTTTTTTTTTGTTTGTCACTCATCAGGAAATCTCAGTCATCACATTTGACCTTAAAAGAGTCCGGCACAAGAGTCGCTCGCTGTTGTTTAGTCTTTGTACACAGTCTTGATTTTATTGTCCGGAGGGCAGACAGTCTGGCTCATTACATGGCAGGAAGAAGAAGAAGGGAACGGGCTTAAAAAGAACTATAAAGCCGTGGCCTTCAGTGGACCGACCATCTGGGGCCACTTAGATGCCCGGCTGGTGGCAGACTGACCCCCAGCACTAACACACTCATGCACACTCATACTCAGTGGTGCCCACATGTGCAGACACTGTTCAGTTCTTCTGTAGCAGTCAGCTCTTTGGTGAAAAGAACAAATCTGTCTATTCAGATCCTCCCTCTCTCCCTGCCTCTCCCTGCCTCTCTCTGCCTCTCTCTGACTGGCTGGTTTGAATATAGGTCACTGAATTGAATTCCTGGCATATGGCCAGTTCACTCCTACTACTCCCTCCTCTCCACGCACTTCTCCCTCTCTATTTCACTCACTTTTTACATCCAGCTTCCTTCCCAGCTCTCTCTTTCCCCTCTATGTCCCACTGCTCCTCTTCGATTCTCCTCCTATGAAATACAGGATGTTACTTTCTTTTTCTTTCCACCAGCGGTGCTTTTAAATAGCAACAAATACGTTAGAGGAAACATGACCGTTAGGTAAAGCTTGGGTGGAGTCAGGCTGCAGAAAAACAGTTTTGAACATGAAGTGTTTCCATTCAAAGCGTTGGTTGATATTCACATTTTTTTCTCTGCCTCCTTTAAGAGTAAACACTGGCAGCCGTACACCACCACATTGTGATAAGCTGTTGAGAAATAACTGATAAATTCTGCGTGTGTGTGTTTCAGGTCAGCTGTGGGTGTCCGTGAGTGGTGGGAAGGTGATGGTGTTTGATGCCTCCAGCTGGTCCCTCACACACACTTGTCACGTTGGGAATGCAAGACTGGTAAAAAAAACACACACACATACACACTGCACACACTAACAAACATGCACAGCAGAACACAAACGCAAACTGGAAGGAGGCTCGAAGAGCGCAGACCTCCACCCAGGCCAACAGTCCGGTGTTTTGCAGTGACGTTTAAGGCTGTTTTTGGTGTAGTCACAGCGCACCGCTCGATTTGACTGCCACTGGCAAAATGAACTGGTTACAATCCACAAAAATGAAAAAGTGTCTTACTTTCTGTAAAAAAGGGGTAATACCAAAATACATATTCTCGTTCTGATCCACTAAAGTTGATCCACACTGTCTCCAGCAAGTGTATTGGCTCCTGGTTTGTTTTGGTTTCTGTCTGACAGAGCAGAATCTGATTTTTCCAACAAAAATGCAGTTTTTGTACGAGCTGCATGAGTCAACACGACGTGAAACACATTTAAGGTTGGCATTGTTTAAATTAAAAACAAATGGTAAAAAGAGTAAAAAATCTAGCTAATGCTGTTCTAGTTGATGATGTATTGCACCTGGTGTTTTCTGGTGACTGCTTCACATCAGAATCAGCAGATAGACAGCAGAAAGATGCCGCTGACATCAGATACAGAGAAAACTATTTTCCTCAAGTTGACTTCTTGCTCGTGTCGCTTCACTTCAGACAGCTTTTATCTTCAGGCTTGTGAGCGCATGTTTTTGAGTGTGCAGTGTGTTTTGGATAGTTTAAATTCTCCTTCCTGTTCAAATATCGACTCTCGAAAGAAAATAAACAAGTCAAAGTGCCTCCCTTAAAGCTTGTTGCAGACCGTTCGCGGTAAATGAGGTTAAGGATGAGTGTGAAGCTTTACGGCACCTCTTAGGACTGTGCTAATCACTGACCTCTACTCAGACATGCAGGTCACAGTCACATGAAATATGTTAACCAGCGTGCACGGAGACACACAGACCCATAATATTTGCACACACTTCACTATCAGGTCACGTATCAAACACCTGGACTGTGCTCGTACTTCTGCTGTAGTTACTTGAAGCGTGACGTGTAAAAGTGTAAAATAACAGTCCATGTGGTTTTTATGTTTGTAAAGTTTGAATCTGTACAAACAGTTTATAGGACGATATCGCCACCTACTGGAGAAGTTTGGTATTGCACGATGAATTTCCCTCCTCACTAAACTTGCAGCATTGATGATTGCAGATTAACCAAAACCTAAAATAATACTTTAAATTATGCAAACCTCAATCTACTCACTTTTATACATACCTACACTTACCTGTTAGACCTACCAGTGATAAACCAACCTTTATTTATACAAAGGCAGCAAATAATGATTGTTTTCACGACAGAGTAATCTGCCGGGTGTTTTTTCGTTTAATCTGTGAATTCCTTGGTCCCTTAAATGTAAACGATAAAAAGAATAGTGGCCAAGAGCCCAACTTTAAGAAAAGATGAGCATAAAGTAAAGCAAAGTGTGTTTTCCCAACTTGGAATGCATCGGCCGCTGTAGAAAAATACTCCTCACAACATGAGGGTGTTTAGTTTGGTCCAAACAGCAGTCCAAAGTCACCAGCTGACTTAAACAGAAGACAAAGAGAAGTAGCAAATCCTCACAGTTTAGAAGCTAGATCCAGCAAATGTTTGATTATTAAATAGTTGGCATTTATTTTCTGACAACTGACTAATTAATTAATCTAGTAATTCTTTCAGCTCTACTTTTATTTGCCTTCAAAGAGAAATTAAACTGTGCACATAAGTAGTGATTAGATTCATTTCATCCACTAACTGCTGACCTTAAGAAACTAGTAGCACTGATGTAAAATCTGTGCAGATGAACACAGTCGAATAACTATGTAGACTGCATGTAAACCCTGAAGTTGGCTCCCGTCTGTATGTTTTAAAATAACCTTGGATTTACTATTTCACTAGCACGGACCACACCATCAACAAGATATGTTAATATGATTTATTGACAAAATGAATGATTGAGAGTGAAGTGTGATCTCGTGAAGTTCTTGGGACTGAAGCTGCGGTGTGGGGAAGCTTCGGTAGGGAATCCGCCGTAGCACCCGGGCATGACGGACCCCCCTGACAGGCCCTAGGAAAGAGAGAAGAAAAGGTGAAAGAAATGGGGTGGGCGGGAAGGGCGTGCAGAATATGAGCGCGAAGGGAACCAGAGGGTTAGGAGGGTATTTATAGGACTGTCGGAAGTGGCGTGGTTGAGGTGTGGTCCGGCTCCCGAAATTACGCTTTAAGCTCCAATCATGCAAGTTTAACATATTCCATACAATTTATTCTGTTATCTGACTTCAGAAAGGCAGAAATGGTTTTTAGATTTGTTCACGCCTGATTGGTTTAGATTTGCTTACATTGTCATTAAAAAAAATTATAATTGTGACAATGAAAATAAAATTGTTATAGAACAGTGCATTTCTATGTAACGTTTATTGTTCATTTTTTTATTTTTAAAATGTTAGTATTGGCCCCCGGGCATCTTCACAGTGTCAAACCTGACCCTCTTTAAAAGAAGTTTGGACACCCCTGCATTATATGATATAATTGATTATAACTATAGGTGCTGTCAAAAAGACTTCACCCAGTCAAATGTAAGAAGCCAAACACAGCAATAACCAAGATAATAGATACTTCATTTAAAACACAAACACTCGCTTTGGTGTAGCTGAGGCTAGTATAGCTCATAGGCTAAAACCAACGTAAGAGGACAAGAGTAGCGTAACGTAATAACATAATTTTAATGCTTCTACACTGCCACACACACACACACACACACACAGTGGGTTAGTCCCAGCCAGCTGTGTCCTCTGTGTGTCTGAGACCTCACCCCGTTCAGTGATGGGACACAGAAACATGAACTCTTCTTTTAAGGTGCAGATGAAGAAACACAAGCACTCTTTCTTTACATTTCTACGTCATTTCTCTGTGTCTGTCTTTGCCCTTCTGATCTGGAGCACTCTTTGTTTTTTGGATTTATTCCAAAGGACAAAATGCAGCTATAATTGCCAACCGGTTTACCACAAAAACATCCACACAGTCCTAGTGGGAGTACAGGTCATTACCAAATAGGAAAAGGTTTGATAAATGTAAATTACTGTAAGATAAAAGTTTAATCATACTCCCATTCCTAACTTTGTAGAGGAGAGTCACACACCTCACTCCATATCTTCTTTTGGAAGATACACACTCCCCATACACACTCATCACTATAACCTTTATCTTTCCAGAGACGTGCATATCTTAGAGTGATCTAGTGTCGTCTAAAGTTGTTTGTAAATGTACGTCCAATCCAATAAAGGTTGGCACTGAGTTGCTCTACTGGTATTCATCTGAACTCCCTTTAGAGAGAAGCATGGCTCATTATGAAGCACTTTCAATCCTTTGCATGGTCTTCTTTCATACCGAAATACAAAACACACAGAATATTTCTAGTTATTAAGTAAACAGAACATTTTAAACTGAGGATTTCTCAAAATGAAGGGCAGCGTCCTCTCTGTGAGGGTGGTTTAATGAAGTGAGAGCAGGTATTTGTTCTTTTTAACTCATACAGAAGTACTCCTCATGAATAGTAAATTGAACTTGGTATGTAGGATTGGTGAAGAGTTGCTTTAAAGGGTGATTAATAGTTGCTTTTTGCCAGCAGTAGAGTAACAAACCTGCACTGTACCGACAGAGCATAAAGACAGCAGCTGTGGTGACATCTGTCGTGTTATGCACGTGCATGAGGTGATTTATCATTTGTCACCCAACATCTGTGTGGAATGGTGAGACTTTATACTCTGAATATGTGGACTGATCGTGTCAAGGGTGTAGGTTTAGTTTCAGTTTTACACCAAAGTATATGAATGCTCTTCTCTGCATGTATTGACATAAAACACACAAACATTTGCATCAAACTGTTGACTTTGAACCTTCAAACTCAATAAATGATGCTGAATTTAATTTTTCAAATCAATTAAATTTTGTTTATATAGCACCAAATCATAAGAGAAATTATCTCATGACACTTTCCATATAGAGCAGATCTAGACTGTACTCTTTATAATATTATTTACAGAGACCCAACCATGACCACCATGAGCAAGTACTTGGCAACAGTGGCAAGGAAAAACATCATTTCAGAGGCAGAAACCTCGAGCAGAACCCCGGATCATGGTGGGCAGCCATCTTCTGTGAGAGTTTACAGAGGGAGAGGGGAGATAGAGAGACATCTTTGCTACGAAGAGTGTTAATGTCTTGGATTGATTTGTTCTTGGAAGAATAATCTTTTAAGAAAAGCATATTCGATGATTGTTTTGGCAGCTTTTATGTTGCACTGAGAGGCAAAAATCACTCACTCGCTTCTGCACGGTTATAACCAAGGGCAACTCCTCTCTTCTCTCATCTGGATGTTAAACAATAGGAGGACACCCTTTAGACACATTTTAGTGAATGAATCAAACACAACTTACATGTTTCTCCACGTCGCTCCCTATGGCTCGACTGTTTTTCAGGTAGTCTGCCACTGGACCTTCAGTACGACGTCAAAAGCCTCGACACACTGAGACAAACCTGGAAACACAGGCACAAATAACTGCAGACTTAACTTAAGAACATATGATGAAACAGAATGAAGCTATTTTGCTCAAACCCCTGAGATGAGTTATTTAGTTTACTGAAGCACAGACCTCCATCAATGCCGTTGACACAGTCCCCGTTAGCCATGCCGCTGGACGGCTGCATGGTGATGGATAACTGCTCCAGGCGAGTCACAGCTCGCTCCAGCCGCTCAATTAAGCCTTCCATGGTGACAAACCTAGAAACAAAAGCAGGAATGATTTCTTAAGCTGTGCAGCGGCCTTTCTAATCTCAGGCTGATGATTCATTTTGTGATACAGTGCGTTGTTTTACTTTATTGATCCTAGAACAATATTGTGCGATGGTGAGAGATCAAAACTAGGTCCTGACTGACAGAATAACTATTCAACTTTCCAACCCTGCTGCTTCCTGTTTTCAAAAAGTCAGCCCAAGTCATTAAAGAGTAAAACTACATGCAGCCAATGTAGCGGGGTTTCTATGAACACTGTCTCTGTTTGAGCTGTCTGGCTTTCTGCCACAGCCTAAACCTCATGAACATATCACACAAATGGATCAAGGAGAAACAGAGCCAGGCTGAAAGAGAAGTCAGAAAATTTAGTTGAGTTGCTTGAGGTGGTGTGGCGTGTTTCCGAGTCGCGTGCGGAATACGAGCGCGAAGGGAACCAGAGGGTTAGGAGGGTATTTATAGGACTGTCGGAAGTGGCGTGGTTGAGGTGTGGTCCGGCTCCTGAAATTACGCTTTAAGATCCAATGGACCAGAACATGGACTCCTTATCTCTCTTTAATTTACTCAAATTTGTAGAAACCCAGTACTTATGTTCCCTGTAGCTGTGTAACTCCGTGTATCTCTTTGTCTGCAGAACTGCATGCTGGGAGTTGATAAGGATCAGGTCTGGATGGGCTCCGAGGACTCCGTCATCTACATCATCAGCATGGTGGCGCTGGTGTGTAACAGACAGCTGACTGAACACAGAGCAGAGGTCACCGGACTGGCACTTGACACAGAAAAATACAGGTAACACACACACACACACACACACACACACACACACACAAATCCTGTCACACAACTTAAAGCTCTTATGAACATTCACCAAAGATTCAGATAAAGATATGATGGCCATAGTGCAAACAGCATAATACACTTAAAGGAGCCAACATACAGAAAACAATGCTCTCAGTGGAAATGTCTTAGCTTTAATCCCATGAAAGTGACTTATACAGTACTGATGCTGTTTATGATTTTATATGATTTTAAATGCAGTTTTTGAGTTTATAGTATAGTATAGTATAGTATAGTATAGTATAGTATAGTTGTATAACTGTGTTCTAACGTCACACTTACTGCAGTTTTGTTTCTGCGCTTTCATGTCAGTCAGATTATATTTAACTGAGCTGAAGTTTAAAGACTGCTTCAGTCCCTGCAACAGTCAGACATTTAAATCAGTTCTGCAAAGTGTTCAACTGTGCGTGAATAAAATAAAATTTCACTGGTGGACTTTGTTCTTCAGCCAGAAGGTGGCGTACTCCTGCAGTGCAGAGGGAAGCGTCATGGTGTGGGACGTCTCGACACTACAGGTCAGTTTCAAACACTGCGGGAGGTGTGAGCTGTTTTGATTGGTTTCTGTTTCATCAGACAATTCTCTTGTCAAGTACTCAATAAAACGCATGCTATATATGTCATCAAATAATGTTGAATTAATAGTTGAGAACAGATTTTTTAAAGGATAAAAATAGTTTAAGATGACTCTCCTAGCTGCTCCGTCCTTCCAGTCATGTTTTTTGTCATACTTGTGATGTATGTGTCAAACCTCTCAGGTGAAGAAGCACTTTCGCCTCTCCTGCGACCGTCTGCAGTCGGTCTTCAGCTGTAACGGAACACTGTGGTGCTGTAAGTTTCACACTCAATGGAGCATTAAAGACAGTGAACTTGAGAGCTGATGGTGGAAATTCATTAACGTCTGTCCTCCTGTCTTCCTCTTCAGGCTCCAGAGATAATATCATGGAGGTGTGGAGGACCGGTTCAGTGAAACATCGTCTGAATCTGCCAGAACAACAAAAAGGCTCCATAGCTACATTCAGCTCTGTGCTGCTGTTACCTGAGGTACCACACACACACAGTTTGTGTTCATCTGTGCGGTGTGTTTTGTCTATCTGAGTGTAACTGATTACCTGCTTTGTGTGTGTGTGTGTGTGTGTGTTTGTGTGTGTTTGTGTGTGTGTCAGGTGGAGGAGCTGTGGAGTGTTTGTAAGGACTCAGGAGAAGTGTGTATCTGGCACATTAAGGACACGAGCAAACCGTTCCATCGTGTGGCTCTACAGGACTGCACCGGATGTTACTGCATGATCAAAGTTAAAAACCAGGTTAATAAACAGTACTACACACACACACACACACACACATGCATTATAAGCCTGGCAGTGACCTCCCTCTCCTCTCCAGGTGTGGGTTGGCGGTGTTGGCCGCAGTTCTACCAAAGGGAAGATTTACATCGTGGACATGGAACGCTACCAGGTACTGAAGGAGCTTCACGGCCACAACGACAAGGTGACGGCACTCTGCTCTGCCGAGGATCGCTACGTCCTCAGCGGAGCTGGCAAACACGACGGAAAGATCGCCATCTGGAAGGTGGAGTAGAGCGGAAACGGACAAACGTCTGAGCGAACGCGCCGCGAACGAACAAAGGACCCGCGTAGAGGGTGTGTGGGGAAACGAGCGATGATCTGTGTTTTTGGAAACCTCCGCCTGCCTTTTGAATCTCAGATCTGACGGGATCACACGGCAGTCATGTGAAGCAACAAGTTTACATAAAGCGACACCGACTGAGCAGCTTCTGCAGCGTGCTATGAGGTCGTGATCTGCGATCATAAATACTAACAGTACTAACACGGGAATATGAAGGACAAACAAAGACTGAAAAAAGAAGTTCTGCTGGATGTTTTTTTTTAAATCCAAAGTGCTTCACTTTACTGAAGGTTTCTACATTTTCTAGTATTGTCATACTTTATTTAATGCTGTGCCTGGTTTTATATTTGATCACACTAGTATTATATGGGAACACTGTGTGACTGAGCCTGCACTCCAGCTGTGTTTCAAAGGAGTCAAACTACCCTGAAAACAAAACTCACGTCACTGCGGGAAGAAAAACCCCTGAAAAGGTTTATTTTGATGGAAGTTATGCTTTAATGTGCAGTGGAGAGTCATGGGAAATATGATGGAAGATGATACCAAGTTAGGAGCTGGACCCGGCGTGATACAGCAATGTGTGTGTGTGTGTGTATGTGTGTCTCAAGTTTAGCCCTGCAACAACCGAGTCTGACGAAAACACACAACCCAACAGTGTTCCGCACTTGTTGTATTTTTTACCTCATTGTTAGACAAAGTTTCTACATTTTTCTATTTATTTCCCTACAAGATTAGTTTTATTCGTGTTAACAGGGAGTTGGTCTTAACAAGTAAAACTGTTTTTAAACACAGATGTCAAAGTCTTAGTTCAAATTCCTGCCTATAAAATGCTTTATGCATGTTAAGAAATGTAGTTATTTATCGTTTTTAAGTGGAAAGATCTGCTTTTAATTTCCTCTCCTGCGTTAGAATCTGTTTATAATCATATAATAAGATTTGTGTTTTATGAGGACTCCTAGCTCTGAATACAGTAATGTTATTTGTAAGTGAAGCAGGACAGACTGAACTTTTCTTATTTTCTATCTTTCACAGACACTTTGAGTTAACGTTCTGGGACTCTTGAACAAGTCAAGAAGGTGCACATAGTTTTTTTCCCCCCCGTTTAACAAGTGGGATATTTTTGGTTCATAACACCTGCATTCAAATGTTCAAATGATCTTTTATTAATGTATTTATACACTGTATATAACTGGTGACAATGCAAACAGCTTAACTGTTGATATATTCTGTGATTTGTTTTATGAATATTGTCTTTATAGCCACTTTATAAGACGTCATATGAAACTGTATAATATCTCAGAGACCGTTAAAAAGATTTTCTTATATTTAACCGAACAAACAAAGCAAATACACACTTTTAAAAAGAAGTCTTCAGATTGTTTTTATTTTTATCCAATTTACTCAATGTCTGGGAGTCAAACCTGAATCTATAATGCAACTAATCAGAAGATCAGCAGTTCGATCTCCTCCATGTCTGCATGTTGAAGTGTCCTTGGGCAAAATACTGAACCCCAAATTGCTCCTGAAGGCTGTGCCATCGGTGTGTGAATGTGTATGAATGGTTAGCTCCTCAAACTGATGAGCAGTTGGCACCTTGCATGGCAGCCATTGCCATCAGTGTATGAATGTGTGCGAATGGGTGAATGAGATACGTACTGTAAAGCGCTTTGAGTGGTCGGAAGACTAGAAAGGCGCTATATAAGTACAGTCCATTTACCATTTAACCAACTCTTTATGCAACATTTGACAACAAAGTCATCTTAATGATTTATTACTGTTTCTGTCCCAGAACTACAGTGTGTGAACGCCAAGCCCTTTTTTCTGCACTTCTTAGATTTCACCAGAAGATGGTTCTGTTTGACACAAAACAGGTTTGTTGACCTGTTGTTCAGGTTCACAAATCACAATTCCCAATATCAATTAAAAACTGCTATAACTATAAATTGTTAGTGAAAGATTCTATTAATTATAATTCTCAACAGTTCAAGGTGACATCATCAAAGTCATATTCATTTTTCAGTCACATATGTCAAAGAGAAGAAGTCATATTTGAGAAGATGGAAGAAGACTAATATTTGTCATTTGAGCTCCACGGCAAACATAGAAGCTGTTTGACTCCCTCTGCGTGGGCTGCAGGGTGTTTAGATAAGACTTGGGCCATAACGTAAAGCTAGAGAGAGCAGGGTCCACCCTGATCAGGTGTTCCTGAGCAAAACACTGAGTCCCTGCAGGCCTGCTGCTCTGTGAAACACCTCTGACCTCCCTGTGGAGCCCGTCAAGGTGTTTTTCTCCCTTCCAGTCCATGTGTGTTACCTCTCTCTCTCTCTGTGTTTATGTGCTGGAAATTGTTTTGTTACATAAAGCCATAAGCAGCAGTTAATCTCTCAGCGTGCAGGAGCACTCATGCCTCGGCTGCGGTGGAAGATAAGTTGTTTTCTGCAGTCTCCTGCAGCTCTTAATCAGTTTCCTTTAATCCATAAACTTTAACTTACAGGAAGCCAGAGCTATGTTCAAGAGAGGGGAAAACAACCAACAATCGCTGTTTGTGCAACTTAAAACCTGACTTGAAACAGTAAATTTAGTCAACAGAGGCACAGTGCTCTGCAGTACAATGCTACAAAGAGAGAAATTCCTCTTAACTTCATTAGAAGTTAGTGCAGTTCTATTTCTGACTCTTTGTGGTTTCTCAAAAAGGGAAAAAAACAGAAGAAGTTATGCTGTAGAGGAGGAACTATCTTATGACTGGAGGATAAGACTGGTGTTATTCTGGATTTTTCCGTCAATAAATGCCATAAAAACATGTCAATCCTTCTGCAAATGTTACATATTTTAATATATAAATGATAAAATGAACAACAATGAAGGTTAAAGTTTGAACAAAACCTCTTTAGTTATTATTTTTAATAAATAAAACTTGAGCTAAACTGCTTCTTGTGAGACCTGTTGAGTCTGATTTGGTTACGCATGACAGTAGTAGCAACAAAAGCAAATAACCCAACAATTAAAGGCCTGTCCAGTTCAAACTAATAAAAGAATAGGATGTTCATGTAGAGCCACATCAGTTACTGTATGAAAAATGTCTCATGAATATAGTTATAGTTTAAAAAGGCTCTGTAATTTTCAGCTGGCACTGTAGTTTTTGCAAACATTATTCAAACAGGAACAGAATTTCAGATCTCTTAGTAAAATTGGGATAAAATATACATAACTATGTTTTCAGTAATATATAATCACCTTAAAGACTGAATCGTTATGTTTTTATTACCTTACAATTAGCTTTTTATATCCACATATGGAGCTGGTCCTCTTGCATGGAGTCCGCCATTTTGTGCTGCCATGTTTGTCACAGTAGCCCAGAACAGACAAGGGCTCTACACCTCGTTTTGCCACTACATTGCCAACATATGCAGAAGAAGAAGTGATATTTGCCATTTCAATACAGTTTCTAAATGTATCAAAAGGAACCTCAACACATGACAGGCTACTTGTTGCAGATGAAGACGATGACATCTTTTGGCACATGAAGCTTCTCCTATGCATTTGGAAATCGAGGGGTGAGCAGAGGACATGGTTGCAATCCGCATCCTCACCACTAGATGGCACTAAATTTTACACACTGGACCTTTAAAATCTAATAATAATAATAATCATGAACATGAACATAATTTTTATTTATACAACAAAACAGTGTTTTACGAGTTGAACCAGGTTTCAGCGCACGAGACAAATACAAAGATAACATTTTAAAAATAGTTGATTGTAGATCACTGTCGATCACTTTGACATACGCAGTCACACGTTAAATCCCTCAAACACTGATTTGTCCTGCAGAGGTGTTTGTGTTACATGTACAGAGATTTACTGCAGACAGCGTGCATGCAGGTTATGACAGATAGAAGAAGAATGTCTCATCCTCCAGGGCAACACAAAAGATATCTAGCGTTAAAATTACTACATGTTAGTGAGTTAGCGGGTTGCACCCTGAACATGAATTTCAGGCCACATGCCTCACGTCACACCTCAGGATCTTGAACTCTACGTGATGATTTTGGATGTCTGTGTTTTAAATCTGCTCCCATGAATCTAGAAAAACAGCGGCGTTCGGATCTCAGTCAATTGTACGAAAGTTATTTTGTAACACGTCAGCGAACTATCTTTTTTTCTTCACTCCCATTTCTTCACGTTTCTGTCTGTATGTTGGTATCAGTTCCTCCTCAAATGAGGATCCACAGGCTAAATCATCAGTATGGATGGTCATACACAGGGAGAGCAGAGCCCCCGAGGTTTCAAGCCTGATGAAGCAGTTGCCTCCCCCACCATGTATGTGCTCTTTGTTGTTGTTTTTCTTGGTAATATGAATGTCATGTGCTGTTGCTTGAGCAAATTATAGCTCTCATACATTACCAAAGAAGCGCAACCTACCTGGGCTGCAGAGAAACAGATGGGTGCTCACCCTCTGTAATATCTGTTGGAGCTTATTACAGCCTTTACAGCAGTTTACTGCATTCAAGTTTCAACAGAATTTACACATCAACCAAACCAGTGATTCACGTGTAACACACACAAACACACACACATCTTTTGCTCTCATACCTTCTATGAAACATTTTGTCCACATTTGAAACATTTGGAACCTTGAACAACTGAGATGAATCAACTGACAGAAAATGTATTTAATTTCAGCCAAAATCCAACAGTTCACTGCTTTTGCTGTGGATCCAGAGACCTGGTTATATTGATTAACTGAGAGAAAAGAGTTGACAGATTAATGGATAATAATCCACAGGCACTGTTACAATGTCTCTTTGACATTTAGTCATCACTTTGTGGTCGTGTGTTGGGCAGCGTTCCTGTGGCTGCCGACCTTTATTTGACCGGTTGCAAATCTGTCTGGAGAAACTGTGCTCACCACTAAAGCCCAGTGTGAACTGAAGTAATGGAGGGTGATGCAATATTGAAGCCTCTTTTTGTAGAGGAGCCATGAGGTAACATCTAGTTTTAATGTTTGTATTTTTTCACTTTATATTGCGTTTACGTGTTTCATAACCTAAATATTCTTGATAATTGATACTATTTCTAACTAATATATACAAATTGCAGAGAGTGGAAGAAACTAGAGCCCTGCAGCTTCATTTTTGTCGCAGGGCTCCCTAGAGAGGGTAAATCCAGCCCAGTATTAATGTGATTTTATGATTTTATCTTCAGGCTCAAATCAGTAAAGGTAGAAAAAGGAAAGAAAGACGACATATGTATGATTTGTTTACTGACCTGAAATTATTATATAGATTGTTGTTTGAGAGCCTGGAGAACCTGTTAAAGAGGCTGGAGCACATTTAACTGCTCACAAAACATTTAACATTTATCAGCTTCATGACCTCAATCTGTCTGAGAAGAATTTGAGAAATGTGTCATAAAAACATAGTTATATACATACATATAATGGACTTTTGTGATGAGCGTTGTACTTTTTATGCAGCGTCACAAAACAGTGAGGAAATAAAAACACAATGGTGGAAGAAGTATTCAGATCATTTACTTCTGTACGAGCAGATATTTCACACTATGATTATTCATGTACATTCAACATAAACATCAAAACATGTGAGCAGCACCGCAGTGTTGTAGCTGGCGAAGAGGGAGCTCATTTTCTCCACCCTGATTGTTGTTGTGTAATGTTGTTGTCATTGTTACACACACACACACACACACGCACACACACACACACACACACACACACACACACACACACACACACACACACACACACGCACACACACACACACACACTTGTTTATACAGATTTACATACAGTATTTTCACACACAAGGACAAAGATCTTAAACTTCACATATAATGTCACATATTATGTCCCAACATGTTTCTACTTGTTTACTGTGTGGGCCTGTTAATTATTTTTTAAAATACAACAACTTCATGTAATAAAGTAAAAACATGTTTATTCCTTTGCACTATTTGTAGAAACATGCATACAGACATTGTTGCTTTTTATATCTATTTTTTCATGTTTGCACATAATAGTTATTTTTACCTGTCTTGGTTCAGCAGTGGTCCTTGTTTTTAGATGTACAGTATGTCACTTTATATCTTCCTGTAAACTGTTCTTGGGTCAGTGTAAAAGCAAAAACTGAAGCCCCTGCATGTGTGCACAAACTTTTTTCAATAAAGCTGATTCAGAATCAGATTCTAATGAATGTTTTCTCGTGTTATAATAGATTGTTGTTTGTTTATTGGTGTATGCATGCATGTTTTGTCATAAATCAGAATATGTCTGTATTTCTGAAGCACTTTGGTGCTTTTAAAGTCCCAAATAAATGAAATAAACATAAAAATAAACTTAAAACTTGTTTGTTCTTCTGCTTACCTGTTAGAGAAATGAAATATAGTAGAAATATGAAGTATCATTAAATAGATATACTCAAGTGAAGTATAATTACAGCTGAGTAAACATACTGATCACAATATTTTTACGGTCTTCCCCTTTAAAAAAAAAAAAAAAATCATCCTCTCTGCTTCTTTGTATACCACCGCCACGACCCCGCCCCTTTATGTAAATTAGCCGTGACGTCGGCGGAAGCCAGCGCTACGTCTCTTCTTCCGACAGATATTCCTTTAAAGGCGTATTTAAAGCCCTGGTCTCAGTTGCAGGAGCAGCGGACAAACCTATGCAACAAAAGCTGCCGCAGAGCCGAGCGACTCTCCGACCGCTTCAGCGGACACAAAAACACGGGAGCCGGCGGCTGACACAACCCGGCGAGGTGAGCTGGGTGTCCGGTTAACGCACCGGCGACGAGAGGGGACGAATATTAAACATTTTGTAGCCGCTGTTGGTCGGATCAGACAAGCGGAATACACAGCATCTCAGGTTGCTGCTGCAGAGAGTGGAGGAGGAGGAGGAGGAGGAGGAGGAGGGGGAGGCATTTACAGTAGTTTGTGCAGGCCTGTGTCAAAAACAAAAAGAGAGGAGAGGCTGCAGGGGACAGCCCGGGACAGGTCAGGCTGCATAATTAGATTGGTCTAATTATAAAGCGGGTTATAATTAGCTCCTGTGAGTGGTGTTTGAATGTAAAGCAGGTAGAGCGGGTGTAGTTTACAGTTTGAGGACACTAGTTGTAGGAAAAGCTTCATGTCCTCCATCACTTTGTAATTAATCAGGAAGAGAATGTGGGTGTATGTTTGGGTGTGTGTGGTAAATAACACGCACCTGTGACTGTGAGAAAAACAATCCGAGTATCTGCATGTTTGGATTCTTGGCTTTCCTTTAAAAATAAAGAAATATGAGGAGCGTCCTGCTTTGTAATCCACTATTCATCTGTGCTTTCATCTACTATTGTTTTTAGATTAGTCATCAGCTGTGGGTGTGATGAAATTCAATCAGCTGGAAGACAATTAGTCAGCAACTATTTTGTAATTTGATTAATCATTAAAGTCATTTCTTAATCAGAAGTACCAAAAACTCTCTTTTCTTAGTTTAGTTCTCAGCTTTATAAAAGTAAACTGAATATCTTTGTGTTTTAGGCTCTCGGTCAGACAAAATAAGTAATTCCAGTGTGTGACCTTGTGCCTTGGTTGTGTGATTAACTGATTTATCCAGAAGTGAACCGGCAGATTAAAAAGGATAATGTGATTGCAGTTATTTAAATCAGACTTGAATCAACGATCGAACCCCTCCAACGTTTTTGCTGCCAGTAAACATTTCTGAGTTGTGTTTTATTTAATCTATGTTTGAAGGGTTCGACACACTGTTTGATTATATATATCTGTGCCGGACTGCTGCTGCTTCATCAAATCACTGCTGCACAGGCAGAGTGATGGAGAGACACTGTTTTGAGTGTGTGTTCTCGTTTATTGGCAACTGCTGATCTATTGTCATTCGCATGACAGAGTAAGAGCGGATGTGCGTATTTGCTGTTGTATTGATTTAATGTACAGTTCAACCTGACTTACTGTGTGTGTGTGTGTGTGTGTGTGTACTGTATTGTGTCTTAACTCTCTGTTTTGTGTGTGTGTGTGTGTGTGTGTGTGTGTGTGTGTGTGTGTGTGTGTGTGTGTGTGTGTGTGTGTGTACTGTATTGTGTCTTAACTCTCTGTTTTGTGTGTGTGTGTTCAGGTACGACAACAGGGCTTAAGATTGCAGCCTGGACCAAACGACAGCGTCTCAGAGACATTTATGAAGCTTTCAAGGCCTTTTGGTGAGTACACGCACACACACACACACACACACACACACACACACACACACACACACACACACACACACACACAAAGGGGGAGTAGTATCTATTTTACTCGTATTTTCACCAACATTTCAACATTTTAAAGTCTCGTGTCTGCTTTTAAATCCAGTAAATCTGCACAAAAACATAATAAAAGTCCCAAAGAGAGATGTAAATGACCAACAGATGTTCTTCCTCTGTTGTCTTTAAAGTCTAATGTGTTTCTATTCTGCTGGAAACCACAATCAGCACGAGCAGAACAATGCGGAATAGATGCGCAGTATGTGGCGTGATCTAATCGTGGTCTTGGTTTGGATCAACCTGACAGAATGTGCACACTCATACCTCACACACTTCCTCTTTTTTTTTTTAAAAAAAAAAAATCTGTGTCTCTTCGTGCCGGCCTCATGATTTTGACACATTCGTGCCGCCGCTGAGGTTTCAAATTTTTGAGTGCCGGAGAGCTGCCGCTTCAGCTGAAGTGAAAGCAATCAACTTCCTCCTGATGAAATGTTTGCTGACGATGAACTGGTGCTGAGTCAGCGTCAGGGTATTACCGCACAGTCAACCGCACAAGCGGTCACGCACAGACAGTCACATGAGCACACACACACACACACACACACACACACACACACACACACACACACACGCACTCATGCACCTCAATGTACATTATGCAAAGAGAGCATACAAGAAATGATCAGCTGCCCACATACAAATATTGTGATGCTTTGCATGCAGAACTGGACTTCATTTCCATAAACAACATATAAATAATGTGCGCCAGTGTGTGTCACTACATTTATTCTATTCTAACAGATGTACCTCCTGGTCTCTCGGTGGATCCATCCACCAGAACACACACACACAGTCCACATTAATGATTGACAAGTGAGGATGAGCTTTACAAAATGGATGTTTTAGACGTTTAATCGTGGCTTGAACACACAAAGACACAGACATACGCTCACCTGCCAAGGCCTGTCACACTATACATACATTTTAGATTGACTTTGTTTAATACTGCGCAGTGAGCCAGCCCAGTATAATTACTGTGACTCCGGATTTGTTTGTGCAGCGGTTTGCACGCCACATGAGGAAGCTTTTTCGTAAAAACGCGAAGATCTCCCGCTGTGAAGAGATTTTAGGCAAAACCGTCCAATAAAGAGCCACAATGCCAAGCAAAATCTCCAAAATAAATATGTAAGCACAGAGTTATTTACCGAACACTGTACGCCAAAACAAACAGACACAAACACAGTTTCTTCCCACAGGCCAACACACTGAACAGTTAACAGCAGACACACAGCGTCAGGAACAAGGCTGAAATAACCCTGATCCACTGTACCTGTAAATGATTTATTCTCAGTGTTAAAACATGTTAATATCATCACTCATGCTGTTCATACTGCTACATCCACCTACGTCACCTGTATGTGTGCTTATATCTGTGTATGTACACTGAAAGCAAAGTCTTCGCAGTGATCATCGTTATCTGCCTCACAATCGTGTGAGTTTTCGTCCCTTCGGTTAAAAGCAATGTGTGCTCCAGCACGTATTTGATCGGTGTATGCCGCTCTCCAGCGAGGATGATGTGACAAAATGCTGAGTCAGGCTAAAAACGTCTTGCCAAAAGTTGAAGTGGTTTTACTTTTTTGGTCCAACATCCACTGTTTTGCCAAATTAGATTTCATTTGAAATAACACAGTCTGCGCCGTCCTTCCACCTCCTTCTCTCCTTGTTTGCCTTTCTCTGTCCATCACACGCACACACACACACACACACACACACACACACACACACACACACACACACACATCTGATCTGGCTTTGTATCCTGAACCCTGATCCTGTGTGTAGATAACCCGCTTCCTACCGGAGTGAAGTTTTTGTACACAAAACCTGAGAGAGAGAGGAAAGAAATGAGTGAGCGAATATGTTTTCCCACCTCTGATCAGAGAGCAACTGTGTGTTTATGTACATGTGTGTGTCTGTGTGTGTGTGTGTGTGTCGTCTCACTTACATCAATGCCATCAAGGGCTCTACTTGTTGCAGTTCCATTTTTTTACACAACAGTCAGTGTTTACTTTATTCAGACAGCAGAGATCTGGACTAACACTGCTGCTGAGGAAAAACAGTGTAAATGTTACAGTTTGATTAATAGATCTGTATCTGTGCGTGTGTGTGCAGCTGATTTTCTGGTGAACTGTTATCAAAGACAATATAAGACATCTGTGCTGTTTTTAGTCCTAGCTTTGAGTTAGAGGACACACACACACACACACACACACACACACACACACACACAGATCTCTCTGTTGCCAAGAGAAGTTGTCAATAACTCAAACCGTCTTCTAAGAATAGAGACTTTCCACTGTTCGCCTCCTTCGTCTCCCGTCAGCTCTCCTCCTCTCTGTCTTGTCCATCGCTCATCCTTCTTATTTGTTCCGTCTTCCTTTTTTTTTTTTTTTTTTCTGTTTCCATTTTCACAGCACTTTTAAGCTCCGCGTCGCCCTCAGAGGTCTCGTTGTGAATTCAGTTTCTTCCAGGTGGTTTGAACTCATCACTTGAAGCCACAAGAATACAGACAGATGTTCACGTTATCACCTGAGCAGAGATCATACTTGACCTTGGAAGCAGCAGTTGAATCTCCTTTAAGATCCATTTAGTAGCTCTTTGGCTTCTTTTGATCAGATCTTGAGATCTTCCTCAGCAGATGGAGTTTTCCTTCGTTTTTCTGCCAACTACAAGGTTCGTTCAAGGTTTTGTCTTTTAAACCAATATGGATAAGAAGTCTTTGAAATGTTGGCCATCTCCACCTGCTGAGGTAGTATGATTGAAGGCTCCCGATCAGCTTATGCTGTGGTGAACCTATGAGTCATTCAGTGTTTTACCTGTGGTCACACTCCTTTATATTGAGAACAGCTGGCCTGTATGAGAGGTTTTCTACTCTTGTGCCTCTAGTTATTGCTGTCAGAACAGAACAATGAGCTGGCACAGGACCCCGTGTTTTTCAGCAGCTTTTGGAGGTGTGAAATCCTGTTAATAGATCTGTTTATAATCACGTGTGAAGAAACAATGCCGTTCACCTCCAGAGTAGAATCGTTGCCAGATTGGCAAAGCCAGCACCAGCAAGACCTGAATCTAGACTTATAATAAAACAATGGAAGTGTCAATATCTGTTAAAGGAGCTGTAAATCTGAATGCCTTGTTCATATTTATTAGAGTTGGACCAGCAGCCTGATGTTTCTGTAGAGCTCCCATCGCAGTTTGAAACAAAAGAAAAAAAAGCACCAAAAGTTCTGATAAAGGTCATATTTTTCCTTCAGGGCAGTCTGAACTCAGATAGCGTGAAAAGCTTGAACTAATTTGGCCTCGCCACATTTCTGAGGTGTTTGGCCTCCGCTGCCTGTGGTTAATTTTAATACTCCATCGGTGAGCTGTGTTCCCTTGTGAAACATCTGCACTCAAAGCCAATTCTTCAGCGGACAAACTGCAGCATGTCATTAAAGCCTTCTCTCTCTCTCTCTCTCTCTCTATCTCCAAAGTCATTTTATCCTGCAAACCAGTTTGAAACCAAATAATGAAAAATCACTCTTCGGACGTCTTTTTGGGTTTTCTCCAATCAGTGTTCCGATCTTCTCTGACTCATCCTGAGCGGAAAACGTCTCGGGACAAACTGATGTCGATTTAATTAGCAGAGAGTTGACTGGATGCCAGACGTGACTGGCAATTTTTGCAGATTTACTTTGTGTGGTGCATTTTGGTTTCCTTTCGGCCTTTGTGTGGCTGCGCAAACCTCACATCTATCTCTCTTTTTAATTGCTGTGTCACAGCTAAAGCTATCTTTAACACAGTGTATTAATAAATGCACTACATATCCCTCATGGCAGTAGCTGTGAGTTGATGTCACGGTGGTCTGAAAGACTGGGCATGGACACTGTTTGATATTTTATCAGCATGTCACAGCTGGAATGTTGTTGTTGTCACACGCAACAATAATGCAAGGCTTGGTGAACTGGTGATCTGCAGTCAGAACACACACACACACACTGTGTGTGTTTGTGCTTCTAGACAGGCAGCTTGTATTACAAATAAAGCTGCAATACTTGTGGGGTGTTTGGAATCTGGCACCTGAGAATAGGCAGCACAAGAAGTAGATGTGCAGAGCAATATTTTCCCACAGCATGCTGTCTGAACCTTTATCTTGTCTTTGGGGTGAAAGGAGAGCGTCTCTCTATTTTCTGGGTTAGACATATTTCATTTTTATGTCAATTGTTTTGTCAGTTGCAAAAAAAATAATATGCCACTGCCAGTGTCATGTAATGTTTCACTAATCTAGCAAAGTAAATACCTACTTCATTCCACTGATACAAAAATATTAAAGAAATACAATATTGTCATTTAAAAAAAGTTATTTATTTGCAAAGTTGCTCAGGCGTCAAGCCACAGTCCAAAGCTTCACTTTTGGTGTCCGGCTTTTGTTGAGATTTATTTATTTATTTGCCACTATCACCAAGTGCTTGCTCATGGTGGGAAGTGTTGAGTCACCGTATAATAACATTAAAAAGAGTACAGTCTAGACATGCTCGATATGGAAAGAGTCACGACACAACTTCTGTTATGATTTGGTGCTGTATTAAAGAAAAAAAATCAATTGAATAGAAAGTGTTTCAGAAATGTTATTCGGCGCCAAGTAATATTTTCAGAGCAGCTATTATGGAAAATCCACGATTATGATAATTTCACAGTTAATGATTACTTTCATTCTCCAAAACTGCAGATTATTTTCTTTATTAAATTACTATTTTGCCAATACAAAGTCAGAAAAAGTGAAAAATGTCCCTCATAGTGTCCCAGGGCCCAAGTCTACATCTTTAATTTGTTTGTTTTGCCTGACCAACACTTCAAAATCCAAAGATATTCGGTTAAATATCACAGAAAACAGCAAATATTCACAATTTAAAAAGCCTGATTATAAATGACATATGTTTTTTGTTGACTGATTGTTTGAGCTCCGGATGTGTTTATGTAAATTTACAGACTTTACAGGCAGTCAGGTTTCTGTGGGTGAAAGAGGAGAAAGCGATAACTGGCTGTGTGCCAGTAATGTCATTAACACTGTTAGTAATGCTGCACTCAAAGTAATGGGCGCACTCTCATGCACACACTTGTTCACTTTACAGCTGATTTGCCTGCTCCAGAAGAAGACCGTGGCATCCTTTTTAGGCATTTTAATGCAAGTTTATTGATCACACAAGTGGATGGATTATACAAACTCATCCTTTATCGTACAACTCAGTGTCACATATCAGTTAATCAGGCATTCGGATGACTGTCTGCTGTCCTTCAGCAGTCACTAAATGTTTTGTGCCCAAAGTGTGTCATTTTGAAACATTTGTTCCTCTTTCATTTTCTCTCTCTGTTTGTCTCGTTATGTTCTTTTGTGTGTGTGTGTGTGTGTGTGTGTTGTTTTTTTGTCTCTCGGTGGATCAAGTGCAGTCAGAATGTCAGGTTTTATTGTGGCCTGCCAAAGATGAAAATGTGCACACTCACTCCACTTTAAAGCACTTTGGTTTGGTTTTAAATGCTCCACCAAATGTTTTAATCGGCTCTGCGTGTTCATGTAAGTGTAATTTGATATTTGGATTGTTTTTGTACTCTCTGTCCGCAATCAGATGTTTTTTTTTTTTTGTTGGATGTTTACGATCGCTTCCTCAGAGAAAGTTATTTGCTCTGGTGAAGTATTTGGTAAAGTCAGGCATGATCATGAGTCACAGCACCAAGCCCGCTGCCAGCTCCGCTCAGAACATCGTGTTGTCGATGCTGCAGGAGAAAAACTACTCTCGTATGTGGAAGTCTTTAAAGTTTGTTGTTGCTCGTTGTGAAAAACTACTAGTGCATTACAATTTACAATGCATTGTGGGACTGGGTATTGGCTCAGCTGCATATCCGTAGGGTATAATAATTCAGAATTTGGACAGCATCACAACATAGCAGACATGTTAACCCTCTAAAACCCTCTTTGGGGTAAACAGACTATTTTTCATTGTTAAAACTGTTTTTGGACAAACATTTTTAATGATTTATGACATGTTTGGAATGCTTTGGATGTAGGTAAACAATATTTTTTTTAAAAGTCTAACTTCACCCTCAAATTCCTCCCAGCAAATAATGAAAAAAAAACAAATGCAGCAGATGTCTGAACACGACAGCCACAGCTGCTGTCACACTCTGTTGTCTGGGCTGGAAACACAGACACAGTCACTATAAACACATTCACAGCCGTTGGTACGAATTTCTGTGTAGCACCTGTACCTGAAGGAGCTAAGCAGCTCAGAGAGGCTAACTGTACAGTGTGTGTGTGTGTGTGTGTGTGTGTGTGTGTGTGTGTGTGTGTGTGTGTGTGTGTGTGTGTGTGTGTGTGTGTGTGTGTGTGTGTGTGTGTGTGTGTGTGTGTGTGTGTGTGTGTGTGTGTGTGTGTGTGTGTGTGTGTGTGTGTGTGTGTGTGTGTGTGGGAGAGGAATAGCATTAGCCCAGTGTTTATCGAGGTAAAGGATGCAGTCCGGTGGTGCTTCTACAGCCGCCAAAAGCTGAACCACTGCACCAAAACTGAAAAATACTAAATAGAGGGGTAGACAAAAATGGTGTAAACTCCAGTTCTTTAAAAAAAAAAACAAAGATATTAATTAATTAATCTTGTTTTTATAAAAATGCCATGACGTAATTTGTCCCAGGCGGTGTACTGGCCATTGAAAGCTCAGGATGATTTCAAACAGTAGATTTTGAACCCATGAAAAAATTATTTTCATTATTATTATTATTATCAACACCAGCGCTATGTTTTATCAATGCACAGTCATATAGCATAATTAAAAACCCGTTTAAAGGTGCAGTACCTCTTTTAAGAAGACCGTGCATCAGGGAGAGACACCAGCACTAACATGAGTAGTTACATTACATCACATCTTGGGCACACGAACACAGAACATTTAAACTTTATAGTTTCTTAAATCATTTGATGATAATGCATTTCATGGTTAATTTGTCACAAGCTACAATGATACACATCTCCAAACCAATTTTCAAACACACACAGTGTGTGTGTGCAGCTCATAGCAAATGTTATCAGGAGTGTTTAAGCTGCAGGTTTGGTGAGATCTCTGTACACAGTTTCAATTGTACCATACCCAAAGATAAATAAGCTCCATGTGCCAGTCCTCATTCCTGTCCTGCTCCGACGGAGAAACAACATTCAAAGAGAAGAAAGGAACGAGGAAGAAAACTTGACTTTTAGCTCCTTGCACCATAACAACTTCTCATATAAAAGCTTTTTTATTACTAATTGGCGGGTTTTGTTTTCACCAGCTTGACAACAGGAAATTCTAGAGACCAAGATGTTCTTCTGTGGTTAAATGAGTGCCAGTCCCGAGCTAAAGTAACGCTGCACCAAAGAGTTGGTTTCAAATGTTCTTGCCATAATAATATAGATCATAATAAGATTTCTTCATCGCTGCTCCAGGGCAAATTTGTTTACATGATAACTGGCATGTGTTTGCACATTTCGATGATTTTACCTTATTGCTGACAACTAAACCTGCATGTGTGTGTGAGCAAGAGAGATGCAGGTCTAGCAGTTTGATGCTGTTAATCTGATTTGAGCAGCATCAAGCATGTGTGTTTGCATGACAGGAGTGTGTGTGTGTGTGTGTGTGTGTGTGTGTGTGTGTGTGTGTGTGTGTGTGTGTTTGTGTATGTCGGCTCGACAGTGGAATATTCTGTGGGCGGGGTTAAAACTTAACCATAAGGGCTCGTGTAACTCGTGAACATGTCTCTGCGGGCTGGTTGTAAGTGTTTTGGCTTGTTGTCAAACCTGCTGTTGTGTTTGCTCTCAGATGAAAACAGCAGTTGTTATTGGTGCGTTGATGTTTAACCGCTTTAAGTCGGCTCATGCGGTGGGCCGATGTGGTTCTTAATTTGAACTGACTTAGTGGCAGGTTGAGGGTTGTAGTTTTTTGATCAGAGCGAGGCGTGTAACAGCCAGTGCTCGGTCGCACTGACAGCTCGAAAGTAAACAAAAAAAAAAACACACCCGCAAATAGAGAGCTGCATGATCCGTATATCACCTCCTCACACGCTCTCTTTTAGTTTTGTTTCCTATCTCCTGTTTGGCTCACTGCTCCCTTGTGGGTAGACCTCAGGGGGCTGTACGGGGGGAAGATACTGACACACACAGTTTCTCTAAAAGGAGGCAGCCCCCTGAGACAGGATGCATGCGGGGTGTGGGGGGCAGTAATGTGATGTTGGGTAGGGGGTACTGCAGTCAGAGGGGGGACACAGATGAGGTTTGAGGTGGTGAGTTACAGTCCCCCCTCTCCCTCTCGCTGTCTATCTCTGTGTGTACGTTTATGTGGGGAGGGTGACACACAGCCAGTAACGTGACTCCGATGTAGAAGTAGGCCAAGGCTGCTGTCAGCAGCTTGTCAAAATCTCACTGTATCCAGGTTCAAACATTCAAACCTGCAGCAGTTAACACAGCTTTTAGCATTTGTAGTCCGTGATTATTTGTTAGCATGCTAACTGTGTGTGGTGGGAAGCTTCTGGGTCGTCAGACTGCATAAAAATGAAACAGAATTTATGAGACACTTGATACTATATTGACATTAACTGTCTAGACAGGCTCAGGTCAGCAGGCATGGATTAAAATAAGTGTGTGGATGTTTGTGTGTGTGTGTGTGGACTGTCTGCTGTTGCCTACAAACAAATAAAAATGTATCACAAATTGTAAATACTACTTCCCAGCTCTGGTCACCTTCAGCCAGTGCAGGATGCTATGTTTGCTTTAGCCTAGTAGCTTGTGGAAGTATAATGTAGTGAGAAACTGGCTAAGATACCAAAATTACTGAAGGGTAAAATCAGTATCATGTTATAACGTGATAAGTTCCACGTTTTATTTATTTATTTTTTCTGGAATGGCAGCAACACGCTTCCATACAAAATGAACTAAGGAAAGCTAATAGTGGGTTAGCTAGCTAGCTAGCTGTGTTGTCCTAACAGTGGGTGTGTAGGCCAGTCAGTATGCTATATTCAGAATCGATTTTAAGATTCTTTTACTGGTTTATAAATCTCTTAATGGTCTTAGTCCACCCTATTTATCTGATTTACTTTTACCCTATGAACCCTCGAGGACCCTCAGGTCTTCTGGGAGTGGCCTTTTAATAATACCAAAAGTCAGAACAAAGACCCACGGTGAGGCGTCATTCACTCACTGTGGTCCACGTCTGTGGAACAGCCTCCCCAAAGACCTGAGGGCATCAGAGAATTTTCATGTTTTTAAGAGCAAACTTAAGACCCATCTTTTTAATTTGGCTTTTACTTGAATTTTATTATTATTATTTTTAAATAATTTTCTACTCATGCATTTTAATGTTACAATATTTTCTCTTTTATTTATTTATTTATTTATTTGCTATTATTTATCTGTCTATTTTTATATATATCTTATCCATTATTTAAGTAATTTAATAATTTAATCTATATATTTTATTATGCTTTACTTTCTAATTATGTATTTATTTACTTTACTTATTATTTATTATTATATAATTATTTTGTTTTATATTATTCTATTTTATTTATTTTTACCTAATTCATTTCTAACCGGCCTCCAGTGTTTCCTCACTGCTTGACGATGAGATGGCGCTTCCTCAGTTTGTGCTCTGTTCATAATGGGATGGGTAGAAGGGAGGGTCAGGGGTGGAGAATTGGGGTTGGGCTGTGGGTGTTGGGGTGGAGGGTTGGGGATGGGCGGAGGGTATTTACTTGTTTTTTGTGTTTTATGTTTTTTTTAATGTTTTTATGTGAAGCACTTTGTGTTACATTTTGTTGTGTATGAAAAGTGCTATACAAATAAAGTTTGATTGATATTGCTAGCTAAAAATAAACACAGGGATGATAGAGCTGTAACTGGCTGAAAAGCTAACTGATAGAACAAACAGCAGAGCCCTCTCCTCTCTTTTTCCTGTCCAACAACTTCTGCTAACGTTCTGCTGGCAATAGCTAACTGACATCTTGAACCTGTCGCACCACAAAAATAGACCCGAGCCACATTTTTGACGTTGGGCCTTGAACCTACAGAAGGCTTCAGGTGACATAACAGACCTGTTAACATGACAGTTGCCAGGGGCTGCCTTCGAATGGGGTCATGTTTTTACCACATTGGTGGCATTTTTGTGAAAGCTCCAGGAGCTTCTTTGTGAGCTTCTTAGTGGCTAGTGGCCCAATTTCCTTATTTATTAGCCTGATGAGAACCAGTGGAGAACTGGGCAGGTTTCTTTGTCAGATATCTAGTACTGCCATTTTATCACTGTAACATGTGATAAATGATAAATGCTATCTTGGTTTACACATATGTGTGCTTCATAATATGTGTAGTTTAAACAAGGACTCAATTAAACAGGCCACAATGTTAGTGAAACTTCATGTTGTGAAGACCATAATTATGAGCGGCTGTGTGACATGAACAACCGGTATGTCAGCCTGCACTAAACCAGAGGCAAAATGACTGCAAAGGTGCCAATGCCGACATTTACATCAAAATAAAACCGTTAATGAACTGTGACAGATAGCTGAATAGAAATAACAAGTTCAGTTTATTTATATGGTGTGACTACACAGCTCATGAGGGGTGTAACCGTCTTGGAATAAAAGATAACTCCGAAATTTGATTGTTTTTGGCAAATGACATGCCCATTTTGCAACATATTTCAAAAAAGTTGTGAAATGCTCAAAGAAAACAGCTGGTGGAATATCTCACAAATAATTAGGGTACCTGGCAACAGGTTAGTAACATGACTGGGTATAAAATAGAACTTTTTTGGAATAGTGTTGCATTAGAGTTACCCTTAAAGGTCCAGTGTATAGAATTTAGTTGTATCTAGTGGTCTAATCGCTGCATTGCAATCTCCTCACATCACGCTCACCTTCTTAGTGTAAAGGAGAAACAACATTTTGAGGGCCCTGTCTAGAGTCAGTGTTTAGTTTAGTCTGTAGAAACACTGTGTTTCAGCATGGCGGTCTCCATGAAAGAGGACCTGCTCCCACTGTAGATATAAAAGTAACAAAATTTTTAAGTAACAAAAATAAAAAGATTCTTATTTTCAGGTGATTATACATACATTGAAACGGTTATGAATATTATATTCCATGTCTGCCTTATTCTGAAAATAAAGGCCCCAAATCCTACACACTGCACCTTTAAAATATATTCACTTACCTACTTGCAAATACTGTACTTACTGATTGAACATTTCATCTCAGTTCAATCTGATGAACGATAGCCTGTTTTGTGATGTCACAATGGTGCTGTGTTCGGATTGACTCGTTACACTTGATCAACCTGTCAACCTGCGAGTGACCGACCTTTATCGACCTCACGCCCAGAAACAATATCAGTGTTCTTGTTATTTCATCAGACGTGAGTGAAGACACTGAACTTCTATTTTGAGAGGCAGCTGTGAGGTTCAGGTGAGGCTGAGAGTGGAGATTAATTTAGAGCTGTTCGGGCGTCATGGGAGATAAAAAGCACTCCAGTGGGAGGTACTCATGAATGTTTTAATATGCACTTGTGTGTGTGTGTTTGAGTGAATGCACATGTGTGAACAGCAGGTGTGTTACGTCAGAGTCATACCAGCCACTATAGTGATATAAACCCTGAGTTATGAGTAAGGGATTTGTCATTGATGCTAGTGCACGTTGATACACATGTGCCCCCCCTCGTACTCTCTGCACTGCAGCAGCACTGCACCATAATGCACACATCCACACTGTTTACCCCCCACCACCACCACCACCACCACCCTCCTCTCTCTCTTTAGTGCTTATCCCTGCCATCTGCTTCTCAAAGCTGGGAATATGGTTATTTTTCATGGGAATGTCACTAACGGCATGGGAATGTTGAGGTGTTGTTGTGCTTGCATTGCTTTGCTGGGTGTGTTTACATATTTCTCTGTGGGTGTAGATGTCCTGAAACTGCCTTCTGGGCTGCCCAAAATGTGTGTGTGTGTGTGTGTGTGTGTGTGTGTGTGTGTGTGTGTGTGTGTGTGTGTGTGTGTGTGTGTGTGTGTGTGTGTGTGTGTGTGTGTGTGTGTGTGTGTGTGTGTGTGTGTGTGTGTGTGTGTGTGTGTGTGTGTGTGTGTGTGTGTGTGTGTGTGTAAGAGACCGAGGAAGCGTTCACAACTAAAGACTGAAGAGCGTCTGTACTCTAGTCACTCTATCCTAGTGAGAGCCAGAAAGACACAGAAGACTGAACATCTGTCAGTGACATTTAGCTGAATTTCTCCTCTCTCTCACACACACAAACACACACACAAACACAGGCAAACATTAAAACTTCAACATCACCTGCTTTACATGCCCACAAAGGCGTGTGTGAGTTTCACACGCATCAGTTGTGGAACATTTTACTTCCCAACTTTCATGTCCAGTTAAAAAACCCTGACACATTTTAATTTATTTGTGTATAAGCCCAATTTTATTCAGGCTCATTTACATATCTTCCAGTAAATTTATACAAAAGCTATTATGTAATACTATATAATGTACTGTATACAACAGCATAAGAAGGATAGGAAGATGAAAATTCACCAATTAGCTGACAATAACTCCATATAAATACTGTATATAAGGATATACAGGTGCATACATGTTTGAATATGAAAGAAGTGGAAAGGTCAGTAGCAACTACACATGGTGGAAACACACTACATACAGCATACATATAATCGGATGTAAATGCTCACATACAGTATATACACACTGTACCAGCTGATTTAATGAGACAGAAATAATACTATGACACATTCAAACGCTCTATCCTGAGTGAATGAAAGGCAACACCAGACTGAACTGAAATGATCGTTAATAGAGGGCTGACATCAAACCAGATTATATTATTTACAGTCTTTTATGCCTCTAATGTGAACCTGTGTGTTCTACCTGAAGGGGTTTCTTCCATTTCACGGCCTCTTCAAGCCCACAAATAAAAAAAAATAAAAGCGTCACATTAGGTCATCGGGTCTGTCTTGCTCGACAATTTGTAGTGTGGTGTCTCTCTCACAGTAACAAAATACTCCTCTCTTTATTTTCATTCACTGTAAGTACTTCTTTCTTTCCTTTTCTTCCCCTCGCACAAACACCCATAGGCCACAGCAGTATGTGAACTCGATCCTGAAGTCTTCACACTTGTAATGATATCTAGCTCTGTATGGGTGCTGTTGTGCGTCATGTTGGGGTTGGAGTGTTCACGTGCCTCGCTGGTGTATGACATCAAAACTCTGGAATTGTGATGTGGTTGACATTCAATATTTTTAGATCCATTATTTGGTCTATAAAATGTCCTTACATTTGACAAGCTGGAAGCAGGACATCTTTGACGTTCTTGGCAGTTATTTCTCTTAAATGACTGATTGACTACTTTGCTTAATTGAACAGTCACAACTCAAGGTTCACTTACTGGCTGTTGTTCTGCATCTTTGACTATATCACACAGTCCTCTTCAGGAGAGTTTGCTCAGTTGCCATAAACTGCATGTACAAGTTTAAACATCTATGTCTGGAACTAGGCGCTCCAGCACAAGTAGATCTCAAGTTAAGGTCTACTTAAAAGTGAGTAAGTGGACCTTGAGTTGAGATTGTCTTTGTCAGCTGCTGTTCTAGAAAAGTCTAGAATGAGCTGTCAAACAAACACCCTAAAGCTGACTGTTGGCAGGCAACAGGGTGGTGTCAACGTAAAATGCATTGTACACTCATCTACCTACCGTCAAGTACCTGCCATCAACTCTAACCACACTAAATCAATATCACGGACTTCCTGTTTTTGCTTTAGTTTCCAGGTGTTCATACCACTGAGCAACACGAACATTCAGAGTTAAAACAAGTCAGCAGTTAGTGGTTTAGTGTCCTCCTGTCTTTAATTTTTGATATTGATGTTTTTTTTTATGTTGATGTTTTGAAATTATTCATTTGAATTTTTTAAGCATCTTTCTTTGTCTTCTATGATATTTTGTCTTTGATTGTTGATTGGGCCAAAGAAGGAGTTTGGATACATTGACTTTGTCTCTTGTTTCACTATTTTGGTGAAATTTAATGGATAGATAGATTGATTGATTGATTGATTGGTTGATTGATTGATTGATTGATTGCTGCCCACATGGGTGTGGCATCATTGTTGTCACCAACGCGTTTCTTCCGGGATGTTTTTGGTGTCCCACACCAAACTGTTGACAGTCACTGGAGCCAGAAACCTGTGGAAGTGGAATTTATTCAATTGAGACATCTGTTAATCAAGCATCAAACAAATCCTACATGTCTTCAAGCCTTAATATTTCTTGACTGTTGGTTGTAGCTTTGTTGGGACTTGTTCGAGCGATCAGGTGTGTATTAAAAAAATCCTTCAAAGTCTTAGAATTGAGAGTTGACTGCTGAACAGAAACTTTTTATTCCAAGAATCATCAAAGTTGATGTTACTTTACTGTTAGGTTATAACCATAGACTGTATCAAACATGGATGTTGTATCCGTGTATTCCAAATATTGTCTCTTCACCAATATATTGGTATTTATGCTGCTTCTAGTGGAGCTTTTGAGCTATGACAAGGTAATAATACTGCACAGAGGAAGACTATGTGGTTATGCCGTGAGAGTTAGACTGTTGTGGTTGGCACTTACTCGTCCCTCATTGGCCAAATAGGTATATCTTGGCTTTAGATAACTGACAAGATGGCGGCAAGCCAAAACTCTGCAGAAATGAATCATGTCACCTACAGTAAAGGGGAGCCAAAAGAGTTACACAAGAGCACAGAGACCATGCAGAGCATTTTAAAATGCAGGTCGGAGCACATTGACACTGTGTTCCATACGTGATGAGGCTTGCAGCAGACATGAGAGTGTCTGTCTGTTTTCTCATGTTACCGGTTACATGTAAGAGAGACCCGCTAAAGGGGCTGCAGAAGAAGAAGAGGAAGAAGGAGCAGGGAAACTGCGAGGGTAGATGAAGTGAGAAAGGCTGAGCTTGCCCTGATTTCATGCCGGTGTTACAGGTAATCTGGTCTGTGGCACAGGAATAAACACTCACTAAAATAGACCTGGGTTATGTGTTTAGTGTGTTCACAGAATCAGAAAGCTTGTGTGTGTATGTGTGTGTGTGTTGACCTGTGAGACACAGAAAACGGCCGTCTCTTAATTTGTCCGTGACCTTGGACTTTACAGGCATCTCCTTTCCCTCCCTCCTTCTGGTTTTCCTATCGTCTTCTGTCTGTGTCTCCTTTTCACTCTCTGGAGTCCCTTGGCAAATCTTTAACTTGTTGACTGTTCTCCAGCTGCCTCTCCTATCTTCTCTTATCTTATCTCCATCCTGCTGCCTCACTCCTTTTCTTTCTTGCCTTTCCCTCCACTTCAACCCCATCCTCTCTCCCTCTTGGCTCTCACGTGAGACTCTACGTTATTTATGTTGGCTCCCAGAAAAGCTGAGGTGAAATTCAATATAAACTGAGCTCATGTTACGGACACACACATGCACAAACACGCAGAAACAATAGGACAACTGGCTGGTGCTGCATGTATACGGACTTCTAATCAGATAACGTTGACTACTTTGTGTGTGTCTGTGTGTCAGTGTTTTGTAAGACTGTGAATTACAGATACAGGCCAGATAGTGCTGTCAGCTGAGAGAAAGAGATGCGTGGATAGCAGCACCTTCACGGTCTTGTTTTCATACTTTGACCTGTTATTTTTCTTTCTTTTAAAAATCACACACAACTATAGTTACATATTCTGAGCACAGATCCACATGACATTTACACATGACACACTTTTAGACCCCCACCAGAAATAGATCTGAACCTAACCACTCGCACTTGATTGCTCTCAAACTGTCCTGCAAACTTTCAAAACCGCCTCAAACTGAAATGTTTCACATCAGATCAGATAAATTCA
Organism: Argyrosomus regius; assembly: GCA_946959425.1. Taxonomy (NCBI): domain Eukaryota; kingdom Metazoa; phylum Chordata; class Actinopteri; family Sciaenidae; genus Argyrosomus; species Argyrosomus regius. The sequence goes on from OX336899.1 coordinate 20,764,014, forward strand.
TCGTGTTCTTGTGTGTTTATAGAAGTATTCAAATGCATTCAGCTCCTGTTTCATCTTCGTTTGCCCCCTGACATGTGCTGCTCATTAGATCTAGCAGGTGTCCGCTCTCGACATACCCGACCACTGATGCTAATAATGCTTTATGTTGTGTTTGCGAGGTATGTTGAACGACCACAACCTGCCATATGGTAATGCTGTTGAGGAAAAAGATTGTATCGCCACATGGGTTTGGCATCATTGTTGTCACCAATGTTCTTCTGCCCAACGGCAAAATGTTGGCAGTCACTGGAGCCAGAAACCTCAGTGGAATTTGTTTGATTGAGACATCTGTTAATCAAACAAATCCTACATGTCTTCAAGCCAAGGTAGAGCGGGTCGTCCACTAATCAGAAGATCGGCGGTTCGATCCCCTCCAGTCTGCATGTCGAAGTGTCCTTGGGAAAGATACTGAACCTCAAATTGCTCCCGAAGGCTGTGCCATCGGTGTGTGAATGTGTATGAATGGTTAGCTCCTCAAACTGATGAGCAGTTGGCACCTTGCATGGCAGCCATTGCCATCAGTGTATGAATGTGTATGAATGGGTGAAGGAGATACGTACTGTAAAAGCGCTTTGAGTGGTCGGAAGACTAGAAAGGTGCTATATAAGTACAGTCCATTTACCATTTTAATATTTCCTAACTGTTGGTTGTAACTTTCTTGGGACTCTTGCTTGTTTGAGCGATCTGGTGTGTGAAGAAAACCTTCAAAGTCTTAGAATTGAGAGTCAACTGCTGAACAGAAACTTTTTATTCCAAGAATCATCTAAGTTGGTGTTACTTTACTGTTAGGTTACAACCATGGACAGTATAAAACATGGACGTTGTATTCGTGACACCACCCACAGGTTTCTGAAGAGCCGCTGTGAAGCCTAGAATGCGGTGGCTCTGTTGCCTCCCGAATCTAAAATTGGGCAAACATGTGGCTTGTTGGTGGACTGAGGCTCAAACAAGCCACCTGTAATGGCACCCACCTATCAATCAAAGCTGCCACGCTGTTAGTTATGTATAACTTCAAGTCTTATTATAATTTGAACAGGTGAGTTCTGTAAAAATTCAGACTCAGCACAGCTGTCGAATGGGGAAAGTAGCTATAGAGACCAAAACAGTTTTTTGTACCAGGCTGTAAACATGTTTATGTTCTGTAGCCTGCCTCAAGTGGCCATTTAAGGAACTGCAATTTTTGGCACTTCAGCATTGGCTTTATTTGACTGCCATGGAGGTTGCTGTTTGGTTACAAAGATATGATATTGTCACGGTATGCTTGAATCTCAGAGGGTTAAAGGAATGAAGGTTAAACCTATGACTTATTATTAAGCAACTATACACAGTATGATAACCATCTGTTTTCATACCACAGTTTACTGTTGCAACCGAAGTCCAACTTGTTTGTTTTGTCAGTTTGGTTTTGACGTGTGAAACTTAATGCCACTAATTCAGCAATAATGCATTTTGATACTCGTCAAAGTAACCATCTTTTGCAGATATAACAGCCAAACACAATTTCAGCATTCTTTTAATGCTCGGAATGTTTTTCCCACAACACTGTTGCAAATGTTTTGCACCCAGAAGTGCCTGGAACGCTAAAACGAGCTGCCTGGAAATCCATTTATAACCACATGGCATTATTGCTTTGGTCAGGATCACTTTGGTGTTTTTGCATATTCAAACCAAATTCCAGCTTATAGTTTTTTCATGTTGTTTTCATGTTAAACATCACATTAATGTGTGTACCATTCAATGAGGCGTTGCAAACCAAAGCCATAATTTCAGCATCTCCACCCTGTTTGGATGTTCCCGGCATTCCCAACTTAATCATAACTTACGTTCCCATCACAGTGAAATATTGAGGTATGGGCTGCTGGTTGACTAAATCTGAACATTTTGTTGTTGTTGTTGTTGTTCGAGTGTTGTGACACGCCTCAGTGTCATCACATCATGTTCTGTCCTGACAGTGACAGTCGTCTGCGGTCGACCTTTAAGTTTAAAATTTAGCTAAGAATGAGCGTGTGTTTGTTATGTATGTGTGCCTGTAAAGGAGAGGTGCTGTTATGTAATCTGCTGCAGTGTGTGAGGTCAGGTGGGGAGGGGTGTGTGTGTGTGTGTGTGTGTGTGTGTGTGTGTGTGTGTGTGTGAGGATGAAATATTCATGACCATCTTGAGTGCATCGTGAATGTTAATAGGGACATGTGAGAGCACTGAAAATGGAGAGGAGAGATGAAGAGTGGAACCGGAGAAAGTAAGAAGCAGGCAGAGAGGCGATTATTTTCGACCTCCGCCCTCCTCCATCTGTCTGCCTAACTCTGTTTCCTTCCCTTCCAAACTCTCCTCTATTCCTCCCACCTTCCACCTGTTCAAACCCTCCTTCCTTCCTTCCTTTCCTCATCCCTCTCCACCTTCCCTCCTTCTCTCTCATTTTGTTTTTTTTTTCTCATTTTCCCTCCTAAGAGGCTTGATGAAGGTCTTAGCACTGTTATGATGTGTGTGTGTGTGTTGTTCACGTGGCTAGCATTAGTGTGTGTTGGATGTGACGAAACGTGCTGTCCTCAGGGGTTTTAATCCAGCGGCCCGTGGCACACAAAAACACACACTTTGGAATATAACTCTGTGGGAAATCGGATTGAACATCCATGCAGTGTGTCTCTCTCCCTCTCTCTATGAGGCGTGTTATTAGCTGAAGGCTCACACGCCTCATTCTCATTTTTTTTTTTTTTTGGTTCTGTCAACACATCTCTCTCTTCGCACACACAGGCTCTCTGTTTTTGCACTTTCATCCTCCCCGTCCAGTTTGAAAGACTGTCTGGGTGTCTGCGAGGATGAATCATGTGCTCAAACCAATTACACTGTTTAAAAATGGACTCTTTTCATTGGAGAGAGAGCACATGTGTGTAGGTGTGTGTGTGTGTGTAGTCTCAAACAACTCACGCTCAGAGATTCAAACACATGTGGGTTAGGTTGAAGTTACTGAATATTATCACAGTTAAAAACATTGTTAAGTAAAAGTGTTCTTCTCTGCCTGCGTCTCCAGGGGCAACAAAAATGCAGATCAAAGGATTAGATATGATTTTAAACTGTAGGCCTCCTCAGTAGCTAATCATAATGTTAAAAGTAGCAAAGTACATTACATACTGCAACACATACTTAAGTAGGAGTAACATTGCTTGAAAAAATAGTCCCCCCCCGAAGAACAGAAACGCAGAAACGCAACTAGTTGTAATTCATCACTTCCTGTCCTGGTTAAAGTTTGTATGAAGAGATCTCACTTTTTTTTTTTTTTTTATCATTTATGCTGCTTGTGGCTCTCAGTCGGATGTGTAACATAGAAAATTAGTATTTGTACGTTAACAGGTGGAATTCAGCAATCAAGCGTCCACAGCTAACTGTGGAAAGAAATGTGTTGGTATTTTTTGCTTTTTGTTGAATGCAGACAACTATTATTATTACTATATTTGATACATAATGCTAAATATGTGCATAAATTCAGACAGGCGACTATTCTGAAACACAACAAAACACCCACCTATAGAAGTCCAGTTGTCTGACATGTGTATCAGCTCTTACAACACATCCTGGCTGCTGTGTCTTCACCACCTCATCTTTCTTCTTCTTCTTATTCTTCTGCCTCATGTGTTCATGTTGACACCCTAAGATGCTGGCAGGAAAAATACAGTGTTGTTTTTGTTTATATGCTCACTTTATGTATGAAAGTTAAATGAAGGTTTTCTAACTGGTGTTTTTTCTTTCTTTCCCCCCCCCCATTATCACCTCTCCCCCTGACCAATGGGACGCCTGTGTCATGCTTCTGTGCTTCTCCACCTGCTGGTCGTCGTCCTCCGTCGTCGTGCAGATTGATCAGCCAATCGATGGGGATTTTCAGAGGAGCTCCGCCCACCTACGTTGCCTGCCCTCCTCCCCCTCCCCCCTCCCCCCGCGGCCTCTTCTTCGCCCCCACGCACTCCGTCATCCAGCCCGCCATCCAGCCCTCCATACACAAAATGACTCTGGAACTCACCGAATGGTTTTCTATATGGATTTTTACTGCTTGTAATAGACAGTAGGAAAAAGAGGGGGAAAAACCTCAATGACAAAAAAGCCATAAACATACACACCACACACACACACACACACACACACACACACACACACACACACCACACATCACACCACACACACACACACACACACATACACAAACACACACCTGACACACAAAGAAAGAAGCAAACGCACAAACTCACTCTTGGAATGTACCGCTCACTCTTCCTGTGAAAATTCAACTGCTTCCGTTATTTTTCTGGATTTTCTACAAGCCTTCGGAAAGCCGATTTGATTTATTTTTTTCGACTCTTGGTTAACAAAAGAGGATTAAAACGTGTTACGGCTGCAGTGTTTTTGGAGGACAACTGATCGCTGATTGTTTTTCCTCATTTACTTGGTGTCTGTAGCCTTTTTGATTTTAGCAGGACACAGAGTCTGTTTTGTTTTTTAATTGGTGATTGTTCTATTAAAGCAGAAATAGATTAACTACTATAGAGCCAGCAAGTTACTACACAGGTCACAATTTGTAGCTTGTTCAGGTTGAAGTTACTTCCAGGAAGTCACTACTAGTTTTAAAGAAACTACAAGTACCTTGACACGAGTAGTTTGTGGAAGCAGGGAAGGATTTTTTTTTTTGCTTGCTACAGGTTATTTGTCAGTGTTTTCGAAGGGGTGCGCTTGTTTTCTCATTGCTTGCATGCCCTCCGCCATGCCTCCCCAGAACACAGAGGCTGACGCTATGCAGGTCGGTTCTGTGGTGGGTGGGGTCAACGCTAAAAACTCCACAGCAGCAGCAGCAGCAGCATCGGGCACGGACGAGCAGAAAGGAGGAGCAGGAGGCGAGACGGATGGTTCAGGGAACGGAGGAGGTGGAGGAGGAGCAGGAGGTGGTAGAGGAGGGGAGGAGTCAGCCAGTGAGGGGTCAATCGAAGGCATCACCCTGAAGAGATGGGTGATGCACGGGGCTGTGATGTTCGGCCGGGAGTTCTGCTATGCCATGGAGACGGCGCTGGTGACGCCCGTACTGCTGCAGATAGGTGAGTCCACACAGACAGATTCATGGCATATATTCTGTATTTACATAAAAACACAGGAGCGTCACATGAAAACAAAGACTTGTATCACATATAAAGTCTGAAACCAGCACCTGTCAAGTGCTAACCTGTCGCCTGGTCACCTGCTACCTGTTGCTGTTCTCACTTTCATCCTGCTGTCCACCTTAACAACCCTCTGACTCCACAAAAACAAGGAAAACAGACATACAGCAGACTCCTAATTGTTAAACTGGCTTCATATAACGAAAAACTAGGACAGTTTATTTCATTATTGATTCATTTGCCAACTATTTTCTGATTAATTAATGAATGATTTGGTCATAGAATGTTGGGAAATTGTGACAAAATTGTAAAAAAAAAAAAGTCCATCACTACCTAGAGTCCAAGTTGATGGTCAGATGTCTTGTTTGCTCTGAGCAGCAGCTGAATAGTCAGTTATTCTAATAATTAGTGTTCTAAAAAGAGAAAACCCTCACAGTGGAGAAGCTGCAGTCGTCTAGTTGAGGAAGAGTAAACCCGTTCATCCAAAGTGTGTGTAAACAGAAGAATAGTTTATGAGCTTGTCCACATGTTGTTTTGACATTTAAGGAGTCACCTCGGCTGCTGGATGGAACACCTCCTGATCACCTTGTTCATCTTGTTCTTGAACTTCCACTGGATCTGCCTGGAGATTAGCTCACTTGCACTCACAGAACACACACACAGGCGCTGTGAGTGCACCCAGCGTCATCTTTGACAACCTTTGAGATCTTGCCAAGTCCAATTTTGTCTTGTCCACTGGAGGCCTTTGGGGAGACAGAGAGGGTGTGAAGAGTGAAAGGGAGGAGAGGAGGAGGAGGCAAGAAGGGCAAGAATATGAGAGTGAGGAAGGAAGTGAGAGAGGCAGATAAAAAGGCTGAAACAGCCGTAACCTTGTTTATAATTCAAAGTCACTTCCCTTCTCTTTCTTGCTTCCTTTTCTCTCTTAATCTCTCCCCCCCCTCGTCAGTGACGTAGTGTGATCTCCTTTCTTACATAACCGGAGCGACATGAGTGGCAGGTCGCTCTGTGGCCACTGTGACTCGTGGCTGGCTCACCAGGATGAGCCGACGCAGGGAACCGGGCTTTGAAACACTCACTTCCAACTTTCTGTTATTTTAAAAGGACGGTGCTGAGATCTGCCAGGGATTTCAGCTTCATGCAGAGGAGTGCTGCGCTTTAAATATTCATAAAAACAATCTGCATTTTTCATCATAATTACTGTAACTCTATATCAGGCTTGTCTCCTGGGGTAGTATCAGACCAGGGGAGTTGCTGCATGTTTCTTTTTTTGTTCTATTTTTAGCCCTGATTTAGCTTCCCTACCCTATTTTTGTAGATCTGAGCCCCTCTTAGAAGATTTTGGACCCACTGGGAGCCGCAACTGTTACAGATTAGTCCACTGAATTAAATCAAACTAAAGCAGACAGAGACTTTGGTGTCTAGCTGTGATTCATCACTGATATGGAGAGGTAATCCAGTCATGTCAGGCTAATTGACTGCTGTTCAATCTGACCTTTTATGCCGATCATAGGTAGAGAGGATTGCCTCTCATCCAGATGAAAGTAGAAACAGAAAGTAGATTTACACTCAGTAGATGAGCACACTGTAGCTGTCAAGACACACCAGGCCAACATGTTTGAATTCCATGATAATTTGCTGTAAAATAAGAGACGCACCCATTTACATGACTCTGCCTGTAATGTGAGAAGTTACAGGACATTGTTAAGCATAAACATCACAGGAATAACCAGCACTGCATTCACTGTGGGAACAGAAAGCAGCAAATATATATATATATAGAGAGAGATATATATATTTTTTACCAGTTAAGGCTGCAGAATAACACCACATTGATAAACCATGACCTTTTGCGTTGATATGTTGAACTTGTTAGCAAACAGTTGCTTGTTTCTCACCATCCGAGGACTATAAGTCTACTTGTGTCTCATCTTTTGGCTCCTTTTTTGGTCTCTACCAACTCTAGATGAAAGTTTTGGATAAATCAGATGTCTGCTGCATATAAAAAAAAAGGTTGAGAGTGAACCAAAACAGGCTGTAAAACCAAAACAATGGGCTGAAAGATGGTAAAATGCTCTGTAGAGCTGAGGGGAACCATGGAGTTGGGTGCTAATTGTTTCATTTTTATCCATTATTAATCTAAAAATATTGATTAAATCAGGTCATCTAAAGGTCTGTTTCCCGCATTTTTATAAGACTTTACCTCCTGTCCTGAACAACTTTCTCTGTAGTGACATTCAAGTTGCTGTAATCTATCCACAATCAGCTCACTATGTTAGATTCTGTCACGTGAACCCACTTAGAAGTTATATGTCTCCAAATGTGCATTTCCCCCAACCCCCCACCTCTTAACCCAATCACGGCCGACTGTTCCACAAAGGTTTGTTTGTGCAGATTGTAACAGACAAACAAACAGGCACAGTGACATGAACCCCCCCACCCCACCTCACTCCTCCCTTCAACTCTGCGGGCACATGTCCAAGTTTTGGGATAACAAATATCGACCCCCCCTCCGCATGGTTAATGCTCCATGCACACAGGAGACTGACTGTAGCTACTGGAATTAGCTGGATAGCTGGTAAGCTGGCTGGTTGGCTCGCCCTGAGTGAAACCATTGTGTGTGTGAGTGTGTGTAACCCCCACAACACTGGGGTCAGAGCAAGAGAGAGTGTGTGTGTCAGTGTGTGTGTACAGCAGACACAGTTTGGTCAAGGAGCCCATATTTACACAAGAGAGCGAGAATAAGAAGCTTCTACCCTACAAGGTCTTGTGTGGAGAGCACGCAGAGTTCGTTTGTGTTCCGTCTCTGAGCTCCTGGCAGCAGTCACTCATGCTTTTTCCCCTGAAGGCAGGGTCGTGCATGAAGAGACTGTTGAATCAATCACATCAAAACCTTTGAGATATGCAGAGAAATCTGTCACGTAAAGTAACCAAAACTGATCTAATTCTAGCAGAAAATAGTGTTCTCATGCATGAACCGGTCATGTTTTCAGGGTTTGCTTCAGCTTCTTGTGCATTGACTTTGATATATGGTACTACAGGCCTTTTTTAAAAAGTAGCCCTGTGTAAGAGCATCACTTAATGACTTAATGCAGCTGAAAGGGAGATAAGAGTGAGCGAGAGATTGAGTCAATGGTGAGAAAGGGGATTAGGGGAGAGGATAAAGGGTGAAAAGCGAGGGAGGAGGAAAAAGGAGAGCTTGAAAGAGAGTTGAACATGGAGGAGGAGAGGAGGTGATGGCCGCAGACGGCGTGCTGTGTCGGAGGGTTTTTTTTGGTTAAGAGCTCAGCGTATTACATAACAACAAGCTTTCTCAGAACTGAGCTGTTAAATCACCGTGATGCTCACTGACGACAATCAAACTGTCAACAAACTGACACAAATCAGTTCATCCAATGGATTCATTTCACTCGCCCGTCTCAGATTGGGGATTTAATTGGACACAAATAACAGGTTGAAATCATTTTTATGGCATGGGCAGACAACAAAACGTATGAATAATAGACTAAAAATACTTGATCAGGTGTTCAATTTTTCCAGTGTAGGTCATATTAAGAGTGGACCTAGAGATTCTGTTTCAGGGGATTTAATCAGAAAGGACAGCACGGTCTGAACGTGACCCAAATGGCGCCTTTTCACCATTAGTCTAGTTCATTCTTAATCTGTTTATTTGCTTGTTTGAATAACCAGCTGTGCACGCAGCGCCAGCTATGCCACCAATGTGGAAGCCAAAGCAGTCCAGGGCTGGCAGCTCTGCGACAATGTTATCCTTCTTTGGAGGCCGTCTTGGCTTTACTAAAGGAGATTACCACAGTCCAACAGGAAATGTTCTTCTATTCATTCAGGTTCTGTGGCTTCACGGGCCTCAGCTCACTGGAACAGTGTCATGACCTTTAATTTATTCGATTTCTTTGGCTAAACCTTCAACTGTTTGACACACAGTTCACAGTAGTATTGTCTGAGTACAGACTCTGATACCCCAGAGCCTGATGCATCTTGTGATGGATTTTGGTCAGGAGATGATTGTCTAAGCAAGAGTGCCAATAATTAAATTTATGGCAATTTGTGTGATGTATGGAATTGCACTTCAGCAACCCCCGTCTCAAGAAGTGCTCTTAATTTCAGGTGAAGTGGCTTACCTCTGCTATAAAACACTGCAGTCAGGTGCCTGTTGGTATATTTGATCCACCAGAAACAAAAAAACAGGAGGTTTTTCAGGTTCTTGTCACACAATGCTCCGGTTTCAGATGTATCATGGTAACTAGATGGTAGCATGTTAGCATGCAGCCAAGTGGATTAGTGGCATTCTGCTGGCAGCACATGAGGCTGAGGCAACAACAACATAGTGCTCAAAAATGTACTTTGTACCTTGTAAGATTTAGTGGCATCTAGTGGCAGATTGCAACCAGCTGAATACCACTCACCTCACCCTCCGGTTTCAAGCATGGATAAATTGATAAACATTGAGCATGGATAAACTACAGTGGCTGTGAAACTTGCGAAAAACAGAAAAGGTCTATCTATCTAGAGTCCTTTTGTCCGATCTGTGTTTGTGCTAACATGGCGGTTCAACATGGCGGAATATGTGGAAGAGGACCCGCTCCCTCTGTAGATATAAAAGGTTCATTCTAACGTAATAAAAACCTAATGATTCTTATTTTCAGGTTATATACAAATGAAAACATAGTTGGTTAGCATATTTTTTTTTCTGCCAGTAGATCTCCTTAAATGTTACACACTGGACCTTTAAATGGTTGCAAAGAAACGTTACTACAACAAATATTAACAGGAAAAATAAGCAGTAATGCAAAATACGATCCAGTATTTGTCTTAGTGTAATGCTATAGGCTAACATATTAGCCATAGCGTATCAGCTACACATTGTCTTCCACACATTACAGTTTTTAGCTACATGCTAATTTCACCTAGCATTCTGCAACACCTTGAACCCTGTGCTGCATGCTTCGTTGTGAAGCAAATCAGCTTGATCTTGCATTGTTTATGCTAGCATGCCAGGTAACCTAATCCCCACTGGGTGATCCTATCATGTTAGCTGGTCTAATCTAGCAGATGACCTTGCAGGCAGAGTAATACAGGGTTATATAAATGACTGGCTTAATGTCACACAGCGACTAATCACCATAATCTGACCCAGTCATTCATGGGGCAGGGTAGATGGAGGACAGTGTAGGTGGATGTGTTTTTGCATGAGTGAGATGGCTATCGGGGGAAGATGAAATGCAGTAAGTGGGAAAGAGAAAAACAGATAAGTGAGAAAAGGTGAGAGATGGGAGCCACTCGTGGTGTGAATTGTATTCTTGCCAGCCAAAGTGAGGCCTTTTAACCACAATCTTCAGCCCTCACTCGTCTTTTCACACTTCTGCCTGTGTGTCTGCAGAGAGAGTGAGAGACAAACACAGTCTAGTCAGTTATTTAAAGCCTTCCCATTCATAGCTCTTTATATAATCGCCTCAGTAACTTGTTCATTTAATAATTTTATCACTGTGCAAACACGTGAGGACACACAAGGATATTTTCAGAGCTTTATTTGCTAACATCACCGATGTTTCATGGCGGGGTGATCGGTGCAACATGGATTCAGTGAAAGACAAGACGAGACAAAACAGCAACACCAGTGTGTGATGATTGACACCGGTGTTTCCCAAACTGTGGTCCATGGACCATGAGGGTTCTACCGCGATCCAAACTGTGGTCCATGGACCATGAGGGTTCTACCGCGATCCAAACTGTGGTACAGGCTACATCCATGTGTGTTTGTGACATCAAGTACATGCAGAGTCAGCACACACTTTAATCTTTAAGACAAAGACACATTATGTGCACTCATGTGTGCATGTTTTACATGCAACAGGCGATAAGCTAGGTATGCGTGTGCTATTAATGCAGGATATGTGAGGAATGCACTGCAACTGAATGTGTGTGTATTTGTTTGTCAGCACATTTCTCCCACCCCTCCCCCACCAGGGAGGTGAGGTCATCAAAAACAAACCAACCCCCCCCGAGCCTCTCAGGTGATGACGAGGGACAAAGAAACACCAGGGGAAGCAGATTCTTTAAAGCTGCAACTAAAAAGTTATTTTCATGATCATGTTTTTGTAAATCTATAATTTGCTTCATTAGTCTTCAGAGTGCAGCAGTGAAATTGAAACACAGGGTGAAATACAAAGCACATAAACACATCGTATACGAAGGTGAAATGAATACAAAAGATAAGACCCTTTAAAATTAGAGGGAGTTATGACTAAAAAATTTTTTAAATTGTGCCCCAGAAGAGTCGTCCTGCCTGATAAGGACACAGATAAACAACATATTATCATGTTAAACAGGGTTTAGTCTCTAAAATGTCAGAATACGACAACAAACGCTCCCTAAAAATGTAAAATGTACACGTTAGCCAGCAGCAAAAAAAAAAAGTCAATACTCAAAACAAACAAAGAAAACAAAGAAAGCTCATTTGGGAACAAAATTGCAAACTAGTGTAGCTAACTTGAGACTATGGAACTTATAGAAATAGAATATATTATAGTATATAGAAATAAAGAGAGAAATAACAAATTCCTTTTGTTAAAGCAAAAAATCAACTCTGTACACTGTTGGAGTTTTGTTGCTACAATCATGACCAGTGACACATGGTGGCTAATATTAACCATTACTTCATGACTGACGTGTTCGCAAAGATAAACATACATACATGCAAACACGTACAAACATACTCACATTTGTCTGAAATTGGTTGTCGTCTATCCTTGAAACTCTAAATGTTATTTATCCAAAGCTATCCTCCTTCTATCTGTCCTACATACATGATGTAACAAAACATCTTTTCATTGGTTGATAAGATTCTAAATGCTGACCATAGATGAAGAGAATATGCACATTACACAGCGAAGATATGTGTAAATACATGCTGCATTGAAGAAAACATGAATTAATTGTTTGACACGACAAGCATCCAGTCAGTCTCCACGTGTTGTTGTCCAAGGTCAGATCAGGTTTGTGTTAGCACCTATGGGTGTGCAGGTGCTTGGTTGGTTATTTGGGTTATGGAGTTCACATCACAGGTGTTTTGTGTAATAAGATTCACGTGGCCTCCTGAAGGTCCATATGTGGAAATAGATTGGATGTAAACACGACACCGTCGCTGCATTAACACTTCACCTACAGCTCGTCCAGAACGTCGCAGCCTGCAACCTCGACTGTGACCTCAGCACAAGGCTGATGGGACATGAAGCTGCTGCTCAAGCACATAATTCTACTCATGCGGCGTGTTTGAATTGCCCCGGAGCACTTAACACAACAACAAGTTTCACAACACACCCATTATTAAAATTAAGCACACCCTGATCCACTCCCTGAGTGAGAGCAAGGAAATTTCCATCAACAATACAAACAAATCTTAGAATAATGTTACATAATTACCAAATGCAACAATAAAAGTTGTGCAAAAATCTATTGCTGAGCGTGAAGAATCTTTAATAACCACAAAACTGGGCACAAATAGATTGTACTATGTGTCTATGAGTAAAATACAGTGAATATGAATAGTTACTGTTTACTGTACAGTGCAGTGCACAGGTCAGTCAAACTGACTAGAAAATCTATAAATCCTAACAGCACGGCACACACACACACACATATAAACACACACACAATGGGCCTAATAGCAGCCAGAGTGAGAGAAGCAGTAATGGCTGGCCTCAGGGTTATTTTATGTGTGTATGTGTATGTGTGTGTGTGTGTGTGTGTGTATTTAAGAACGAGAGTAGAAAAACATCTGCTCTCTCTCACTCCTGCTCGTTGGCTTCATGGTGTATAACTGAAAGGATGGATGGTCGGACACTGACAGACTGATCGTGTACAGTCGAGAGATGCAGCAATTACCGAGCAATTAGATTTCACTATTGACCACAGTTTTATGGTTTAGTAACCGTAAAGATTCGGCTACATCAAGTGTTTCTGTCACTTACAATCAACAAAGTAGTGGTGCAACATAAACCAACAGTGACAAAGCAGGAAAAGGAACATTGTACCATTTTTTTTTTTAAAGGCTTACCAGAACAGCACGTAATCCACCCCATAACACATGCATGAGACATGTTCTCAATTTGCACCTTTTACTAAAATTACAACTACAAATAAACAAAACAAAAAAAATGCTCATGTGATTTTATACATTCATAGTGTTGTGAAATAAAACTGCAATCTCTTTTTTTTTTTTTTTTTTACATAAAAGTAGCGCTGATTAAAACATTACATCAAGCAGGTGTATTCTGTTAACACTCTAACTGTCCAGAAGGTTTGTCCTGTTGAGAAAAACAAAGTGACCGATATCGAGTTTGCTTTTGAATCTCCTATTGAATTGAATAAAAAGGTACCATGCACTTTAATAAACAGAACTGTAAATGTAAGGATTTGCTAATTTTCAGCTGTCATTCTTTCTTATTGTATTTTAATTTAGCTATTTTTTACACTGCTGCAATGCACCAAGAAGTAACAAAGCCTATAATGCATGAGTTAATCCCTTAAATCCAAACTCATATTATAAATATGTCAGTAAATTACTCACTAACCTCTGGTCCGCCCATGTTTTGTAATCAGATAATGTTACCACATCATATTTTGGTCAATCCATCTCATGACTGTAGGCTGTGACACAATCATTAACACATATTACAATGGGGAAATGTGTTGTGTGGATATTTTATCATTAACCTTAATAGTAACCTTGGGCATAACCAACCAAACTGCTATCATTTAGAAAAGACACCTGAACGCACCATTATGACCTGCTGTGTTTGTGGTTACACAAGATTACTGATTGATTGCTGCGGATTGGCTTTATTGATTACTTGGGCAAGTGAGAGTGAAAGGGCAATGAGTGATGCTTGTTGGAGCTTCCTGCGCGTGATAGGTCGGTCACAGTCGGAGGCCCGCCTCCCTCCCGTCAGTCACATATGGTCGTATATTAATGTAACCGTCAGACATTCAAACGGATCAGAATTAAAACGTTCAGGCAGTCAGCAGATTTCACACTTTAACTCTGTGTGTCTGTTTCAGTCTGTGCCTCTGTCTGTGCCTCTCTGTAGGAGGCAGGCAGTTTACTGCAGTGTTACATAACTGCTGACTGGAAGCAGCTGTGTGTGTGTGTGTGTGTGTGTGTGCGTGTATGCATACATTCAGGCTTCATGCAATTTTAATGGCACCTTTTACATAGAGAGGAGGGTTGGCGTCTTTTTTTTTTTTAAACCTTTATGCACACACCCAGTCACACCCACACACACTCACACACACACACATTCACATGTGCACACATTTAGTGGATAATAACCAGCCTGTCTTGTGTTAAATGAGCTGAATAAACGACTCAATGTTTACAGCATCGTGTGTGTGTGTGTGTGTGTGTGTGTGTGTGTGTGTGTGTGTGTGTGTGTGTGTGTGTGTGTGTGTGTGTGTGTGTGTGTGTGTGTGTGTGTGTGTGTGCGTGTGTGTGCGTGTGTGTGCGTGTGTGTGCGTGTGTGTGCGTGTGTGTGTGTATACAAAGCAAACGCATTCAACACTGACGATCTGTGAGAATACACACATATGCAAATTAATCATTTATTTATATTGTGCATTTCAAAATAAAGTTACTTCACATAAAAAAATAAAAGTATATAACACGCACAGTATTTATAGTACAGTGTTTTACTACTATTCTGCTTTGCATTGATTGGATAAGCAGTTTGTTGTCATCAGCTGACCCACACACAGTCGTACATCACTCAGTACTCAGTCTATACTCGGCACTCTGTTAATGATGACCTTGGTTGTGCTGTTTTTGTGCATTAAGTGTGTGTGTGTGTGTGTGTGTGTGTGTGTGTGTGTGGGTGCTGGAAACTGTGTGTGTGCCTGTTGTGTGATTGATGTTCTCACCATCTCATTCTGCTGGGAAGTGCGATGACTCACTCGGTTCTCTCTCCCTCTTCCTCCTTCCTCTCTGCAGTCCTAAATGTTGAAGATGAAGTTAGCAGGTAGCTCACGCTGGTACTTTTTTTATTTGCTATTATCTCAGCGGTCTTTGGGTCACTACGGTTCCACAAATATCTGCAGGATGTTCTGTTTTAAGTAGAGAGCTGTTAAGATTTACAGTACCTATAAAATGTTATTGCCATGAACTTGAACTAATGTTTTATTGTTTTACAACTTTGGTTCCCAGTACATTAATGACGGGTTTTTCTTCATAAATCATCAGGAATAAATGTCCTAATTGCCTTCAGTTTGGCACAGACACAGAACGGCTCATTATCAATTAATAATATTATTATCATTTGATCAATATATGTCAGGTGACGTCTTCAAATTACTTGTTTTGTCTGACCAACAAACCCTGATAATATTTAATTTATCAAGACAAAGGAAAGCAGTAAGTCACCACAAATGAGGACATTAAGTAGTCAGGTAATCAAATGGTGGCAGGTTACTTTTATGTTATTAGATTAGATAGATTAATTAACTGATTTTAGCTCTAAACCTATTAATGAAGAGGAATACTGAAGGTCAGTGGACTTCAGGTCACCTTCAGGAAACAAAGAATAATTGGACAAAAGGTTTTAACCTGTCAGAATGTTGAATGCTGTGAGACAGAGGGGACTCGTGAGACAAATGTAATTAATTGTGAGACAAATGTAATTAATCGCATCACTATCTCTATTAGAGATGTTCAGTCCATGTAAGACAAATCTTGACTGCACTCAGTTGTTGTTGTTATTGACCTCAGTAGCTGTTTGCACTGATGTGTGATGACACTGTTGTACAGTATGTTACTTTGTCCTTTAAAGGTTCACTGAAACGATGATGGTGTGTAAACACTGCGGTGCTATTGACCTTTAATAAACAGTGCTTATAGAGGTCAAGTACTGCACTGAACTAAACAAAACAGCTCAAACTGGCATTAGACTGAATGATTTCGACCGTTACACTCTTATGTATTGGTATAAAACACAGAGAAAGTTGTCCAAGAGGATTCTGGGAAATGAAGTAAATGATTAACTGACGTTTAAGTACAGCATAACTGTAAATTAAAACAGAAATGTTCACCTCTGAGTCACTTTGTAGAGCCAGCAGTCTGAAAAAAATAACTATTTGGTTGCTCCACATTGGCTGCCAATGTACACAAACCTTTAATGGCATTAGTAACAGCTACACGTTTCAGATCACAGATTTTCCTTTTTTAAGTCGATGAACGCGCAAAAACAATCCGCTAGCTTCCGAGACAGAAGTGAGCCTGCAGCTACTGTTGGCAGAAAACTCCCAACCAGAAGCTTATCAATAATAAAATGCTTCAAATCTGCTCCCAAAGTCCATCTGTCACATTTCTTTCCTTTCTTTCCTCCTCTCTGAATGCTACACCTGACTCAGTTTGGCATGTTTTGTTTATTCAAAACCACCTGCTTCCTCCTTTCCTTTCCTCGCGCTCTCTGTCTCTCGTTCTCTCGCTCTCACCCTCCTTCCTTCCTGCCCACTTTCTCCCTTCACGACCTCTGCCCTACTCTCACTTTCACACCATTTCTCTGCCTCTTTTCGGGGACGCTTGTCATTTTTCTTGTGGTTTTCTCACGCCAGCGCAGGATATGAAAGGATTGTTTTGTGTTTGTGGGAGAATGGGAGCGGGAGGGATGGGAACAGAGAGAAGGAGAGGAGAGGTGAAGGGAAAGAAGGAGGGAATTGATGTGTGTTGGTTGTTTAAGAAAAAGACAGATTGTTTGATTTAAGTTTGGAGTTTATAGCAGCTGGAAGGACTTTTATGTGGCCCCTTTTGGTTCATTGTTTGTGAAAGAGGAGGAGTGATGGGAGGTCGGAGAGAGGGATGGAGAGGTGTAGATTTGATGATAGAGAGAGATAGAACATTGTTATAATCATAAGAGATGACGTAAAAACATAAGAGGTGACGTAAAAACTGCAGGAAATATTGAGATCCTTTACTTAAACATGCAGTGCACGACATCCGTTACATTTAAGCCTTTGCCTAACAAGTTCACACCATTGTCAGGTATGTCATTAGTACACTATTACAGTGTTTGTGTACTCTCACTGTCAGGGATCAGAAGAAGTACCAAAACCACACTGTAAAAATGAATGTAACAACAGGATTTTACATTAATAATTGGATACTTTGCTGAAGTGAAGCTCATTTAAACTATTTTGTAACTACAACTACTGATTAGTTTGATTATGGATAGATTATTTGTTTGGTTTGTAAAAATTCAGGATATAGTGATACCTCAAAAATCTTATATATTGAATAAAATAATAACAAATTGTAATAAATATTGATGAAAAGAAAAAGGTGCAACTCCTCACATGTGGGGAGCTGTAACTGTGAAGCGTTTTTGCGTGAAAAATATCAGCATTCTGTCAATTGATTCATCGAATAATCGTTCCAGATATACTTGTACACTTTCGTAAATCTTAAAATAAATCTTAAAAGTACAATATTTCATCATGAAATGTAATGGAGTAGAAGTAAAATACGTCAATGGGTAATTCAATAGATCACAGTATTAGAGTGAATATGTACTCTCTTTGTAAATAAAATGACCCAGAATCTAACTTGAAGTCCAAAAGGGTGTTTCCACACAGGCAGACATTTTGCCAGACAGACCACAGGGGTTTTTTGAAAGTCAACATGTTGGACGGAGCAGCTGTGAAGTTCACAAAATATCAGGAAGAAAACGGATTAAAGGATAAGATCAGCAATATCCTCATTTTTCTTACTGTCAACAAATCCCATGAAAAGACTAAAACCAACAACCTGTTAGTCCGTCGACACTCCCCAACTTCCTCACACTGTTTGTGGCACTCAGCCCAAAGTCCGTTTGTTCCTACTGAAGGTACAAAGCTTTGAGAGCGGCTCACAAATGAGAGATTGACTGAAAATAAATCGCTCGTGTTCGAGGTAATAAATGAACATGTCACCCAGTGCAACGGTGTGACTCATAGATGTGTTTTTAATAGTTTTTGAACAACAATAGAGCTCCAGGGCTCAGAGGAACAGGCTATATAAAGACATATACACAGACAGTGCTTGTTAGCCGGATCAATTTATTGTTGGTGTTCTCGTGGGATTTGTTCACGATGAGAAAAATATTGAATATTGTCAGCTTTAATCTTTAAAGTCTACAATCTTTAATGAAAGATGTCTTCAGAATTCACCCCTGGATACCTTTTAATCTCCTCCATGTTTAAAACTTAAGAACACATCTAACCAGCTAAACGTGATTGTGTCAGTTCCAATAAAAGATTCCGGTGCATCAAAACAGATAATTAAATGATGTGTCAGGACTTAATTATCACTCCTGCACAGACAACAGATTAGTATTAAACATTATTCAGACATCACTGGATAAACTATATTTATTTGCTGCAAAGTACAGAGGGCACTTTCTGCAACGTTGAAAAATCCAAGCATCATGTTGCTTCAGGAAACAATTTTAAAACAAATAGTACAAGTGTGAAAACACACATACAGTAATCCTTGTTCAGGATTTCCTGAAAACAAGGAGAGGACTGTTGTGCTGAGGTATGAAGACTCATAGTATTCATATCAACTGATCTCAGACTCCTCTCTGAAGAAGGAAACAAACAGTGGGAATCATTTGTGTGAAACGCTTTTTAAAAATGAAAGTCTGCAGGTAGAGTAGAAAAAGATGCGTTGTTTTCCTCTCCACTGACGTGTAAATCCTTTGTGTGTTCACATTTTTTTTTTCCTTCACGAGATTTTTCTTCAAGATTTTAATTTTTAAGTCGCCCCCCTCCTCCTCCACTTCAAACAAACTGTGTCGAATCCAAATTTTAACGGTTAGAAAACAGCTGGAACCACAAAGTTTTACTGTCTGTGTTTTTCTGAGTTCAGGCCGTGGACGTGGAGAAACACACACAAAGTCTACGCAGAGGCAGCACTGGTGATGAATGGGCAGTCTGTACTCCGACAGTCACACATTGAGCTCCATATTTAGTGTGTGTGTGTGTGTGTGTGGGTGTGTGTGCGTGTGTGCGTGTGTGTGTGTGTGTGTGTGCGTGTGTGTGTGTATGTGTGTGTAGGAAATGTGCATAGTAAAATGAGCACTTTGATGATAGATGGAGCAGATTGTACATTTTTCTTTCCCACGATCAATCAACAACAGTCGCAGCCGTCTGCCGGCTCGATGACATGAACTCTTTCTGTCCGTCTCTCCATCCTTCCGGCTTTCTGCCTCCCTGTCCTCCTCCTCCATCTCTCTCACCTTGTCCTACCTCTCCACCTGTCTCCGTCCTCCATCTTTGAATTTCTTTGATCCTAATCCTTTCTCACACTCCTCCTTTCTCTCTCTCTCTCTCTCTCTCTCTTTCTCTTTCCTCCCTCTCTGTCTCTCTCGCTCTGCTCATTTCTTTTTCTCTCTTTCTGAAACACTTCCTGCGTTTCTATTCTCTCAGTATTGTTCCCTGTGTGTGTGTGTGTGTGTGTGTGTGTGTGTGTTTGTACCTACAGTACTAAGAGTGTGTGGGAACTCAGCTGTGTGTGTGTGTGTGTTTTATTTTGGTAGGTGAGTCTGTGTGCTTGTGTGTGCGTGTGTGTGGGAACAGAGACATGTCTTTATTTTCTCGGTGTTGACTGTGTTTTTCTGAATCATTTGTGTGTGTGTGTGTGTGTGTGTGTGTGTGTGTGTGTGTGTACGTGTGTGTAAGGGAACTGTTTACTAGAAACTCTTTTCCTGTTTTGATGTTGACAAACCTACAGACAGACAGACAGACTCCTGTCTGCTGCTTTATCGCCTGCTTTACGGCTGTGCTACTGTTTGAGTTTAACAGGTATTGTATGTGTGTCTGCAGACTATACATGTGCATACTAGTGTCTTACTTTTCCCTGTATATTTATGTATAGGCTTTGTGTGTGTGTATGCGTGTGTGTGTGAGAAAGACAGACAGAAAGGGGGGGAGAAACAAAGCTTTCCTTAGTTTGAACAAACCCCACAACAGGAAGCGCTGTGTGAATGACACGGCCATATTAGGAGCCAGGAAGCAAAGGTGATGGAATCTCCGTGGTGACAGGGTTCCCAAGACCTGGTCACCACGGCGACAGGGGTCAACCCTGTTTATGGTCCGCTCATGAGAAACACAAGAGGTCGACAGTGGTGCAGGGCGACAGGAACGAGGCCTGTGAGGGCGAGTGTGACGCTGCAGTGTGATTCACAGAATCCCACACAGAAGCCTAAATACAGTTCAAAGTTAGTTTAATGGGCTCTATTAATAAATGTTACTACTTGTTGAGTCTGTAATCTCTGTGGTGTAACAGGTAGAGCACAGAAGACTCTTCAAAGTTACTGTAAGGCTGTTTGCTGATTGGCTCGTGACATCACTCACATACATACTGTAAATAATTAAAGTATACTCGGGGCAAACCTTCTTAATGGGTAGCAGTTTATCTGTTAAAGGCAGACCTTAAGGATGCCAGGAACATAGATAACCAACTGTGTTTTTTTGCTTTAACTTTTTTGCTTTAATCTGATTTACTACAATTTTTGAGATCAACTGGGGCTCAGTGGATGGAGTTCATTTTTTTAGTCGGTCAACAGAAAATTAATTTGTAACTATTTTTGCAATGCACTGGTTGCAGAGCAGACATTACGACATGTCATAGCAGGAAACTCACAGATTTATCGATGACGTTCCTCTGCTGTGCGTGCTGGTTCATGGTCACTGTTACTGGAACCTAATGGAACTGAGCTGTTGTTTTTTCAGCTTTGAAAAGTCAAAATGTCTGCTGTGTAACCAGTCCACTGATTTTTAGTTTGAAGTCAATTTTACAGGAAAATGAATGATTCTCAAATGTTGATTTGTTTTTTTTCTTTGTTTTATGCGATTGAAAACTGAATATTTTGGACTATTGGTTAGACAAAACAAGACATTTGAAGACATGACATCAGGTTTTACTGTTTCCTAATTTATCATTTTTTTCAATTCACCAGGATTAATAATGAAACATATTAAATATAAATGCAGTCCAGTTTAGAGCCGTGACCCTGCAGGTGTTCAGTATTTAGATGCAGCTTTTCATTGGCTGACTTTGCTGCTTCTTCAGCTAGACGAGAGCCCATGTTCAGTGATTCATGACATCAGCATTGAAGAAATGTGTGACATTCAGTTTCTGTATGCTTGAAACGAACGTGGGTTTTCCCTGACTCATCATGAGGCTGTGACTGTAGCCACCCTCTAACCTGCTGGTGGGTGGGGGATGTTGGATCATTGCGATGATCTGTTTTGGAGGATTAAGTCCGGCCCCCCAAATCACCTGCAGTTCATTCGGTCTGCTGGTGAAAAACGTCCAAATATAGACCTACTTGTGACCTCGGTTAAAACCTAGCTAGCTTGCCAGTGCCTGCAGCTACATCACAATGAAAAGGCATTACAACCCTTTGTTCTACGTGAAGGTCATTCACAAACACACCAACGAGCCAAAAACACTCCTCTTAGTCTCAGTTATCCTTCTGCAGCAATCTATCGCTGTGTTCAACTCAGGGCTGATCAGAACCTTTAGCCTTTAATTAAAATACTTGGTAGAAGTTGCGAGAGAAAGTAGAATGTAAGGCGAAAAAATGATTCCGAATACCTCTGACAGATGGGAAAACACCCAGCTTAATCTCGTATCCTGGCACGTTCTAATGATGCAGCACAATTTTATCATTAAAAAATGTTATGTTAATGTTAACGTTAATGTTGTTGATTCTCAAGCTCTGTGTCACAGACTATGAGAGGTCTACAGACCATAATTCCTGACATAAAAGAAACATGTGATTCATCAAGAGGTGTGAAAACATGGAAAATCACCACAACTGCAGCGGGGAGGTTTTCACATGACAGCAGTGATTTGCAAGAAAACAACTCTTTCCCAAACAACCAGAAAATCTTAAATGCTGACAAGGAGTGTGTGTCGAGTCATGCAAGATTTTCCTGAATTTACCAACCAGATGAGTTCCATGTGTCCTGTTCTATTGTGCAAGAACCAGTCAAATTCTTCTACCGGAGGCACAGCCTCGGTCAGCAGGTGATCTGTCGAGACAGTCTGAGTCACCTCTCAGACTGCGTTCAGAAACTTAACTGAGAGGTGGAGGACATTTTAGACAGCGTCTTCATAATTAGATACCATGGCACTCAGTTATTGACGTTTGTCTCCTTAAAGAGGGCCGTTTGTGAAATATGACTGTGCAATGTGAATTTATAAAAGGCTAAATGTCCTCACAATCAAATTAGCTGCCATTAGCTCGCCTCCGCTGTCCAGCTGTCTTCCATCCTTCCTTCCATCTATTTGTTCACTGAGGAATGAAAGCTGTGGCATCTTCCTCATATTGATCTGCAGCAATTCCACACCTCCACTCTTTCTCTTCGTTTGAAATTAATGTAGATTTCATAAGAAAGTGACAAGGACTTGATTCGTAGTTCTGGCATCAGTGCAGTTCTGTTCAAAGAGGGAGAAATGCACCTTCCTTTGAACTAAATAATTTAGAAAAAAATATTCTAAAATTGTCAGACACAGGTCGAGGTTGAGCTTTATGTAGTTGTATATCATGCAAACATTGATTTCAAAGTGCTTCACAGAGCAAAAAGTAAAATCAGAAAGAGACAACAATGAATACACTTGTTCAAAAATAGATAATACATAAATAAATGTGGCCATACAATGATAGAACCAGTGCATAAAAACCAAGGTTCAGTTATGCACGGCCTAAAAACTACCTAAAAAAGTAAATGAAAATCCATCATGTGAATAAAGACAGGAGAGAAGAAGAATCAGAGACCATGATCGAGGCTTAAGAGCTCAGCAGTAAATGACGAGGCACAAAAGATATGTAACCACTTAAGTCTTTGAAGTTCAAAGGAGTATTTCTCAAACTTTAAACTTTAAACAGAGCCATTGATCATCATTTGAGGCAACTTAGGCTGGCGTACCTTCAAACTTCAGCCAGAGACATTATCAAGATGGGCGCAGACATTTCCAGGCTCTGTCTCTCTTGTCTCTGTATAGGAAGGATAGCGTGGCGGCCAAATGGCACTTAATGTATTTGTCCTCTCTTATTGAGCCGCATTAAGTGACAGTTTGACAGTGAGTCGATGATTAAATTCTAATTTAAGAGTTCACTCAACTAAAAGACTGTCTTCTCTTCCTCTTCCTGTTCGTTTCAGTAGCTCCGTGAAATCCTGGTGCCGAGGCGTAGTCTGATGTTACTTTGGCACTGAATATGGCATGTGATGACTCAGAGATATCTGATTTCATTACCTGATGATTGATTTATTAAAGTGTAAACACACTGGAGGATTAGGCTATAGACAACAATAGAAACGCCAAGAAGATTATTTTCAGCGTCAGAAATGTTTTAATAAAGTGTTTAATGGTTATAAAGTCAGAGCAGAAAAAATGATCATTAGCAAAAGTTAGTAATAAATAAAGATTTACAAATAAAAGTAGTGATTGAATTTACCTGTACCTGGATCTATCTGATCCTGGTCAGCTGTTGCTGGTGTGACAAATAGGAGTTAGTCTACTGATACTGTCAAACAGGTTGGAAGAGTAAATAAAGTTATTGATCCTACTTTTGATCCTCCAACCTCCAGCAGTTGCTACTGATATAGCAGTTTTATGCTATCAGCTATTTGTACACAATATTTTCCTGAAGCAAACCCTGTAGGACGCCCGCCCTCGAGGCACTGAATCAACACACAGAGCACGTCAGGTTAGAACAGACTGGAGGTAAAACACACTCCCAAGGTTTGCACAAACAAAGATAAGGTAAATGATTTGTTTAAAGTGAGATGTTGCATGCTGTCGATTTGACTCACATTTGATAACGTGTTTAAATATTCACCCGCTGTTAAATTACTGTGGAGAACAGGTGTATGTAGAGCGCCTCTGGATGTATGCAGTGCAGGCCACATGGCTGCAACCACCACTGGTTCGATTCCAGCTTGTAATCCCTGCTGCGTGTCTCTCTTCCTCATGTCCTGTCTGCCTCTTCACTGTCGCTGTCTCATAAAGGTATAAAATGCCAAAGAAACAAACAAACAAACTCTTGCCTCTGTCATTCAAATCAGGCAAACCTGCTGATGATCTTTCATATTGGTACAACATATCAGGGATCAAATACAGACAGTTGTAATATGTCTATTGTAAACTATGTGAACCTGTGCATTAAAAGTGTTTTTTTAATCCATTTATTAGAATTATTATAAATAATAACATAGATAAATGATGGATTTTAATTCCAATAATTTTATATTGATTTATTATTTATAGTATTTTTTTTAATGCAAGTATAAAAATATAAATATGATCTTTCAGATATGAAATACTTCATAAACTCTTTTACAGTCTGCACAAATCAAAACTTAAAACTATTTTTCATTCTTCATCACATTTATCAAATATACACATTTCTGTCTTTTACTGTAGAGTCAGGTCATGTGTTAAGATGTGTGTGTGTGTGTGTGTGTGTGTGTGTGTGTGATTGGTGAACTGTAGTCCGTGTGTGTGTATGAGTATGTGTCTACTTCTCTATAGTAACCGACCGAGTTAATTAAGTTCTGGTTTTGCTGGTGACAGATTGGTGTGATCACTTTGGAAGGTGTTGTCTGATATCATTCAAAGCTATTGAAAGCATGTGTACTGATCAGTGTACAGTGTGTGTTTCCACTGTGCCGCTGCATCCTGTCCTGTCTGCTAAAGCTAAAGGTGCTCAAGTTATTTCCACTGACTTTCCATCCCAAGTTAAGACCCTGTCATGCAACGCGTGTGTGTTTGTAATCCTCACCTGTTTTCCGGCAGTGGAAAGTTAATATAATGAAACATGTCCTCGCTAACAAAGTAAATAAGTCAAGGTTAGGTTTAAGTTCAATCCGTTTCATTCAGGAAATGGATTCTCTTTTGAATTTTAAACTATTGAACAAAAGCTTCAAACGTTCCAGGAGACAAAAGGAGAAGCTCTTTCCCTGTCGTCACCTTCAGGTACTTTTTAGGAGCTCCTGCTTTTAAGTGCATGACTTTAACAGGTCTATTTAAGAACCAGTTGTCAGAAATTACAGGAAAATGACAGCATGAAAAAAAAAAAAAACCCACAAAAGCTCAGGAAACTTGATCCCAGAGTCTCCACGCTCCTGTTCACTCTCTCTGCATTAAGCAGCACACAGGAGTTGTCGCAGGTCTTTGTGTGGTAATCCAGGCTGAATGTTCACACAGAGACGGATCCCTCCCACTGTGTGCGGTTGCTGTGGCTTTCTCGTCTTCACCTTTGTGTGGCTTTCAACAGAAAGTGTCAAAAAAGTCAGCCTCAGGTCAACTTGAAAGTAACTGAGGTGACAACGCAAACATAACGTTTTCTCTTGCTGCTCTATCACCTGTGACTGCAACATCATTATACTCATATGGAGCAGTTAAATTAAGTTAAGTTATGCTGTTTTATCATCTTAAAAATTATGTATCACAACATCGGCATATGATTAATATAACTTCTGATAACCTCATCTAAATGTAAATGTCACAATCAATTCCATTTAATTAACCACACAGTGATTATTATAAAGTTTGACTTATGACTATGAAAGGTTGATTGTAATTGAAAAAAATATTCAACTAATCAAATAAAATTTGTCTCTCACATGTTACTTGCACCCCCTGGTGGAAGACAGAAGAACGTCATGGTCAAACCTCAAATGTTATCTTTAAGTATCTGTCTCAGTGAGGCTGAAAATCCTGAAGATCCATTCTCTGTACCTGTCTGTAACTCACATCTGTCTGTCTGTCTGTCTGTCTGTGTGCAGGTCTTCCAGAGCAGTACTACAGTCTGACGTGGTTCCTCAGTCCGGTCCTCGGCCTCATGTTCACCCCTCTGATCGGCTCGGCCAGCGACCGATGCACTCTGCGATGGGGCAGGAGGAGGCCGTTCATCCTGGCTCTCTGTATAGGAACACTGATTGGAGTGGCACTGTTTCTGAACGGATCGCTGATAGGTGAGTGTGTGTTATTCTATCATCAACCAAGGCGGCTGCTTATATTCTAGATAACTGTTAATCGAAGCTTCTTGTTTTTATCAGCTGGAAAGCGCAGAATCTTTTAAAAATCATTAAATGTGTCTGTTGGAAACATTCCAGTGGGGCTTGTAAGCTGTTAAAAACAAATATATACAGTATTTTCTTTCAGTTTCTTGTTATATCATAAATCACCAGTTGTGATAAGCTGCTAAAATGTGTTATCCATCAGAGGTAGATGGTTTCACACATGCAGGCCTGAAATACAACCACACACACACAACGAGCTTATAGTCATGCAAATGTGGAGGGATAGTGGAGTGATGGGCAGCCATGCAGTGGCCCCAGGAGGTGAACTGGCAACTCTCCAGCTACCAATCCACACTCTTAAATGTGGTTCATGCTGGACTTGAACCGGCCACCCTCCGTTTCCCAAGCCAAGTCTCTATGGACTTGACCTGCACCCTTTTGTTATATAAAGCTAGATAATAGTGACATAATTATGTAGTTAAGTTCTAAGTACAGGCATACTTTTATGTAAAAACAGATGACATATTGAAATACTTTCTTTGTTTAAAGTTCTTTTACTGTATTTTAGTCATTTACGCCTTCGAAAAAAGAACTGATTAGTTCCTTATTCATATTAAAACAACCAAACAGAACATGTCAAGAGAGCAACGTGCAGATATAATCGAATGTATACAAAACAAACAGCATATGCTGAGGGACGGCCATTCTTTCACACACTCACTAAAGTTCCTTGCACTACATTGGATCACCTCTCCCAAGTTAAACAATGATAGTAAGTTATCGTAACACATTGGCGGATAAACATTAAAGCAGACGTGCAGGGTTGAAGGCGCATAACATAAAACATGATGCTTGGCAAAGTGCCAAAACCACTTGGCAAACTGCAGAACATCAGTCATCATATTTATGTGGTATTTCACGAGTTACATGCAGTTTATTAAGTAAATATACAAGAGCTATAAAATAGCTTTAAAGCCAACAGAAACAAGAAGCGACAGCAGTTAAAGTTTGTGAATCCGAATGAATGATCTGAGCTGACGTGTCTAAAAACATGTTGTTAAAAATCCAGAGGTTTGCTTCGTGCCATCTGCTGAACGCCGTTATCTAAACCACCAGAGACTGTCGCAGCCTCAGAGTGAATTGAACCCCAAATTTTGGTAATGTGAACACTGTGGTTTTACCCAGCATGCACCTGTGCCACAGAGGAAATAAAAGAACAGGAAGATCATTTTGCAGAGAGCTTTATCCGCTGACAGTTGTCATTGTACAAAGGCTAATGTTTCTCTAGGCCTGACCCTCGGCTCATCACAGCATCCAAATGTCATTCCAAGGACATATTCATCCAATCCAATCAAACAGATTGATCGGTTGTCAGTCATGACACACAGATATTGATGCCTGTGCTAACTATCGGCGTAGTTCCAGTTGTAAAGTCATTAACCACTTCTTTCTATGCACGTGTAAACAAACACAAAGAGGGCAGCTATGTCAGCTTTCCGTGATCAGCGTATTATTGAATTCACAGCTGACATTTAAGCTGAGTGGTGTCACACTCGGCTGCTCTTTTTTAGACCTCATCTTTTTCATCATCACATCCTTTTTGTAAATGTATTACACAAAAACACAACTCAGCATTTTATGCAGTTATGGGCCGGTGACAGTGGCTGACGAGAGACAAAAAACAGCAACCAGCTCTTCAGTCGTGTTATGTCATCACACTGCTCCAATGGTCTTAATAGTATTGACCTGCTGCAGGCTTTTATGCATTATTAATCTTAGTTTTGTGGCATATTGGTCAAAATTGAGGCCACTGACATTAAAATTATAAGTGCTTAAGAGAACTTCACTGATGTGGCAATGCACTATAACATTATCAGACTTACAACGGACAAATCTTGGCTCCTACAGTACCCACAACGCAACTTGACTGCCAACAGTTCAGTCGGTGATTCAGATGTTGTATGCTAGTAGCAAGTAATGTAGCCTCAAACCGCTATCCTCAAGCAGAGAGGCGAAGCGGGCTGCAGAGGTCTGATAACCTCACTTCTTTCTAGCTCCACACCTCCAGAATGTTTTTATTTTCAGACTTGCAGTCTGACTCATCACCGGAGGCAATCTATCAGACTTTGCACAGCTCCGTTTGGAGCCACAAAAGCACTTCATGCACGTTTTTCCTCGTGTGCAGTCGTACTCTCCAACATGAGTTAAGAGACTTTATTGTGTAAAAGACTAAACCCTCAACAGAGGTTGGAAAGACAAAAAAGTCAAAGTGGTGAATATTCAATTCCATTAACACTCAAACAACACGATGCAACAAACAACTACCTTCATTATCGATTAACCGCTTGATTATTTTTGATTATCTAATTGCTTGTTTTGTCCAACTAACGGTCCAAAGCTATTCAGAATGTTGTTAATATTTATGTGATACAGAGAAAAGCAGCGAAACGTCAAGTTTGAGGAGCTGAAACCAGCAAAATTTTTCTCATTTATGTTGAAAATTACTTAAAGATGTCAGATTTGGGTGGCTATATTTACAGAACAGGCAGAAATGGAATATAATATACATAACTATGCTTTAGTTTGTGTATTATCACCTAAAAATAGTAATCGTTACTCTGTTACCTTAGAATTAACCTTTTATTTCGCAGCCACCATCAATTCTCCTTCATGCTCTGGGAGTGTTTAAAATATCTGACTTGGAAACTTAAATACACACATCGAATTGTGATCCATTGTATTCAGCTTTTGGCTTAAAAATCTGAATCTATGACATAATTTATGTTTGCCAAGCCCATTTTCATGGAGCTTGAATGAAATCTCTGAAGGGGCCTTTTATATTAAATCAGGCAAAAGGAAGTCGAGCACGTGTCACTTTAATAGAGTTTACAACCTTATTGGTTAATTGTAAAATTATCGGAGCCCTCTTGGTCTGGATTATAGGGACGCATGATACATCAGAGGCTGACACAGTATCTTGAATTATTCTCATTGTTTTGATAATTAATTTAAGACGATAACTACATCCTATAATGAGGCTTTTCTTAAAATAGCAGCATGGAGAATATAATCACGTCACATGCAGGCAGTTTTGTCGCTGCCTGTTAGCACTTGAGGAGAGAAAAAGAGGCTGTAAAGAAGAATGTCATGAATATGGCTCTTCAAAAAAATATACTGGTCTGATCACATCACAGCTATCACGGCAAAAGCAAGAGTAATGATGTTGGTTACCATCTACCAGCACTTATTTTTAATAAAAATGGAGAGAGGGTGCATCTTTATCGAGTTCCAGCTGTTGCCAGCTTAATGTAACATGGTGTAAATGTTTCATATTCAAATGTGGACTGAATGAATGAAAAATGTTCAGTACAACAATGGCCGTCTGTTCATTTTTAAACGTCTGTAAATAGAACAAAGTGAAATGAATTGTCAAAGGAGTTATAAATAACGAGAACGAGAACGAGAGCTGTGTGAACTGTTTTCAGTCAGCAGATTCTGTTCAGATCTATTCAATTCTGTTTTGTTCTACCTCCATTCTTCTGCACCGAGGTTGGCACTCAGGTCGTTTTAGGGCATGTGTGTGTGTGAATGTGTGTGTCTGTGTGCGTGAGCACCTTTCCAGCAGGGTTGACAAAGTCCAGTTACCTGTATCTGTGTGAGAGAAAGTGTAAGTTTCCATTGTTGTATATATTTGAATGTGTGTGAACAATACAGGGTGACATGGGAAAACTGTAGTAACCTGTGTGTGTATATATATGTGTGTGTGTGTGCGTCTGCATGTGTGTGTGTTGACATGGGAACACAGGAGCAGGCAGTTCACAGGGAAACGCTTCCTGTTTGCTTCCCCCTTTCCACCAATCACAATTCACTTCCTGTCTGTCTGCCTAGCTAGTGAGTTGTGCTGCTCCATTGTCCCACACACACACTCACAAACGTATATACACACTCGCATATACACACTCTGCTGTTCCTTCTATGAACATTCGTTTCCTCGACGTTAATGGATTTCAGTTTGTAAAGTCATGCTGTGTCACACTGCCTGTGATATCGCTCTCACACACACACACACACACACACACCCACACACACACACACACACACATTTATACACAGGTTTCTAAAGCGTTCCCATGTCACTCTGTTGTTTTCATCCATTCATACAATTTCTCTCTCAGGCTGTCAGACACAAACACACATTGAGCAGCTCGAGGGGACAACCGGGTCACCAATGTAATGAGACACACAAGGTCACACACACACATCATGCAAAGCACTGTGGGTAATGTGCAGTGACCTATTTGTGTATGCCTTTGTGTTGCGAAGCTGTTGCAATTCACTAACCAGCTATTGATCACATGTGCAGCTCTGACCTCGGGTACATCAGAGTAACAATCCAGATGTTTGTGTGGGTGGATGTAGAGTGATCATACTTCATGAGCTTTTATTATAACCTTCTGTTCTGTTCTCATATTAATTGGTGTATTTTTTTTTTTACCATCATTGTGTCAAACAATCTAATCTAACGGACACATCAAGACATGTGTCCATTAGAAATTATATCATTACGTCTCTAGACCATTTAAAGGCCTGATTCAATATAAAAATGTACCATATTTTCTCAGTTATTCTTCTTAATGGGGCAGAAATGTCAAACAAAATACGAAATCTGGACACATAAATAAAATAAACATCTCTACATGACTCAAAACTACTCGAATAACATGGGAAAACACATTTTATAATTAAAATAATTTGTCCATTCATGTCTTTCTCCATCAGGTTTATCCATGGGCGACGAGCAGGGGAGACAACCAATAGGAATTGTTCTTACTGTGCTCGGCGTGGTGGTGTTGGACTTTTGTGCAGACGCAACAGAGGGACCAATCAGAGCGTACCTGCTAGATGTGGCAGACACGGAGGAACAAGACATGGCGCTTAACATCCACGCCGCCTCAGCAGGTATCACTGACATCTGACTCATACACACACTTGTTTTGCTGGATTTTAATAGGGCAACAGTTGGTTTAATGCACAGAAATATACCTGCTGTCAGTGCCAGGAATCACAAACTATGATGGTCCATGTGAGAGTAAATGAGCTCAGACACAATCCCGTCTAAACTGGTCCGTTTCTCCGTGTGTGCAGGTCTTGGTGGTGCGGTCGGCTACGCTCTCGGCGGTTTGGACTGGACGCACACCTTCCTCGGAGCAGCCTTCAAGTCTCAGGAGCAGATCCTGTTCTTCTTCGCTGCCATCCTCTTCTCTGTCTCTGTGGTGTTACATCTCTTCAGCATCGAGGAGCAGCAGTACTCGCCCCAACACGACAGACTGGACCAGGTACAGTGTGTGTGTGCGCAGTGTAAAATTCAGTTATAATTAGTTTAAAAAGAAAGATCTGAAGACTTCACTCCTCTCACTGTCCTCTAACCAGGAGAGTCCTGATCGTCCCAACACACAACCATCGGCCAATGGCAGGACTGGACTTCTCCCCCCTAAGCTGGAATTGATTGGAGAGGATGAAACGATGGATAGCTATGACCTCTATGACCCATATGGAGATGACCAGTCAGAGCGGGATATGGACATGGACTTCCTGGAGGTGGAGCTTGTGAGAAGTAAGTTCACTTACACTCTTGTCTCTAGCTGATCTGATCTGATCTGAATTTCCTGTCTCCCCTTCTACTTTTTGACACATCGACATCTAACCCCCCCTCTCCTCATGTGTCTTCAGGTAAAAGTGACAGTGTCCTTGCCATGGCAGACGCCACACTCGACCACCTGGACCACGATGCGTTGTTCCTGTGCCACCTGGAGCCTTCCATCTTCGCTGACCGCCTCTCACCCTATCACGGCTCGCCTCCAACAACCTCCTTCTTCAACCCCAATCGCAGCACCCCACCACCGCGGTTTGGCAACATCAGACGCAGCAGCAGCATAGGCAGTCAAGACCTGCTGCGCATCCAAACCAACAACCACCAAACGCACGCTCCCAACCCCAGGATATCCCGCCTCTCTGCTTTCTTACAGGAAATGGAAAATGACGACGGTCAGGAGGAGTTGCTGAACAACCAGCTCAATGAGCAGCGGACACTGAACGGGCGGCTATTAGCCAGTGTATCTAATTCTGACAGAGTTAACACCAACAGACTGAGCTCCAAGGGTCAGGCACATCGTGCTGGAATGGTCAAAGGTTGGTATTTTTATGTTTTACTCATTGTAGATTCAATAACAATAATTTAATGTTTATCCATGATCTGTCTCTCAATCCAGCTGCCAGTACTGGAGCCCCCATGCGTCAGCCACGCTACCGTCACACCTTCTACCGTCAGCCGTCCTGCACCTTCTCCTACTACGGTCGAGTCGGGAGCCACCGCTACCGCTACCGCCGGGCCAACGCCGCTCTGCTCATCAAGCCGTCTCGCAGCATGAACGACCTGCACGAAGTGGAGGCCAGACACAGGAGGAGGAGCAGGCAGAGAAACAGACACCGCAGCGGAAACACCAACTCTTCCAGCGGGGATACAGAGAGCGAAGAGGGAGAGGTGAGCGTTTATTTGTCTTGTTTTACATTTAGAACCTCTATTGAGTCTCTTGTTTGGTACATTGTTGTCTGATCTTGTTGTCTCTCTTTAGGTTGAGACCACCGTGCGGCTGCTGTGGCTGTCCATGCTGAAGATGCCTCGTGAGCTGCTGAGACTATGCGCCTGTCACCTGCTCACCTGGTTCTCCATCATCGCTGAGGCTGTCTTCTTCACTGACTTCATGGGACAAGTCATCTACCATGGAGATCCTACCGTACGAGAATCAGACAGATACACAGATATATATCCCAACACTGCCCCTCAGTTCAGTTACCTTAATGGCATGATGGCGTGTCCAAACCAATGTGGGAATCTGTGTTTTCTCTCTCTCAGGCTCCTGTCAACTCGACTTTGTTGGAAAATTATCACAAAGGAGTTCAGATGGGATGTTGGGGACTGGTGATATATGCCATGACTGCTGCTACATGCTCAGGTAACACACAACACACACTTACTCACACTGTCTGTCTTCAAGAAAACAAGCTCTCCGAAAGAACAACACATCCTGACGTTTAACTCCACCTTTTTTTCTCCAGCCATCCTTCAGAAGTACCTCGACAACTTTGACCTGAGCATTAAGGTCATCTACATCCTGGGAACGCTTGGCTTTTCCATAGGTATGAACCACAGTACAGTAATAGAACAGAACAAAAAAGATGTGAACATCTAATAAGTATTTTCTTCTTTTTCCCTCTATAGGAACTGCCGTCATGGCAATCTTCCCTAACGTGTATGTCGCCATGGTGATGATCAGCAGCATGGGTGTCATCTCCATGAGTATCTCCTACTGTCCTTATGCTCTGTTGGGACAGTATCACGAAATAAAAGAGGTACAGACATATTCAACTTCTACATACATTAATTTGTTAAAGATCAGTCAAAAATGTGCATCAGGATGAGATTCGCTTAATGATATATTCCTATTGCAACATTCTGTATTCCTTATTTACTTTCTATAGCTTTCATTGGTATTTGTTCATGAACTGTAACTGTGTGCCTCCTGCAGTACATCCAGCACAGTCCTGGTAACTCCCGGAGAGGCTTTGGCATAGACTGCGCTATCTTATCCTGCCAGGTGAGTGTTCATGTTGTCTTATTGAAATCTTTGTGGCATTGTTTTATATGTATGCCCCACAGTATTACATAATCTTTTGTAATTTTGTCAGGTGTACATCAGTCAGATCTTGGTGGCCTCAGCTCTGGGCGCTGTTGTAGAAGCTGTTGGCAGCGTCCGTGTCATTCCCATGGTGGCATCCGGGGGCTCCCTCCTTGGATTCTTCACCGCCTGCTTCCTGGTCATTTACCCGACTCCAAACACCCGGTGAGAGAACTACCTGCTCGTAGTCATGTGCTCTCATTAAAGGAACAATTAGACATTTTAGGAAATACACTTTCTTTCCAAGAGCTAAATGAGAAGACTGATACTAAGGACATGTCTATCCACTAAACATTCTATAGACGGCAGATGGTTAGCTTAGCTTAGCACAAAGACTGAAATCAGAGGGAAACAGCTAGCCTGGCTTTCTACCAATAGCACCTCTAAAGCTCAGATGTTGTGACTGTTTGCAGTCTTTATGCTAAGTTAAGCTATTTGGCTTCTGGCTCTTGGCAAGAAAGTATAATAAGAGTATTTCCTAAATTGTTGAACTATTCCTTTAAGCCCAAAATACAGTCCTAACCGTGATTTGAATTATGACTGACAGGGAGGGGGACTCAGCCAAAGCTTCGGAGAAACGGGCCTTGACGACGCTGGAAAATCCCAACAGCAACGAAGTGGCTGTTACCGTGGCGATTGAAAAACCCAGCTTCCTGAAACTCAACAAGAAGGGCAAGGCCACCACCACCACCACTTCCTGTCACACGGAGAACGAGTCAGCTCTGTAATTGGCTGGCTAAGTCAACAGATAAAACGTTGCTGCAGAAACTAAATTGAATATTAAGATTATCGCTGTTGGAATTTTTTTTTTTTTAGGATGTGCCGACATCCTCATCATGCTGGAGTTTACGGACACAAAGAAGAGAGAGGAGGGCGGTTAGTTTGAGTTTGCTTCACTTTTGGTGTCTGTTCTTACTTTGACTTTTTCTGATTCCCCGTGTCTTGATTTGCTGAAGAAAACAACTCAATCTGTTGTGGGACCAGCGCTACACCAGACCAACCTATCCTACGAAAAAAATCATTCTGGTCCCAGTGCTGTTTCAGCCGTCACCGAAATTCCTTCCACTTAACCCTCATGGACGTTTGAGTGATCCGCCGGAGTCGTCCAAAAGTGAGAAATTCATTGGTCATGATTTAAAGGAGAGGATGTCTCTGTCTCTCAGGGCCTCTAGGAGGTGCTACTGAGCAGCCGCCTGGACAGGAAACTTCAGGGGACTCACATACACACACTCACTAACACACACACACACACACACCTCTTCATCTGGGGTCAACACAATCAAATGAACACCTGAATAACGAACATTGTTGATGAACATTAGTCCTCGAAGCTGCAATCACTCAAAGATGCTGAAAATTGTTCTTCCTCGCTGTGGAATCGGCTCGTTCCAATTTACTCCCTGATGCAGAAGCTGATGGACGAGAGTGTGTGTCCGCTGACTTGGTGTCTCCAGCGGAGGCATCGTGCTCACCAAAATAAACCCAACAACACACTCAACTTTGCGGGACTTTTACAGCACTCTGTGACAGTAGCTTTAAGACTTTACAGACGTTTGGAAGTGGCATTTCTGAAACCAAGAGCCTGAAGCCTGGTTCCTTGGGGAAGATTATTGATATTGAATCCCCAAATTCATTTTCTTTTTTTTTCTTTTTTTGCCCTCCTCCATGTGGAAGGAGAGCTTTAGCCTGGGCAGAGTTGACAATGTTTAAGAGCAGAAAGTTGTATATTGAGAGTTGAAAACACAGATGTGTATTGAGTGAAATTCCAGGAAAGAAGGAGCATAGATGCAATATGCTCAGTATACAGGGCATTAAAATCCCAAATATTATATTCACGATTTCCTGAGGGCCCAGAATGATGCTTGTGTTTGTTTTGAATAATCAGACTTAACCTACATGCTGCATGTTAGAGGAGCAGAGAAGAGAGAAACCAAACGGCAGGAGAGAAGAGAGACGTGGAGTTGCTCTCTTTCTCTCTACCTTCTTACTTATTTTATTCTTTAGAAAATGCTGTTAGCACAATGTTTGTCACTAGCTGCACATTAGCTGAGCCATTGTTGAAAGTTGTTTGGAATCCTCTTTGGATTGGGGTGTTGGATTTGTTGGTCTTATAATACCAGCAAGACGGAGCTTCTTGACACTCTTCTGCTCCAGTGCAACCAGTGACTCTGCCAGTAAACATCAGAGTCTGGAATGGGACAGATGATTATAAGAATGGATTCTGGATGTACATAAGAAATATGTATAAGAAACATTGTGTTTCCAGAGCCTTTATTATGTCAGAGAAGGAAAAATATATCCTTCTAGTGTTGAGACTTAGTAGCCTATAATATCAGGTTTATGCTCGTGACTTGAGCCTTGATGGAGGACGTACAGTCCTGCTTTAGGTGTCGTTACATCTGTGTGTTGTGCTGAATGGATGTTCAGAAGAGGAAAGATGGATGAGGCTTCAAAAAAAAAAATAGAAAATGCGCTTATTCACTTTGTTACAGAGAGTATAGAATAGTGGAGACAGTTAGCTAAGCTTAGCTTAGCTTAGTTTAGCTTAACATACATTTGGTTACATTACACCTGGCTAGCTGTTTCCAGTGTTTTTTATAATTTGGTTCACAGAATTAATTGTTGATAACTGTAAATCAGAGAATTTGAATCTGGATTGAAAATAATTCCTAATACTTTTTAGATGCTTACTGTTAAATATGTCGGACCCGAAATTGCATTGGAGGCTTTTGTGGATTTGGGTTTCTAGTGGCTTTAAAGTCTTTGCAAGAAAGCATATTTCTTAAAATCTTAGAACTTACATAAAATTTGAATTATTATAAAATGCATGTCTTAACTTCATCCAAAATGAAGTAAAATAAGTAAAATCAATCATCAATTTTGCCTCCTGAAAAACTATTAAGAATAATTTACCAAATTCCGAAATATCCAGATTATATTGCTTCATTAAACTGGCGTAAGACATGCCTCTGCTGCGCCATTTTGCATCCCTAACTCTAATTTCTTTTAAAATGGCGTTTGCAAAATGTCTGCGTCTGCTGTTTCATGAGGACGAGTGTCAGCGGCCTGATGGTGGATGAGGAAGTAAAACTGTTAAGTTTAGCTCCACTTTGACCCTGTTAATGTTCAAACAGTAATGAGTCGAAGAGCCCAATCATAAAAATATTGAAGTTACATATAAATCAGTACAGATTGATGCTGAGCATAGGCCGATAATGTTGAATGACTTTAATCTTTGGAATGTTACAATAGCAAACGTTGATGTGTAAAAATATAAAGTTGTAGTTAGACAGACAAAATGAAAGATTTAAGGTTTTATTGTGTCGTTTGTTTTCTGACAAATCAGATGTTTAGTTGCAATAACGGCCTCTGTTAATCAGCTGGTGGAGAGGACTGTGTGGGGGTTGTGTGGACGGAGCAGGGTTGTTTTTTTCGTTGGTGAAATCCTTTCTGAAAGCCGTTCCAGGTGTTTTTTTCCCCCTGCATCTGTCGGGGTGAAAGGTCGATGTGGGTCAGTTTTCCTTTCAGCTCAATCAGCTGAAACATGCAAATCGAAAGGAGTCGAAATTTAAATTGCGGCAGGTTCACTTACTAATGAAAGAACGTTTTATTTAGGTGTGTATCAGAGCATTCAGTGAAGAAGGTTGTTTTTTATTTTATGTGGTTTTTGTTCACTTGGATTGGTGTTTTTTAGATTCCTTCCATAATTTCAGGTACATTCAGTCAGTCCCAGAGCAGAGGACAGAGGGAGTATTTTGCTTCCTGGGTTGACCCTGCTCTGGCTGTGGCGCTGGGACAAAAACAGCAGGGATTGGACAATGACAAGAGACGAGGAGGTACAGATGCCAGAGTTTTGGACGGCTTCTGTAAACACTAGGGCAATAAAATATTCCGGATTAAAAAAAAAATGGACACGTAACTTCAGTTTAAAGGACAAGCGTGAAGCTCAAAAAAAACAAAAAAACTTTGGGGTTAGGGAGTTTTGCATGCGACAACAGCAATATGCATGTGTGGAACACCAAAGTATGACTCTGTACAAATCACTCAAGCTCTTTTCTTTATTGTCCTAATAGGTCAGGGATGTATTTTCTAATGCATGGCTGGATGTTTGTGTCTTTTTGTTTTGAATTTTAACGTGTAAAAAAAAAACCAACATGTACTCTTTAAGCTGAAGCATTGTGCTCGGTCTGGGTCAGTACACTATTAACAAGCACGTGACTTTAAAAAAAAAAAAAAAAAAAGTCAGACAGCGCACATCTTGCTGCTTTTCAACACGCAGATGCTGAAATGTTAAAAAGACGAGATGTGTGTCGTCCCGAGCGACACTCCTTTTTTAAAAGTGCGGGCGAGAAACTCCAGGCCGTGAATACTTGAAGTGCAACTTGAGTGTTTCTGTTCCAACGCAGTAGAAGTCTTGGATTATTATTATTTTTTGTTCTTAATGTCCCAAGCCTTTTTACCACACACTCTGGAATGTTCAGACAGCAGCTCGGCCTGCTGGGAGAATGAGTTCTTACCTTTTGATTCCATCTTGTGACTTAAATGTTTTTCTTTTTTTTAAAAAGTCAATGAATGTGAAGTGATTTCGGCCGAAATCACTTTTGTTTTGATGTTTGACAAGCCGGGACAGGGGTGGGGGGACATCTGACATTGCACAGAACTTGCACATAAGTTTAAAAAAAACAACAAAAAAAAAAACATAGAAGTGTGTTGCAAAAGGAAGAAAAATATAACTGTGGATATTTATTTTTTTTTTTAGCTTTCTTGTCTATAAAGACACTTTTCACTTAGTTTCCAAAAGGATACATTAAAGATATTCTATTTACTGTTACAGGAGATGTTACAGAAGTGGACTGGATTGTTCGTATGTGTGTGTATGAGCAGTCGTCTCACAGCTGCTCACACGAAAAGGCAAGAGTGTGTTCAAAATGTCATCTCAGTGTTTGTTTTTGGTTCTTGTTCTCTGTTCTTTGCAAT
The DNA here is from genome assembly GCA_946959425.1 of Argyrosomus regius. Taxonomy (NCBI): domain Eukaryota; kingdom Metazoa; phylum Chordata; class Actinopteri; family Sciaenidae; genus Argyrosomus; species Argyrosomus regius. The sequence continues at coordinate 20,802,976 of OX336899.1, forward strand.
CACCTGGTTTACACTTAACTCTGGAATCGATGGCTGCAATACCGGAGGTTATTTACGAGTCTTTACTGTTCTGGTGTTTTAACTCGATTTAGAAAAATTTATTTTTTTGTTGTTGTTGATGTTTGAATTTTTTCAGGCAGAGCCACACACAAGAGTTTGGCCTTTGCACTTTTTCAGTGGCAGCCATGTCGGCTCCACCGTCCTGATCATTGAATGAATGTGGCGACGTGGTGATGCTGTTTCTTGTTTCCAGCCAGCAGCTGTCAGTGGCAGTAGCGTGTCGGCCATGCAGTTAGTCCAACCTGGCCAGACTCCGTGTGTGTGTGCGTGTGTGTGTGGCTCTGCCTCTGAGTAAACTGTGTGTTAATGACCGAGGAGAGAGATGCCTATATACTTTAATCTTCACAGAGATTAAATCAAGAAGAATACTTAAAGAATGGGAAATGCGCAGTGTACCATATATAATATGCCTTGTTATTTGAAAAAAAGATGTAAATATACATATTTCTCTTTTAGTTTCTTCTTTTTTGCTGCTATAAAAAAGATGATTATTTTTGTTAGTAGTTTTGTTTTCTATATAAAGACTGTATATATCTCTATGTTCTGTAAATATGCTTGAGCCTTCATATGTAGGACTCTGGATGAACACTGTATGGAACGCACCTTTAAAATCTGTTCAGAAGTAAACTATGCCTCGTCTCGTTTTTTTCATTTTCATCAAAATATAAGAAGAAGCATAAATGAAGAATGGACCAAATGAAACTTTCTTTATTTTTATTTCACAGGTATGGTATAAGATACTCCACATATATTATTATGCAACAAAACCAGTTTTTAAGTCCATTACGCACTGTCTGACTACTTAGAGTTTACAATAACAAGACAGTTATACCCAGAGGCATTTAGTACACAATCAAGGGAGTATATCACAAAGATAACATTTAAATACTGTTCAAAAAAGTTCTGATGTGATGGTGATCTTTCTGTACATATGTGCATATTGTATGATAGGATGCAGATCAATGCTGACAATTTGTCATTTTTTCCCACATTACAGACATTTTACCCACAGATCATAACAATAAAACAGCAGTTTGTAGCACAAAACATTAATTAGTTTGGCCGGATGGTTTAAAATTTGTAACCGTTTTGACCTCACAGAACATTTTCTTTTCTGTGGACATTTTTGTCAAGACCGCCTTAATCTTACAGGACCACTGTGTGGGATTTAGTGGCATCTTGCGGTGTAGTTGCCGATTACACCCCCTCACCTCACCCTCTCCTTCTTAGTCTTAGTTTGTCCACTCGGGGCTACTGTAGAAACATGGTGGTTCAAAATGGTGAACTCCAAGGAAGTGGACCTATGGAGCCTGTAGATATAAAAGTCTCATTCTAAGGCAAAAAAAAAGCATTACAATCTGGTGATTGGTGATTATACACTTTATTGATCAATCTCTTCCAAACATATCATAGTAAAAATTAAACCACAATTAACCTGATGTGTATAAATAGGAATAAAAAGAGGAATGTGTCTGAAAACAAAATTATTCCAACTTTATGGGCATTTATGAAAACATAGTTATGAATATTACTGAATTACTAAATGGAGCCTCATAAATCTGACACCTCGGACCTTTAAATACAAGATTGCCCATGCATTCTTTCCATAAAGTATTAATTCTTATTTACACACAAGTTAACAAAGTTTTAATTACTGCATAGCAATTACTACAATTGCATTGAATATTCTTTCTTATAATGGCATTTAGAGTGAATTTACTGCAAGAAATGATAAGAAGAGAAGAGATAGTTTTATTAATCCCTCGAGGGGAAATTCTTTTTTCACTCAGTTTTACATGCATTTTGACCCGAAATACACACACACACACGTTTATGTACACATGGTTCACATGCAAATGTGGAGAGAGATGGTGGCGTGATGGGCAGCCACCCAGAGCAGCGCCCTGCGATCAGTTGTGGGGGGTTCGGTGCCTTGCTCACGGGCACCTTGGCAGTGCCCAGGAGGTGACTGTCCACCTCTCCAGCTACCAGTCCACCACCATGCTTTGTTCCATGCTGGACTTGAACCGGCCACCCTCCGGTTCCCAAGCCAAGTCTCTATGCTCTATAAAACTCTTTGATTTTATACAAGCAATTCACCAGAAAACCAGTTGAATGTATAAACATAAAAACAAGAAAATGTAAGGTTATTTTCTAGTAATTCATATTTATTTCTAGAATATTTTTGTCTGATAATCTATGATTTGTTCCGTTTATCTTTTCTCAAGAACATATCAAACTTCTGCTGTGACATGTTCTGTACTGCAGTGGTTTGACTGCTGGTGAAGTAAGGAAGAACCACTTCAACATTTCGTATATTTTGGGGAAGAAAACATCTTAACTCAGCATCTTCAAAGCAGCCGCCTGGTTTCCCACGATGCCGCGTGGTCAGGCTTCTGATAGAGAAGACGAAAGATCAGAAAACTTTGTTCCTGCAGAGTCAGCTTTCTCTCTCATGCACAGGGTCACAGTCCCTCTCTCTTTCCGGAGAAACTGGAGAAGGAACCTGAAACCGGTGTGTGTGCATGTGTGTCTGACCCAGACTTGTGACCGTAGACCTGTACGTGTGTGTGTGTGTGTACTTATGGAGAGGTATAAACTTACAGAACATACTGTAGCTTTAAATGAACTGTAGTTAACCTGCTGCCTCTTTAGAGGCATTAAAGGAAAATAACCCTAATGACTCATATTCTCTTCATATCTTTTTCTTGGAGTCTTAATTTGGAGTTTATCCTGAAACACACGTGTAAAAAACAGATCCTGGCAAAATGAGGACTGTTTTTGTCAGACAACCAAAGGAGGCCCAGTACAGACTGAAGACTGTGGTTTTGGGAGGATCTGTGGTCAGAGGATCAGTGTTTTGTGTGAGTAAATGTTGTTCACATGCTGCTTTAGAGTGTGACAGCATCAGTAAAATGATGAAATTATTATCAGCTGTATATTTGATTTTTGTGTTTTCATCGCATTTATTTAATATATCAATATTCTACCTGCTGCTGTGGTGAGACACTGTCCTCTGGTGGAAAACAAACTCTGTGCATCTGATTCAGGCAAGTCATACAAGTAGAACTGTGTGAGAGTGACACTGAAAGCAACAGCAGCTGCAGGAAACAGCTCTACTAGTAATATACCGCACAGAATAACATTTCATTTACTCACACAGAGAACTCAACATTTAACAAATCATCAAAAAGAATAAAAGAAGAAGAAATACTAAGAAAGGTGATAGGCTTTTCCTAAATTGAACAAATGTTTTATAGAAAATCATAATGCTCTGTGTGATTGTAATATTTAACAATGAATTGTAGCCTATTAGCCTCGTGTTGTGCAACGAAGATTTAATCTGTTAACAAACATTTTGTGTGGTTGATAATAATAATGATAAAGATTATTTATGTAGCATTTTACAAGGCAAGAACAAGAACAAAAGACAGATATCAAATACCCACACATTGCCTCATCAATAAAGTTACAAACAAATATAAATAAATTCATAAATTATAAGATGAAAGTCTAATTACAGTTACACAGGTTATAACCATTTTGAAGTCAAAAGAAAAACACACTGGGACACAATCTACTGATGTCACTGAAGGAAACTTTGTTTTGTAATCATAATTGTAGCTTTTCCTCTCTGTGTGTAGCCTCAGTATGTACCTGTGGGAATGTTTAAACTTAAAGTTATGGTTGTATGATTCTTAAATGACAGTTCCTTAACATACATTTTCTATTCATGTTATTGTATGCTTGTGGATGTCGACTCGCCTGTACTAATGAACCTGTTGCATGAGGAAGAAGTGCCAGAGAAAACAGACCTTGGGGAGGGCAATGCTTCATGTTTCATGTCTGGTGATCACATGAGCTCAAGTGAAAACTGGTGTCCAACCACACCCAGACTTGGATAGTAGTCTGTGTGAGGGTGGCACTAAGGGGCCAAGAAAATCCTGTTGCCAACGCCACTTTGAGAAGCAGCTAAGGCAAACAGAACCTGATCTGAAAAGTGTTTTGTCTAATGTGGGAAGTGCCTTAAAATATTTCCGTGCTGCAGAGGGAAGATGAAACATTGAAACAATTGTTGTTGCTAAGGTGGGGGAAGAAGCAAATGGAAGTTCTGTGGGGAGGGAAAGGTTCATTGTTGATAATGATGTTTATGTATCTGCATGCACCTAGCACACACACTCCCATTGGCCGGACACCATGGGCCACACATGCAAAACATACATGGGCGTCAGTTCACACTCCTACTGGCCCTCAATGTACACAGACATCCAGAAATATTGCACCATCACTATTTTCCCAACTAACCCTGCAACATATGGTGTCAGAAGTGGGATATTATTCAATAAATATGACTTCCAAAGGCTAAAATCTGTCATCTTTCTCTGATTCTCTCCTCAGTTTTAACTGTGGCATTGAACAAATATGCATTATACTTTGTATGTAGGGAACATTACTTTCTCTAACAGCTTAGATTGAAACTAATTTATGGTGCTTGATCTCTGTCCTGATTTCACTGAGGAGGGACAACCAATGCAGTGGGAAGGGGACAGCAGGTCATATTAACCTTGTATCCATTCATCCTATTTAAGACATGGGAAAGTTTAATGAAGTGCTCCAACAGTACGTACTTCAGGTCCGACATGAAAACATTCTATGCAGAAAACACATCAGGTGGTTAACAGTTCAAACATTTGTTTGTCAAAATTTCCCTCAAAGTTTCTGTTTTAGAGACGTATGTTTTGTGTGTTACGCTGATGACATCCTTCCATTTAGACACTTGTAAAATCATAAACAGAGGCTTTAAAGAGAGCTGCACTGTGTAGTTAAATGACTGAACGGTTACAAGTGTTTATACGTCTGAAGAGAGCTTTGCCTCAAGACTATTTAGTGTGTTGACTCAAGACTCAAGTCCCATTGTTTTGCTCTCCAACTCTTTTCTTTCTGTCGTCCCACATTTGAATGTTCACGTCATTTTTTCTGAATGTTTTTAATCTCCACTTTGGCTTCGCGTAGCAACACTGCTCAAAGACAGCACATGATGAGTAAAAGGTCATAATTTGGCCACAATACTTGAAAAAAAAAAACACATTGCTTTTTGGTGTCACTTTTATTAAGGCAGGTTTTAGTGAAGATATGGACAGGACATGTAAGAAGAGAGGGAGGTATGTAACATGCAACAAAGAAATGTATTATAGTGAAATGTGTGTATTTACATTTTTTTTTACAGGTGAACCTAACAAAGCAGCCACTGAGATCCACACCCTTTTCATGATGAGTTAAACATCCAGGGTGTACGATTTAGAGGGCTCTATTTACAGAATATAAGATTAATAACTATGTTTTTATTAGTGTATAATCACCTGAAGATATAAAATCATTATGTTTTTGTTACATTAGAATGAGCCTTTTACATCTACAGACACCGTGGGTCCTCTTCCACAGAGTCCACCATGTTGAACCGCCATGTTTCTACAGTAGCCCAGAATGGACAAACTGAACACTGGCTCTAGATATTCACAGTTTCTGCACATTTCATGGCCACTGTAGTTTATCCTTCATGCCTACAAGGAGAGGATGAAGCAGCAGGGTTGCGATCAGTGACTGCACTGCTAGATGCCACTAAATCCTACATACTGGACCATTAATTGTCTCTACCAACTGTGCTGAGTTGATGTTGATGAGGTCAGAACAACAAATATCAACTCTGTAAAATTTCAGTATAATCCACTCATGAGTTGGCAGACTGAACTATTTGAGATCTTTAGAGATCTTCTCACAGTTTAATGGAGCATGTGGTCTTTCCAACAGTACAAGCTCTTCAGAATCCGTTTGTTGTCCAGTATTTCTTTTCATCAGTCTCAGAACAACAACCAAGCAAAGTCAGGGGGATAAAAGATGACGAAGGGGTGAGGATGGATGGAGGGAGGAAGCAACTGAAGTGCTGTTTATCCTTAAAAGTGGTTTCTTTTATTTTTGTCATCGTGAAGACAAATGTTTATTTTAATTCCTGTTTTTTTAACATCTTTCTCTGATCATTTATTTTATTCTTTTCCAGCCTCTGGATCTCTCTCTGTACCAGTTTATCCATCACTCTCTGTGAGTCTTTCTCTCCAGGTGTCTCTTTGGACTGTTCCATCCATCCACCAGGGTCGAGAGAGGTCACCTGTCTCTTAAGCGGACTGTTCCATGTTGGCCACAGAGAGGGGAGTACTAGTGAAGGTGAGTGTGGCCACACTGTGAGCTATTGCCAGTGCCGTACCTGAACATTTGTTCATTGAATTCCTCTCCCCTTCTCCTCCACTTGTGTGCCCTGCCTCCCCGTCCCCCTCCCTCACTCCCCTCCTCCTCGTCCTCCACACTCTCTTGAAGCTGTCTGTCACAAAGCAGTAAACCACTGGATCCAGACAGCTGTTCAGGCTGCTCAGGGTAACTGTGATGTGATATGCAAGTACATGCCCCGCCCCGTGCCCTAGCCCCTCCCCACCAACTTTGACTCGGAAGTAAACCAGCACCTGCCGGATGTGGAACGGCGTGAAGCAGACAGTGAAGACCACCAGGACGGTGGCCAGCAGTCGGACAGCGCGTGACCTCCTTGCCCGGCTCTGCTGAGGCATCAGTCCCTGACTGGAGGAGAGAAAACAGGCGACGCGCAGAGTGAAGCCCACCACGGCCAGCAAGGGGAGGAGGAACTCCAGGATGGTGAGGTAGAAGAGGGCAGGGAGGAGCACACAGGAGGAGCTGAACTCCAATGCTGTAGTCTGCAGAGAGCAGGAGAGAGATCCCAACGCTTTAAAGTTATAAGACAACATTTTCTTCTATGCACTGCAGTCTAATGTCACACACTTGGATAGCCTTATTTTGGCTATCCAGCAGTTCAACTAGAGTTTATTTTTTCCTTCTCAGATTGATTAATTTTAAGATTCTTTAAAAGCCTGAAGAGATAAAAGTAACCAACAAAAATTAAAAAATGAGCAAAATTATTCAAGATAATCTCATGACCTTTACACAAAATTTTGCTCATGCCTTTTAAGATTTATCTTCAACAACCCGCAGGTTGGGAATCACTGCCCTAGCCAAGTCAGCCTTCACATTTATTGTTCTCATCACATGGTGACCCATTTAATGGGGAATGTTTGAGCCACACAGGCTGCACCTCGATCCAGTGAACTGTAACACTCCCAAACAAACCTCTACCACATGCATTAAATCATAAATTACATTTATAGTGTTACACCATGGTTGGGTGTTTGTAATCTGACAATAGTACCTAATTCCCCTGAACAGGCCTTTCCTTGGAGGCACAAACACGTTTTTGTTTGGAATAGACTGAATAAATGTGACGTTGGAATAAGCAACGATACCCCCATGTTCAGATAACAGAGTAAGTGCCTCTTACAGAAGCTCAAACTTTATCAACAGAGAGATATTCCTTGTAATTCTGGACTCTGTGATTGACGTGATCTCTGGATTTCCACTTCAAGAGGCACATCTTCCACAAAAGCACATATCCATGGCAACACACATCCATGGTATGTGTGTTATTTGTGTTATGTGGGAAAGAAAAGAAGAAGGTCCACCTATTATTTTAGTCAGCCTTAGATTCAACCTTGTATGTACGGAGACTGATTTTACCTTTGTTCAGTTCTAAGCATTGATCTGTTTGTGCTGTGTTTGCGTCTTCACCTGGAAAGAGTAGGTGACCACAACTGCAATGAACCAAACTGTGGCACTGACACACTTTGCCGTTCCTGTGGTCCTGCATCGATGGAGAGTACTGGACGCATGGACGACAGCGAGGTACCGATCTATACAGATACTGAGAGGAGGGGCGAGAAGAGGGGGAGTCACAGAGGAAAGAAGAGGTTTTTAGCTGAACATGAGGATATTCAGTGTTGGATGAAGGGGTGACCCACTCACCTTGTCAGAAACAGTATACTACAGTACATGTTGACAAAGTAGCTGAAGGTGTGAACGTAGGAACAGGCCACGCAGTTCCCTCCACTGTGATACAGAGCGATGCGAGCTGGCAACGACAGCGCCACCAGCAGGTCAGCTACAGCAAGGTTTATGGTGTAAACGACAGAGGCTGAGGAGTTTGTGGAGGCCCCACAGAAGACATAGAGAGCCAGACTGTTGAGGACCACGCCGACCACCAACATCAGACAGTTAAATACCTGCAGCAAGGAGAAATTCAGCAAGCGTCCTTACTGCAATAAATATTTTGAATAAGAGCTTTTAGAATACATTTTATCTTTAACAGTAATGATAATCATTGAATCGAATGTGACTAACATGAACCCTAACAGGTCCAGTATCTCGTCTTACCATGAGAGAGACCCACACAGCGTAGAAGTCTTGGTACAGCTGCACATCCAGGTGGGCTAATCTATGCAAGTATGGTCCCCCCCAACGCTCGTCCCAGGTGCTGCAGTTAGTTGGGTCAGGGGTCAAGAGTGGTAGGAGGGTGGAGGTTGAGGTGGAGGTGGAGGTGGAGGTGGAGCTGAGGTTAGTGAGAAGGATCGCCATTGGTTGAAAAGGACGAATGGATGACTGGTTGGTGTCTGAGTGACAGCAGAAATGAAAAGACAAAAGAAGATAGTAGTGTTGCCTGTATATATTTATATACAGTAAATATCCCACATTATTATCTATTAAGTCAAATGTAGTGATGATGATAATATTAGTGGCAGTAGGAGTGATTCAAAGTAGGTAGTAAGTTTCACAATCTAATTTTGTTTAAATTTTATGTGCATCTATGTGTTTGGCATCAAACACATAATCATAATCATTTCCAAACTTGTTCCGTCTACTTTTAGGAATTTAAACGGATAACAGGAACTCCCATAATGTCTGTAGGAGACACATGCCTCAACCTTATACTCCGGAGTCAGCTGTGGATACTGTATTATAAATAAACTTAGACAGCTCAACTCTAAAGTGATCCAATGTGCTCCAATAGGCTTAAAACAACTAGACATAGTCAAGCTTGGTGAGCAGACATACTAAAAACTCAAAGAAAGAGTAATGACCCCTGAGGATGAAAAGTGGTCAACATCAGCAGAAGTTAATCCAGAGAGAGAGACTTTAGAAATCCTCGTCTTATAAACAACGTTCTCTTGTGCTGTGGAGATGACTGAATCCATCTTCATATGCTCTCTAAAAAGATGTGACACTTTCAACAAAGTTAAGTACGTGACCTTGCGTTTTACCTTAAACACAGTGTACAGTATTAATATGAAGCATGTCAGTGTGTGCTGCTATTTAACACACCGCAGATATATGTTTGTCTTAAACAAGTCAAATAAATTTGACGAATGTGACACATCCTGTTTAAAGGAGGGGGAGGCTTTAAAATCCTCAAAGTGCAGATGCTACTCACTTTTAAGAGGTTTAACAGGAATGTAAGTATATGATAAGATAAAAAATAGACCAAGAATTTTAAAGGAACGGTTTCGTTTAGAGATGACATCTGCCATAAAAAATCAAATACATCAAATTTGTTCTGTAACTTTGAAGATGCAATGCCCAAATAAGTTGTACAGTTAGTTTGACAACTCAGGAACATTTTGTGGGTGTTCAGTTGTCATGGAAACAGATCCGTTGACATGTGAGCTCAGTAGCTGTTGATTTCATCCACAAAAACAAATCTTTAGCCTCTTGAAGCACCAAAGTTCATTATATATACCTTATATTGTGGTTTGATTGTTTTGTCAAATGACCTCTTCCAAAGTCAAGAATGACCTTTTACAGTAATTTGATGAAATATAAGAGTCAGTTTGGCTTTTTGTCCTTTATTATAGCTGCAAAATATTTTCTTTTCAGGTATGTTCAGTTGAGAGTGCATCTTATATAAGAAAGACAGAAATGGGGTGAAATGAATGTTAGAACTCAGCAAACACAAAGTATTTTTAAGTTTCAAGCTTCTACTTGACCTAAACACAGCTTTTCTTGTTTCAGTCAAGTTGTGTTGGCTTCTTTTGGATATTTCATTAAAGATGATGATGATTATTAGCAGCTAACCTTTCAAGGTAACAATGATAAAACATGAGGAAAAACATTTGAAGCATTTGAAGTAGCCTGACACCTAAGTGAACCCTTTTTTCTCCAATTTCAAGCCAGACTGGACGAGTTCTTCCTTCACCAAAAACAAGGCAGAACACCAAATGGATTTTCCCTAAATCACAGCAGCTTATTGCTGAAAGTCTTACTTGACAGATCTGCTGGTTTTGATCAAAAATGTCTTTCGCTTCCTTATAAATACCAGAAACGGATGAGCTCCTATCTGTTAATACGTCCTGCCGAGGAAGGTCTTTCCACTCTTCATCATCATACAGACAGTTGGATAAAACATGGCAAAGGGCCTGGATTAAAAGACAGAAAAATACCCACAACCGCTACTACTTCTATCCTGATCCTGTTTTGTTTTGCATCATTGTCATTGTAATAATAATAATAATAATAATAATAATAATAATAATAATAATAATAATAATAATAATAATAATATTTGCATGGTGCATGCAAATAATAATGCATGCATGGTGCGTCCTGATGATTTCCTGAGGTGTGAATTTACATTTAGGTGCTAAGATTAGATCATCAATTCTCTTAGCTCCTTTAACATTAAATCAGTAGATCAGCAAATTCCACTGAATGAAAGCTCCTGTTTCACATGATGTCCCATAATAGCATAACATGTTTCTTTCTAATATTACAGAGGGGTTGTTGGGGTCAAAGCATCCAGTACTTTATGGAAAATGAGCTCAAATGAAACACTTCAATGATCAAGAAGAACAAGAAAACAAAGATCACTAAACTATTCTAAAGTATTTTTCTGAAACACACCTTGTGAAGACGAAGACAAGAAAACCTCTCGCCCTGTAGATCCTCCCGCAACTTCTCAAAGGTTTGATGTTTATATCCTAAATGTTACAGAGTTGCTGTAAGTCTCCCACATCTACTTCTTCCTTCTTTCCGTGTCCTGTTATTCTTTCTGACGTTGGTTAGTAGACAGAAGAGAGTGAGTAGAGAGTTGGGATGTGAACCCCTCTGGGCGGGACAAGAGTGTACAATCAGGCTTCTGGACCTCATCTCTTTGTCATGTCACCACCACTGAGGTGCAATACAGGAATAAACAGAAATCAAAATAGAGTACAGTGGAAAAGAGCCTTCTTCTCCTTTAGTTTCATTCCGTTCTCATCATATCTCTCTATTCTATTTCGTCAAACTTCATTTTCTCTCCATCTTCACTCCATCTTGATTACCTTCTCTCCCTCTATAACCCGGCTTTATCTCAGTCTCTTTTTCTTTCTTTGTCTCTTTTTGAATATTTGAAACTGATTTGGAAAGTGAGAGGCAAATGAGTCAGAAAAACAGGATTTGGACCCAAAAGCATGATTCCAGACTAAGCGCGTACTAAAAGCAAAGATTTGTGCTGTTGTTGAAGCAGCAAAGGTTGGAAACAGGTCAAAACAGGCACTAGAGAGCTTAGTGTTGAAAAATCAAGACATGAAACAGAACTGGTGGAAAAAAGCTGTAATGCTTGCACTGATAGCACAGGTTATTAAGGTATGGGTGGATAGGCAGCTATATACTTTATATTTGCACTGGAAAATATACACAGAAGGTAACTGCTGGAATAAAAGCATTTAAAATAATAACTGAATAAGTGACTGACAGAAGAAAGAAATTGCAAAACTTAGGAGCATGGTGATACTATGACACAGAAACCTGTCTTGTCTATGAGAGGCAAAAAGAAGGAGACATGGGAACGAACTATTTAATTCAAGTAGGTTTTCAATAAAGTTTATTTAAAGCTGTCTCCAGGGTGGTCCCACTCTGAAAGGGTCTGAAGGGTAAAAAATATATGTTCTTTTCCACTTTTCCTCTGTTTGTCGCTCTGTAAATACCCGACTCAATTAGAGAAGAGAGGGAGGAAATAATAGAGAGAAACAGACAAAGAAATATAAACTGTTTCTGTGTGTTTTTACAGCGCTGCCAGCCTGTGAACCAGTTTCATCAAATTTACACATGTATTTCCAGGAACAGAGAGAGAGAAGGAGAGGAGATCTTTTACATTTATTTGAACAGAGATATACCATTTGGAGTGAAGCAGCACCTCGTAAACCACGGTGACATAAACAAATGGAGAGATGGCCACCACTCCAGAGTGTGTTTTAGTGTACGTCCAGGTGCATGTGTGTGACAAAATGTCAAACAAACCTTCACAACACAGACCTCACCTGAATGCTAGTCAATTAATTCATCTTCGGTTCATAAGAAACTAATCTGCCACGTTTGATTCATGCTGCATTGCTGGTGATGTCATTTTTTGCAAAGAGCCTGGCTAATGTTTGATTGAATGTTTTTTGGCATATTCAAATATTTGAAACTTGTGTCAGATCTGCTCTGGTCTGACTTGTTTAAAGTGCTGGAGACAGAGAAGATGTCCAACCTAACACTTTAGTAGGATTTAGTGTGTAGATTGAATTCTGATATAGAATTGTGTGTAGGAAGTTTATTTCTAGAAAATGTTGCTAGTGTTGTATTTTGGAATTAAAGCGCCCAAAAATTTAGCGAATCTAAATGTTATTTAATAGTGCACAGTGAGTCTACACAGCCTTTGAAATCAGTTGCATAAAGTCCTCTGTGGGTCTGGAGGAGAATAAATGAATAGTGCCTTGAATATCATGGACTTTTACAAGAAAGCCTGTGTTACAAACTGGGAGCATAGAGTTTGAAAGCATTAGTGCTACATCATTGATCATTCTTTTCCAATCTGTGCCTCCACTCCTTTATAGTAGTGCACTATTAAATAGCTTATTAAACTACCCCTTTAAGGACTTTCCAGTTTTTACTGGTGTTCACAATTGCCAGTTCTCTGTAGCTCTGCTGTAACAACCACAGGATTAATAGAACACTGACACCAAACTGGGGCAAAGCAGAGGTTTAATGATTTAAACTTTGTAGTTTTTGTAATGCTTCATCTGGGTAAAATGAAACTGAGATATACTTCATATTAAGTCTGCATAAAAGACTTGACAAACTTTACACAAACTTTAGCGCTTTAGTGTGTCAAATTTTACTGCAGCCCAGTGCTAGGTAATCCGTCTAAACGCTTATATGATGTTTTGGAAATTATATAAATATATTTGCAGAGTTTATTATTATAAAAAAGTGAATTTTTTAGTGTGATTTTTTTATTTAGTCAATATGACCAAGCTTTAATTTAAACTTTACATTATGTCCTCATATGTGGCTTAAATAGTTTAAAATAAATATAAATGTAGTTTAAATATGTAAAATATAGCAGACCGTTATCATAAACAACTCATACACAGTCAGGTTTTTGGTTGCCACGGCGACCGAGATGCGTCACCGTTTAAGAAACCGACGTGAACAACGCCAGGAGATTCTGTTCCTTAGCAACAACAAAATAATAAAGTGGTGACCACTAACGTGGGACTAGCTCCTTTCTTTTTTACACGCCACGCGTGGGAATATCTCAATACATAGCGATCTTTTTTTAATTTGACTGGAACATCTTTTAATTTCTGGCGGCGGAACGATTTATTTTGTACCACACGGAAACTGGTAGCGTTGGGGACGGAAACCGAATCTGTAAACAAACGTAACGCTGGTTAGCAACAGTTGTGGTGGACTTAAACACATGTGCAGGACGACTGAGGACTAGCTGAAGTCAAAGATGTTTAAAAACACATTCCAGAGCGGCTTCTTGTCTATTTTATACAGCATCGGCAGCAAACCGCTTCAGATATGGGAGAAGAAGGTAAGCGTTGCTATGACCCCAATGTAGCTTCCTTAGCTGGTCGCGCTAAAGCTAACAAGCGTTACGTTTTTGAATTCAGTGTTAAAGCAACGAAGTTTGTCTTACAGCTACAGTTAACTGCTTACATGTGACATACATTGTCGTTTTGGGGTGAGTGTGGTCAGTCAAATGAACACTAACTCCTTCATTTAGTTAATACGCCACATCTCAATAAGTCTCCTTCCCGGTTAATATTCCACTTTTTATCCATTTAAAAAAAAAAAAACTAAACACGGTGGTCAGTAGTAAAGAAAACACCAATATTGATCCGGATTGTACTTCGAGGGCTTGTGACGGAGATTAAATCTGGATATTTGCATAACTTGTGCTGTTAAGGAAACATTTTCAAGTCAGAAAGCCTTCTAACTGAGTATTAAATGTAGCGTTAAGTACCTGGAAGGCGCTGTTGCTAAGCAACGGGTAAGAATAGTAACAGTGGAGTATAAAGACAGCTGGCTAACTTACATGTGACTGCTTCACGCCCGGCTCATACAGGCTCATAATAATGTTAATAATAATCATATTTGACAGGGATTCTTTAAATCTGTGGTTAAGAGACAGGCCAGGGCGTTTTACAGTCGAAAAATAAACTTGTTAGTTCTCTCAGGTTAGCATGTAATTGTGACCCCAAACACATCTTTAGCAATTACTTACTTCACTTTCTTGTTATCTTTTCAGCTCACATATACACCAATGCAGCGACATTGACTATAAATGAATATCTGTGTTGACTGATGGAGATACAGCTCTATTTCTCCATATCAACCTCAATAAAATAATAATATAAATAATAACATTTCTGTGTGTTTTCAGGTGAGAAACGGTCACATCAAGAGAATCACAGATAATGACATCCACTCATTGGTGTTGGAGGTTGAGGGGACAAATGTCAGGTGAGTTTGTTTAACTGATTTCTTTAGCTCAGCTTTGTTTGTTTGTTTAGATTCACATTAGCTACTGTATTGTTACAGTAACCACTCTTCCTGTGGTCCCTATTTATGTTTTTAACAATACTAGACAATCAGTGACATCAGTACAAATCCAGACATTCATGCAATAAGACTTGTATTTCTTCTCCTCCCTGCAGTACCACCTACATAACATGTCCTGCAGACCCCAAGAAGACGTTGGGCATCAAACTTCCATTTCTTGTTATGATCATCAAAAACCTCAAGAAGTATTTCACCTTTGAAGTCCAGGTAGGGTTGACACTTCTGCAGATACGGACCCATTCCATGTTTTGGCAGCACATTATGTGTATATGTGCACAACATACATAATACTTAGTGTTCCTTCCAGTGTCAGGATTCATGCTTTCTTTCCTCATTTTTACAACTTTCAGGTGTTGGATGATAAAAACGTACGCCGGCGGTTTCGGGCGAGTAACTATCAAAGCACGACACGAGTGAAGCCGTTTATCTGCACCATGCCTATGAGGCTGGATGATGGCTGGAACCAGATTCAGTTCAACCTGTCAGACTTCACCAGGAGGGCCTATGGAACCAATTACATCGAGACGCTGCGTGTACAGGTTAGTGCACCGGACAGACTAGGTACCAACTGTCTACAGATGCAGAATATCTACAGTGAATGTCTAAGACTGTATTTATCCTCTTTCTGTTGCTAATGTCTGACCTGCTGTTTCCTCTCAGATCCATGCAAACTGTCGAATAAGGAGAGTGTATTTCTCAGACAGACTGTACTCTGAGGATGAGCTCCCAGCAGAGTTTAAACTCTACCTGCCGGTCCAGAACCAAAAAGCCAAGGTAAACACACACACATACACACACCCACACCTCTGTACCTACATTTGGTCATACACTACATATAACTGGTCTTAAACTCATCTGTTTGTGTGTTTGTGTCTTGCAGCAATAGAGATTCTCACACTGCACTGTTTCTCCTGGACCTGATGTGGAGTTTAGCTGTAAGATTTTCTGTGTGTAGATGTACGATGAACTTTAAAACTTTGTAATATTATATTGTAATTTTGAAACTATGAGTTTTGATTGACGTCATGTGTTGCTATCTACACAATAAAGTTTTTTATGGACTCATCTGTCCTCACAATCTGTAGCTGTTTAAAAATGATAGTATGATAAGTTGATATAAGAGTCAACATTGATCACATATACAGCAGTCATATAACCAGGAAATTCAGGATACTTGGAGACAATGAAAAACAGACGAGTCTATTGATCAAATATAAATAATCTTTATCAAACAGCACAAATATTTCCAGTGAAAAGCTATGAAAATGATTTGCATTCCCAAAACACAGAATCTTTGTTTCACTTTGGATTTCTGTGTACAGTATGTACAGATCTGTAATACATTCATTTGACTACATATTGCGTCACACAATCATCCACAAACAAAATAAACTTTCAAAGACAGTTCAACTGAAAGCTGCATCTTCAACTGAAAGCTGCATCTTCAACTCAAAGCTGCATCTTCAACTCCTCAACGATTCCAATAGCAGACTCAGTGCAGAAATAATGTGGAAACAGGAAGCGCTGGTAAACAGGTAAACAAAATAAAATAACTAACTGGGAGATGCCACATATTCTTAGAAGAACTTTGAGCCCCATATCAAGCTGTGTGACGATGCTGTTCTCTTACAACAAAAAAGGAGAAATAATCAAACAACTGAATGGAGTAAATACATTTTTAATGCAAATGAGAACATTTGGTCTAAATTTCTATGTTTGAGTTTTTATCAGTTGAGTTCACAGACCGCCCTACGTCATCTCATTTTTTGAGTTTGTGTTTTAGTCTTTCTACCAAACTACAAAGAAAAATGCACTGAAACATGCATTTTGTATTTTTTCCCCAGACATCAGCTCTCAGCATTGAGATACACAAGCTGTCAATCTAGCAGTCAAGACAATGTTGCTACATCTGCTACTTTAGAAATAATCCTCCAATTTCTCACTCTTATTAAAAAATAAAAATCGAACAAAGGTCATGCACTCCACATGGCTCACAGTCTATAAAATCCATATGGCGTTTAAACTGGGTCACGTTTGATGATCAAAGTGGGTCAGACTGATAGATATTAAAGCTGCCATTTGTGCGCTGAAATACCAATAAGGTGATAAGATTTATGCATGACTTACATAAGGCTGTCCTCCAACATGACAACATAAACAATACTGCTTTGAAAATCATATGGACAAAAATTTGAGGGCAGTAAGTCTTAAACATTTAAAGACACCATTGATATAAATGCATTGTGATCTTAGAATGAGGTTAAGGAAATGTAATTCCCTTATTAGTATTTGGCCTCTGTGTCTTCTATTGGTACAAATATTTTTTTATATTATGACTTTAAGCATATTTTTCCAGCAGGCACTTTCAATAAGGAATGTCAGCACAGTCTGTTTGATAACTGGTGTTACAGATTAACAACAGTGTTTTCCCTGAAATGTGATCAATAGGGAAAGAAAAGAGAGAAGGGCTCTGATTTAACATGTTCAGTCAACTGTCATCGTGTATTTGGAAAGCAGGTTAAAACATAAAGTAAAATAACAGAACATATATGGCATTATCCATATTGGCAACGGTGTCAGGCTCTAACTTTCCAATCAGGTCAAACCAAGAAGCAGACTTTAAATTCTGAAGTCTTGTTACCACTGCAGCTCCTCAAACAAGCTGAGTAAACCTTATGACATAACAAAATGTCAACAAGCAAATTACAAAACATAAAAATGATTTCAACATAACATGTTTTCCTTACACAATTGATATAACTTAAAGAATACATTCATAGAAATCTATTGCTTAAGTCAACAGCATGCATCTTTTTAAAGTGCAAAATACATTCATTGGTTCAAATTGGCAAATCAGTTACTGCATTAAATCATACATTTCAAATAAAATACATAAATTATAACTTCAAGATGGCACAACATAAGTGGAGACAAACCAACACATATAATTATACAAAATATAAAATAATGCAACACAAAAAAAGATAACAAAGCCAAGGCCAACAACACACCTGTAGCATGTACTGTTACACTAAGAGCTTGCATTGATTTGGTTAGTAGTTGAGTAGCAGTAGAAGAGAGGCTGACGGCAGACTGTACAAATAAGGTCACCAAAATTCAAAAGAAAAATTGACTGTTTGTCCTTTACTTGATTTCTTCATAGCTTCATAGCATCCTCTCTGTTGTGTTACATTTCTTACTGTTGACCATTTCTTTTAGTAGAAATATCTGTAATACTCAACAACTCCATTGCATCAAAAAGAGAAGGATATACTCTATATGTATATACAGAATACATGTACAAAAAAGTGTTGCTGTGGTTAAGGTGAACACCTGGAGACATCCTAATTTGGCAATTGGAATTTTTTTAGCCTCAGTTTGTGGAAACAAGCTGTTTATTTGGCTTCATAGTTTCTCTGTTGCCTTCGGATACGAGTAAAAAGTGACTTCTCAACCACTGATATAGAAACAACGTTTTCATTTTGGCTCTATGGAGGCAGGATCCGGTCCTGGCTTGTGCTCGCTCGGCAGTGGTTCACATTTGTTGCACGGAGAGGTGTGCGCACTTTACAAAACACGAGGAGTACCTGGTTACAAATATAGTCTCCACTTTTTAATATATTTAAGTGCTGAGTTGTAGAAAGTGTTCACTTTAGTGCACCTAACCGTTCTCTAGGAAACCTCAGCTCCACATGTTAAGTTTGTTTTAGCAAAATTGAGATGCTCGAGATCAATCTAACAGAGAGGGACGAGTTCCAATAACAGAGATCCAAGTGCGTATTGACTGTGGACCCTGAAGAACACAAAGGTATGTTTGTCCTACTAAAGTGGAACACCTCTTTAAACCAAGCACTTCTCATGTTGTTAGAATAAGTTCCTGACAGACTGTGGTTCATTTCTCTTTAGTGCAAAAATCAAGAAGTCAAAAACTATTTTCCTGCTGTTGACTGACAGGTTCATATTAACAGGGCTTCCTATTATAGTCACCTCAGCTTGCTCTGCATTCACTCATTGAGCTGTCCTGCAGGCTGGTGTGTGTGTGTGTGTGTGTCTGTGTGTATACAACATGATCTGTGCATGTTTATGTGTGTGACTGTGGCAGCGCTTCTGTGTGTGTGTGTTTGTCCAGTACTATGTAGCGCCCCCATGATGAATGACATAGTAGTCATGGACATACATCAACACAGCGACGGGCTGCCCGATGATGAGCGACATCCACACGGCGGCGTTACCGTAGTTTCCATTGAGGAAACGGCCCACAAACCAAGCCAGAGGAACCTGGAGAGACGAAAGTTCAGAGGTCAGTGTGTGTTTGTTTGCGTACGAGAGGAGAGAAAGTGATCAGTGACAGTTCAGAGCGTCTTTACCTGAGCCATCATTCCCATAAAGGCCCACAGTCTGAACATTTTCAGAGGAACACTCACCAGGTACTGAAGGGGACATGAGAGAAATACAAGTTTACAAGTTTTTAAAAAAACACAATATTTTGAATAAGTAGTAATTTGACAGTTATTACATTATCTTCTGGATTGTTGTGTAAATAAAACATGACAGACCATTTTATAGACATAAATTTAGTAAAAGATAATTGGCAGTTTAACTGAAGACTGATTGTTGATGGTTTACCTCGTGGAAGAAGGCAGACATCAGGAAAACGGCGGTTTGAGCTAGAAACTTGTTGATCCCCTTCTTCAACATCGGCTTATAGAAGTGTCTGTAACACACACACAGACAACTTACACTGATCTTCAAATCTGACTGAAAATGCCCTCAAATAAACGGCGGTCCACAGCTAGATTTCTTTATTGTGTTTTACATTTTATTTCACACAGAATTCAAAGATAATGTGAAGCCAAAACATTAATATTACTATAGAAAGGTTGGAGCTCACCTCAAGCACCACTTGTGAACTGGGATATTCCAGTTGGCCCAGAAATATGTGACAGTCTCAGAGTTCCTGGAATATATAAAAACAGCAGTTTCAAGAATCTGACTTCAAGTTTACACATGCTGTGGACTGTATATGCGCATGTATATTTGTTTGTATGTTGTGTGCACACATGAAACACTCAAATTTAAACATGCAAACTTAATGATGATCACAGCTGAAAATGTATAACACAGCAGTGTGCCAATGCAGGTCATTCACCATGTGTTTGTTAGATACAAAAATCGGTAACACTTTACTTGAAGGTATCGTCATAATAGTGACATGACACTGTCATAACTGTAACATGACACAGTCATGAACGTGTCATAAACATTATGTCAATGTCATAACGTTTATGACTGCTGTCATTAAGTGTCATTCGGTTTTTGTAATGACAAGTTGACATTGTTTGGGTTGCCTTGATTATGACAACTTGACGTTAATCAAAGTGACATGACCAGAAGTTGTCTTTGTCATGATAACTTGACATTAAATTTGTTTGGGATGTCCTTATAACATTGACATAATGTTTATGACACGTTCATGACTGTGTCATTTCACAGTTATGACAGTGTCATGTCACTATTATGACGATACCTTCAAGTAAAGTGTTACCCAAAAATCTATCAAATGATTAGATCGCTTTTGATCAAAATGTGTTGACGTGTGTGCTCCTCCTACTCACCACCAGTCCTTGTAGAACTCTCTGTCTCCGAACTGCAGCAGCTCTGCCACAAAGTTCATAGAGGAGTGGAAAAACCAATAGAAGAATATTAACCATATCAGATGGTTAGGAACCTTGGAGAGGAGAGGAGAGGAGAGGAGAGGAGAGGGAAGATGGTCAAGGGTTAGGAAAGGCGTCTAGGTTGATATGGCTACACAATGGCTGCCGTGTTGCCATCTCTTCTCTAAAACACAGAGTCCTGTAACACATGTGAGACTGCCATCCCTTTAAATGTATTCTTCATTGTAAAGGTATGACAGGACTTCAGTACATCATACTCACAGCTAACTTTAGGAGGCGCTCCACCATCCTAGAAAAGTCCATTTCCTGTGAAAGAAACAAAAAGTGACAGTAGATTAGATATTGAAACAGCATTGGCTTAATATATGAATTTAATGTTGTTGTTAAGGCTCACACATTATAAACAAACTCTCCTTTTATGTGTGTGTGTGTACACACCTGGAATGGTTTCATGGAGTTCTGTATGGTGGGAACCATCCACTGGAAGTGGAAAAATTGCGTTATTTAAGAAAAACAATACAGGGTACATCCTGAGGGCCTGTCTGTGTGTTAATGGTCAACATACCTGCTGTATCAATCCCACCAACAGCTGCATGAAGAAAAGCTATGAGAAAAAAACAAGTCGGAATGAAAAATGTCAACATGCAAGTCAGTTTACATCAAGAACGTACAGAATATGTGTTCGCTCCCTCTCACCATTTCAAAAAGTCTTCTCATCAGGAACCTTTTGCGTATTCGAGGTGATCGTGGGAAGTTGAGCTGGTAGCAGAGAGTTGGGGCAAAGATAAAGTAGTACATGTCTAAAGAGAAATGAAGAAAAATGTATTTAATTTATGATTATTTGTCATTAAAATGTTTCATTTAAAAACTGCTAATTATCTCCATGGTTACCTCTGTGTGTGAGGTTGCCTGGGTAGGAGACATGAGCGTGAACTGCCGAACCGTTGGACTGTGCCACAGATGGACCTGAAAAACACAGATGAACATAATTAATTGGTATTTTCAGGCAGTCAGTCAGTTTTCCAACAATAACCCACCTAAAATTCATGATAAATATCTAAAAGATTCCTCTGTGTGTGTGTTTATCTCAGCTCCTGCAGCGAGGGGATAAAGTCATCATGCTGCATTTAGGATTAAAATAGCTTCAAAACACACACAGAGTGATAACAGCTGTTCAAGACACACACCGCTTTGATCTCTGTCAGTGTGTGTGATCAAGTGTGTTAGCCAAAAGCTTCAGGTTGTCTGTCACCACTAGATGGTAGCAGCAGCACAGTATTAACATGGTAAAAAGAACTCTGTTAAGCCTGTTGTGCACTGACATTGTGTGTATAAATACACATTGTAAACTGTTAGTCTGACATGTTCACTCTGTGGTTAAGTGCCCTGCTCTACGTGTGTGTGCCTGCTCACTATCTAGATTCAACATTCTCTTTAACAGTCTGCGCGTGCGTTGATGTACTTACATGAGTACGATCGTGTTAATCTCTTGGCTTTCGCTTGTCGGATTTCTCTACACCACCTGTTGGTGTCTTGGTAGGAGTACAGCTTGAGAAACAGCACGGTGTAGACTCCAAGGGAGAGCACACCACCCACTGACACACACAAACACACACAGACACAGGGCCATTGACTAAGAGGAAAGGGAAGGAGCACTGTGTATATGTAGGAACTTACGTTTCAAAATACACACATGCTTTAATTTTAATTCAAAATGCTGTATTTATGACTCATAACTAGACCATGTGAACATGTATAGATTTCGTATATACCTGGGGTCATGGAGGTCAAAGTGAGCACTGTGGCTGAAGGAAAGATCAGCAGGGATGTCAGGTTGAAAATGTGAAGAATCAGTCCGGTCATTTCGGAAATGGTACCCTTGGAATGATAAGAGAAAAACAGAGACCTGTAAAACACTTGTCAGAGGTGTTTTAGATTAAATGTAATCTAATCTGGAGGAGGAGTGGTGTTCTTATCAGAGTTCAGAGCAGGTATAAAGAGGGGAGGATTTACTGCGTGGACTCCAGGATGTGTAAAACAGGCAAACATCCTTGAAGGGTGAGCCGAGAATGATGAATCAAAAACAAACCTATGCACACTTTTCAGTTTGTCTAACAATGCAGCTGTGACACAATACCTAAAACAAAGTTATGTCACCTATTGGCCTTTAGGATCCAAACAAAGGTGGAGTAAAACATTCAGAGCAATTTAGAAGCTAATCACATTTTTTTAAGGAATTTCTTTGCAGTAGTGCAGATAGTTGCCAAGATCAATGAAAATGTTGTCATCTTGGAAAACGTATTATTGTAAATCATTGTCAATACTCACCACAGCCAGACGCCTCTCTGTGTACAGGGCTGCTAAGATGAACACATTAGACACTGAAACACAGAACAGACAAACAACAGATCCATCAGCTACAGCACCACATAGATGTGACCACAGTGACTAGATAACACAGACAGAGAGACACGGAGAAGAGCTTCAGGTGCTATAATAGTTCTCTAAAAAGTATCATTTTATTCTAAATGATTGTTCTAATGTCACCCCGGAGGTCAGAGCATATGGTGCTGAGGACAGCTATGTTTTT
This sequence comes from Argyrosomus regius, assembly GCA_946959425.1. Classification (NCBI taxonomy): domain Eukaryota; kingdom Metazoa; phylum Chordata; class Actinopteri; family Sciaenidae; genus Argyrosomus; species Argyrosomus regius. The sequence continues at coordinate 20,826,121 of OX336899.1, forward strand.
TCACATTAGTATTGACTAGTTTAACTGCTGTAGAGCTGGGTGTTGGTGGGAAAGAGACAAAGGCATGAGTCAACTTCTTTGATTGAACAAAGAGGGAATGATCAATAACAGCAGGGCTAGAATATTCAACACAAGAACTCACCCTAACATCGCTTCTACATGCTATCTAAGAGCATCTGGCTCATTAAATCTATGTTATGCTGTATATAAACCGTTTAGGACATGGAGAGGCTGTAAAACACATGTTTTATTACAAATTCAACAATGGCATGTTCTGTTAACGTGATAGAAACTAATTATTTCCTGATTTATGTACAGGAAGTACAGGTAAAACACCTGTTTTTCAACACCAATCAATCATAAGGTCGAAGAAGGACGAATGGATGTAGGTCATTCACCATCTGTTTAGACGACCTTGAGGAGTTAAATTAATACTACATACCGATGATGAGGCAAGCTGATGGCCAGCTATAGGGGTCCTTCAAGAAGAGGGATACTACTTGAATGGGGTCCACCAAGATACCATACCTAGAGGAGAGGAAAGAAAAGTGAAAATACTGATCTAACCAGGCATCATTTAGAAATGTTAACGTGTAGATCAAGATAAATGTTATGTAATGATTAGTTTAAGGTTTACCATTGGTGTGGTCAGGTAAAGGACTTTACTTTAATCCTAACTCCTAACCCTAACCACAGTCAAGTGAAAGACTGTAAACCGACCAAGAGACTGTATACACGCTGTTTTCTATCTAACTTAAGCGAGTGTATACTTTTTCAGCCCTGGACACATCATGCTGGCCTTTACTTATGTCTCAGTTCATTAGAAACAAACAAAGTACTTGTAGAACAAGCTTGAAGTTGTTTATCTGGAGGGCTGTACTTTTTATTTTTCATGATTTTTATCTCCTGCCCCAATTCAGTCTAGACAAAGCCACAAGTAATAAGACAGGAAGATGAGGGGACATGACCAGTTTCATAACCAAAAGGGAGTGTGTTGTACTTTTAACTTGTATATATACGTTATATATTTGCGTGTGTAGGTGCAGACTCACTTTATAATGTTCTCCAAGAAGAGGCGTGCGTTGCTCAGCACCTGAAAGAGAGGACAGCCCAGTCAACGTGAGATAATGAGCAGCGTATCAACAAGAGTGAATCTGGCCTTTGTTTGTTAACATATTTGTATCCGTCTGCTATAAATCTGGCGTATCATTTTCTCTGCCCACAGCTCTGCTCATGATTAGTCTGCAGGTTTCAGTGGGTTTGTTCGTTTGTTTGTTTGTACGTGTTCAATGAGTTATTATTCAAAAAAACAAGAACAGGAACAAGCTGGTTCCACAAATAAATGTCAATTTAGAGGATTAAAAAGGTCACGGCCCAGAAAACACACACACGTGCACGCGCACGCGCACGCACAAGCTGCTATCTACATGAACTGCATGTGTTTTATACAAACTTTTAACCTTAAGTTACTGTCACACCCTGCTGCAGCTCGCCGTCAAGTGAGTGTCAAGTAAAATAAGTTTATTATTATATTATGTATTAAAGTTCAAGGTCTGAGTCCAGCTTTATCTCACTTATCTGAGCCGAGATAAAAGTAAGCAGGCACCCCAACACTGCAGATGTATAGCATGTATACATTCCTCACATAATTTTTATGGCGTGTTCAGCTCATGAGTTAGAGAAACAGTTAAGATAATGAGGACAGAGAGGGTATGACACATGATAAGGTCGTGCTGCGGTGATTATGCGGCATATTGCACCTGAGCCCACTGTCCTGCCAAGACCATGGAGCAATGTGGTTTTGTTTCAACTATGTCTTGTCCAAACCACTAACCTTTGCCTTAGTAACCTTCAGCCTGGGCAGACGAGGACCATCACGTAGAGCACGACTATTGGGACAGGGGTCTGTACAGAGCATTGCAAGATCCTATTTTGTAATTCTAAAAATTGAACTTTGCACACTAAAGAGTGAGCATCAGACACAGAGAAACACTCTGGGACGTCGGCAGAACGTCAGTGTCTTCATCTGAAACATTTCAGCCTTTTATCTAAGCACCGTTTGTTATTAACTGCAGTCTCACCTGTCTTACATTCAGTCATATCATTGTATTACTCAGACTCAGGAATGTTGTTATCTTGCTACTGCCATTTACATCATTTAATCTGTCCCAAGAAATCAAAACATACAGAGCTATATATTTTTATATATATATTGTTATATATTTCAGCATACAGTTGGCCATTTCTCATATTTTTGCATAAAGGCGTTTTTAATTCTGTTACAAACTTGACAATAATTGTGACCTGGGTGCTTCAGTAAATTCAGGTCAAATCTCAATGTCAACATATTTTTAATGACAGAAAATCCACACAAAGAATAATTTAAAAAAGAAAAGTCGTTCTTTATGATTTGTCGAGTCACATCTTCTAGTCTTCTTGCAGACTGTAATATTTATACTCTGTGTTGATCACATTATCTAGTTCTCTTTCATAATCATTTACAATTTCCTCTGTAATGAAACCAATAAAATAATGATAAGACTGTGAAATAGATTTTTTTTCTATTTATCAAATATCCAAGTGAAACAAATTTGAAAATCTATACACACTATTTCCATTCCCTTTGAATAATCTGTAATATGTTTCAAACAACAATTATGATACACTTGTTACCAAAAAATTGCTGATCATATCTGTGTTTTATCAGTCTGGGATTAGTTTTAATAAAGTTTTAGTAATGAACTTGTCTAATCAAACTATATCTCGGTTCCTTGGCCGTGGATAGATGAGACGTATCAGATCTGGTTGATGGGAAATCTAAAATTAGACAGAGCTGTTTGGGTTTGGCTAAACATTAAGCCCCTGACATACAAAGTTGACCTGAGATAAGTAGTGCCTCCGGAAGACTCAACGATCAAACATTTTGCTTTGCCGCAGGTCTTCTGTTAGAGGCTTTCCTTCAGACTACAGCTGAACACTCACATGCACGTACTGTATGTTCTTTATCTCCATAACCAGTCAGCACTTTGTATTTATAAACCAAAAAAATGAAGGAAAGACCAACTAAACAAATAGCCATTCATTTTTATGACTCAGAAACTGAGTGTGATGACAAATTCGCACCTGGGACTGTAAAGTTATGCTTTGCAGTGCACCGTCCTGTGGTCTGTTTGGCTTCAAATCAGAGGAAACAATCAGCATCAAATGTTTGTGCAACATCCTGGGATGATTTTTGCTGTCAACATTGTGTCTTACGCCAAATATCTTCAGTGTTTGACTACGTTTCTATCAACCAAGCCCAATGAACAAGGTTCATCATCTTGGAACACTAGTCTTTTTGTTGGTGTTGTAGCCCCAATCCAAATCTGCTTAACATTGTGTGAATGTCTTGGACAGGTTTATGCCTGTGGACAAAGGGCAGCTTGAAACACACTGTTTGCTGGGTGCTCTGTGCCAAGCTGATGGATGTGCAGTGGAATAGGTGTGTGTCTCATGGGAGTCATTACAGGAAACAAGACTCATGAGGCCATTTTAGAAGACCTGATTCAAAAGTGCTTTCATGAACACTAGTTTTAAATCAAAGTCCTTTTATGGATGTAAATACTTACTTTACAAGCTCTTCGGGAGAATTAAAAGAAGCTGATTATTTCACCTGTATTTTAAGATTGTGCATCAATTGTATTAATAATATCTGGTCTCCGATATTCAGAGTGTAAAAATGAAGATAAGTATTAAAAACACATCTAATCTCTTATCTCTAGAAATATGTACTCCTGCAGCCGACACTCTAGGAATTTAGCCGACGGTCCTGGTCATCGAGGACAAATTACACAACTAAGCTTCTAAATGTACACACAGACACACACTCACGACTCTGCGGTTCCACTTCACACTCTTACAGCCTAATCCTGTACGTTTCCTAAAAACAGTCTGAACCGAGCAGTGTCAACTGTCCCTGCTGACCACAAAGTAGAGGACGTGGTCGTCACGGCAATATAAACTTCCAAAGATGGGATTAATCCTGTCACTGAACTGCAAAATTAGGCTTAATTTAGGAAAGCCCATGAAAATACACACACACACTCACATACTGTACATAACTGTACACAAACAAAGGGACAAATAATAATCTTTATGCATGCAACCATGCAAATACACTATGCAAAGCACGCACGAGTGTGCATATAGAAGCATGCACACACTATTTATAGTCTCTCCATTTCAGTTTCATTAGGATTAGGGCTAACTAGATATTTGTATCCTCCATGCCTCTTAAAAAAAACTGTGGATATTCGGGGGCACTGCAGGGAGCTTTTGGACACACACACACACATGCACACACACGCTTGAATTCAGCCATTGGAACAAGGCGGAAAGTTCATTTGTCCTGAAGTGACCTCAGCCCAGTGGGACATATTTAGCTGTGACACGTCTGTGATCAGTACTGCAGCTTTAACAAAGGCAGTGAGATTCTGCATCTAACACAGCTGATGATTTACTGTTCTAAATATTTATACTTAACCCTAACCCCCGCGTTGGCATCTGGCGAGGTTGCAAGAGTTTGAAAAACCAAATCTAAACCCACAGAGCTAAACTTACTCATCAGGGCAACCACAGCACGTCCTGAATCTGACCTACTTTCCACTGCATCTTTAACATTATCTAGATCAGCAGCTGCACGTGTTCAGTATGTGCATACATTGTATGTTAAGTGATCCTTTATCGATCCCCGTAGGGAAATTCATTTTCTGCTTTTCCCTCTGCATCTCTGCAACCCTTCCTAAGTTTTAGTAGGCAGCCACTGTGAGGCGCCCGTGTACCAACTCCAGATCTAAGCCAGAGCACTGACAGGAGAAGCCTAACAAACATGTTTCTGGTGGTGGGGGAAACCCACACAAATACAGGAAGAACATGCAAATGCAACACAGAGAGGCCCTGCCCAAGTCGGGATTCAAACCCAGGACCTTCTTCCTGTTAGGCGACAGTGCCAACCACTGAGTAGTGCAGCCTTTCAGCTGTTTGAACACGAGCTCCTGCTAGTTTGTTATATGTCCTTGTCATATGGAGTGCTTCTCTAATATGTTTTATCATCAAATCTCAGAATGAGGATTTCAAAATAAAATGATATAATACTCATATATAGTTGTCAAATTATTGAAGGCACTACAAATGCAATATTTTTGTTCACAGCTGCTTCATGCTTTGCACCCTATAATCATCTCACTCCTATGATTTAGAGATGACTGTAATTATATTATAATTATATATTTTCCTTGGCGATTGCGAAATGTACAATCATTCGTCATTTCAACCCTCAGGATATTTACTACAAGTACACGAGAACACCCAGACTTAAAAGTACAACTCACCAAACAGTCCTGATGACATCAGAGTTCAACTTAAAAAACAAACTCGGCTGGGATCAAACTATGACTCATCAACCCCCCCCCCACTAATCAAAGCTGTAGAAATTGAGAAAGTAGAGGAAATGACAAACTGTGCAAAAAATTGCATGAGCATATGTGGTGAATCTACTTGTGTGAAGAGAGATAACATTAAAAACAGCTTATCAGACTTCTCACAGACGCCTCACACAGGCAGGTTTTACAGAAGAGTCACTGAAACAGGACCAACTCCAAATCATAGGGGGATATGTACTGTACAAGTGCGGGTTAGCACTTCCGCTTTCATGTTAAACAAACTGCCAAATATCACTCATGCTGCATTTTGAATGTGTCATAGCATTTGGCAGTTTTACATATTGTAGGTTTGTGTGTGTGGGAGTGAGAAACGAAGACAGTGATGTGCAACTGGTTAAAAATAATGACTCAGATTTCTGAGGAAATCGAGGCAACACCAAGTTGTGACACTGAAAATGATAAATTGCGCCATGAGTCATTTTTCTGCCAAAAGGTAGAATATTCAGCTCTGTCAGGGAGAAGTCGCAGTGCACATACTGTAGTATGACTCACCAGCATGACAACACACCAGTTGAGGATTCCTCTGTAGTTGCTGTAGCCACTGGCTGAGCTCAAGAGAGACTCCTGGAGGACGTGACAGCTGCAGGGAAGCAAACAGTCAACAGCTGATTGATTTTTAGGGTTTATCAAACTCTTCACATTCCTTCCTGTGTGTTAATCTCCTCGTTACAACCTCTGTCAACGGTACATTCAGCTGCATCTTGAAAATAAGCATGACTCCAGGTGTTACTATGAGGAGACAAAGAGGACTGATTTTGCATTTTGATGGCAGTATTTGGTTTGCAGGAGGCTGCGTGACTCAACCTGAACTCATAGCCACTCGTGGCAGCTCACAAATCATTTACACATTTTTCTCTTTGCTGTTTTCTCTGCTGCACTTAACAGTGATTAAAAAACTCGAGCTGAGATATCATTTATTTTCCAGTCTGAGTGGCTTTTAAATAAATGAAACACATCCAGTAGTCTAGTGTTTGCTCCTACAACTGCACCAGGCAATGAAAGAGTTGTGAAAAATGTAGGTTAAAGGTATTGACACCATTGTCCAAAGAGCATTGTGAAAACTGAGGCTATTTATCAGGCAACATTTTGTGACACAACCATACGAGACAAAGAGTCAACAGAGCAGATAGAGGACAACATGGAGCAGGAGGAGGGGGGATGTGGGCAGATGAAGTGAAGGGGTGGCTTGAGTGAAGTATGGAAATGAATGAGCATTTAAAGACAGAAAATAAAAAGTAGAGGGTTTCCTTACTGAGTGCCAGGAAACACATATGGCAAGACCAGACCAGCAGATGAACGTGCAGACGGAGACGTAGTCACCAAGCACAGTATTGCAAAAGCACATGCCACAGTTGCTGTAATAGAGGAAAGGGACGCTAGACACACACGGCAGTGTCTCAATCTTTAAGTCCAAAGCCTCAGCCACAAACACATGTTTTCAAAGGTGAAGACACCTCTGGAGAAGTGGGCGTATACCATAAAATGAATGGGTATATTTGGGGTAAGGGAAGGGGGTAACTGAAATGATTAATACTTTCTGCAAAGCAGGCTGTTCAACATCAAGAAACATGAATTAACATTACACTGGCAATAAATCTATCATGTATGGACTTGATTTCTAAATCGGCTTGCTCCTCTGATAAAATTACAACAGCCAAAGACTACACTGCCAAACTTTCAGCCTCACATTCATAACACAACAGTTGTGGCTGTTTGTACTGTGCTGGGACCAAATAACCACCAACGTGGAGATCAGAAAGTTTGGTTTTCTTTAGGTTCACCTGTAGAGTGCTACAGGACATTGACATGTCTTCATCTGATCTCAGAACAGCTCTGAGAAGCGTTCAGTCTAACCCTCCAGAGAGAATCCATACACATGAGCAACGCTAACCTCTGAATGAATGACACATCCTACAAATGAACACATAATATTGAATGATGATATTAAATGTAGCTTGTTTGCCGTTACTTTACATTAAAACGTATTAAAATCATCTTTAAAATCATCCACGGTTACCTGAGTCTCTCGTTGATATCCTCCGCTGCACTCTTCTGTTTCCTCGGAGTGTTGGCGAGCTGCTGCTGCCCTGACACCCCCGTGTGTCTGTCCACCTTCCCGTTGTTACTCGCATGCCTGGACAACTCGTCTGTTTTGGCTTTAGCGGGATACTGTGGTGGCTTCTCCCCGGCATCGTGCCACTTGCTCCCGTTGGCTTGTTTGACACCGACCGCTCCGCTGCCGCTGCCGGAGATGGTCGTCCTCCTCCGGCGGGTTACGGGCCCTCTCATTTCGGCACTGTCGCTCATCTCAGCGGCTTCAGTCACGCAGTTTTTACCTGCCTGACATTACCGGGTGAACAGCTGACACGCGTCTCTCTCTGTTTCCATCCGTGGCTTTACACAAAAGAGCTGAGTGAGTGTTAGCGGGCTGTCCTCCTCCCAAGCCGTGTCACTGTTGGTCAATGATCAGGCGCCTCATCACTACTACAGCTCAAGGTGCAATTGTCAGTCGGGTTGCCAGGTCTGTGTTTTCAACTGACATCCCCCTAACGAGCAGAAATCCACTTCCGGATTAGCTGTTCCACAAAAGCTCAAACTTACAGATGTATATTTTCTTATTAAATTGATATATATTATTATAAAAAATATTTCCCATATGATCGTATTAATCTTTAACAATTATAGGTCCCATAATCCATTGACCACTTAAAATGGGGGAAACATGCCTGAGCTATTTTATGTGTATGTACTAATAGTTTATTTAGTTTTCATACTATTTGTTATTTATTCATTATTTGATCAACTTAACACTGTAAATACCACCATAATAATCTAATTATGTCGTTGCTTATGGATAAACTTTAGATTTTAGATCAAGAGGCGCACAGTGTGAAGGGGGGAGACAATCATGGTCCATGCCAAACAACATGTGTTTCCTCATGAACACTCCAGAACTGGTCTTCTTGCAGTGCAAGCAAAGATTTTGTATACTTTATGTAAATGTGAAATTTGTTTGTTTGGGTGAAGGCCAAGTGCAACACAAGAGGCAAAACTCAGGGCAGGATAAGCATACCCAACCGATTTGTAGCCTGCTGTGTGTCCTAAAATGACCCTGTACTAGACATTAAGAAAACCAGCTTGCAGAAGCAAATCAGCATTTCCTCTATATTAAAAAGATAACAGTAATGCAGGTATAGATCCCACCAATACACTTCAAATAGATCAAAGTTATTTAGAAATAATCTCATTTATTCAAGATTTGTCATTACATACACATTATAATATTCCGTATTCCTCTGGTTGTATGGTTTTGTTTTATGATTCAGCAAGTGCTCAATGTGAGTCTTATTCTGTTTTCTCATTATTGTGAATATAAACCTACATTTGAGCATTTCTAACACTCAGATGTAGTGCATACAATACATACACTTAAAAGGGACACAGATATGAATTTACATATGATCATACTGACATATTCTGAACATATTTTGATGTATATGATAATATATTGTATATATAATGACCCTTTTCTCTAACTGCTGCACGGTACTGTCGCCTAGTGGAAAAGGCGAACATTGACAATAAGTCATTGTGTCACTGACCACATCTGAATCGTGCGAATGCCTTTACAAAATCAAGCAAACACCGCCAGCTATTGCTAAAATATCAGAACTACAAAACTACAGTCAAGTCAGCTCGCGGTGGCGGTGCAAGTAAACGGAAAGCCAATGGCATTCGTGCAACGTGTCACATGTCATTCCTGTCCAATCCGAACGCGGCTGGGTGATCTCACGGTAGATTGATCCGTTCAGGCACAGCTGTTGAGAGCAACGCTCGCGTAGAGCCAAACACTGTTAGTGTTTTTACCTGTTTACAGGCATATTTTTTATTTGTTAACTTGTCTATGGCACTACACAAACTTGGTCTGGTGGTAGTCAGTTTTTAAAGGGGATGAAAAGGCTCAAGAGGAAGAAACAAAACGCGGGAGTTGGAGTGAATGGGAATGGGTCTGCCACAAGAGGTAAGTGGACAAACGTATAGCTAGGTAGTGTTTAATAAACGTACACTAGACATAGATACAGACTGACACACGAAGCTAACTAGTTCTTCCTTTAAAAAGTGTGTATAATCATTTATCGATATACTGTACGTGTATCTACAGGCAGACACCTGGCCAGTCCAGTCTGTGGCGAAATGCCAGTGAACTTAATACTATTAGCTAGCTGACTGCAGCCATCTGACACAAACTAACAACACACGAATCACGAGTTGTTCTCTGTTCACATAACCTGTTTTTAACAGCGTTTAATCCGCTTGTTGTTTATTCTTTAGTCAAAGTGAACTTTATCTACTTATCTGACAGTGCTGCTTGCGTGGCATCCTGTCGGCCAACTTTCAGCTGCTAGTCAGACAGAGGAAGGTGGACACGATTTTACTCACTGTAACCAAAACAAAAACCTGCTGCTCATCACCTGATTTGGTTTAACCCTTTAAGTCATTCACACACTTATTTTGAATGATCCAAACTCACTTCATGTTTGTGACTCATCATGGTCAGCCATTGATTCATTGTGGTGCCTGTTTTTTCATAGGTCAGTAAAAATAATCATTCAATATGGATTCAATAAGGAAAATTACATTTTTCTGTGCAAATTATGTCGAGCAGAAAATGTAAGACTTCAACTCTCTATAATAATTGCTCAATATCCTAGTTAAAGTCATACTAGTGATACTTTGCAGTTAATGTATTACAGTAAAACTAGTGATTTAATCATGTCAATTATTTGTCCCAGCCCTAGAAACTGGACCTCTGTGTGTATATGTATGAGTTCCAACTCATATCTATAGATATGGACGTATAAAAGAAAGACATCAAGGGAAGAGCAAGATCTATATATATATATAGATCTCGCTCTTCCCTATATATATATATATATATATATATATATATATATATATATATATATATATAGATCTCGCTCTTCCCTTGATGTCTTTCTTTTCATTGATCTCATTTATCATTTGTCTTATCCTTTTCTACTTTCCTTTATTGTCTTCCCTATCCGTCTCCTTCCAAATGTCTCTTGTTGCTCTATCTTTTTCACTGCTGTCTGTCTTTCATTTCTCAAATATTTTCTTTCTCTCGCTCTCTCACCCCGTATTCCTTTCCTCTATTCCTCATCTCATTCCTCCTCATCTGTGTCCCTCTTTTCAGATCAAGACTGTGGGAGGAAGCAGAAGTTGGCTGAGATCCATCAAGCTTTGATCAGGTAAAAATAACAATCAGTTACAGTTTGCTTTGTAAAAGACGCTTACTCTTTCTGCTGATTGATTTGAGCTGTTTTAAAACTCATTTTTTAGATTGTTTTTATTTCCCTCCAAAGCTACAGATTAGCCATCTTGCTGCTAATGAGACTCTTTGATTTTCAATAAAGAATGGCTGAGAAAAAATTAACTACTAATACATTACATTTAGCTGTTGGGTTCTAGTGATGAAATGTGTCTTTTTAACACAAGTGAAAACAAAACATGGGGTGTTAAAGTTTTCCCAGTACAGGAGTCACCTCTCAACAACTTTTTCCTAAGAATCCGCCTTGCGGCCTGTATTACTAGAAATCTCAAAAGTGTTGCCAATTTCCACTCTATGGCCTCCATTAGCACAGGATGTGTTTTCCCAAGTGGGAATGGCGCTCCCTCTGCTGCTCGCTGTTCTACAATTAGATGGTATTCATTTATCTACAGACAGTGACCTTCATCGCTCCGTGCTAAGCTAATTTCACACATGAAGATTACTCACATGTGCCCAGAGGAATAGTGTGATGAGGTTCATGAAGACATTAGTGCAGTGGATCTCAAGCTATGGGGTGAACCACTGTAGATGGGGGCATGGATGACCAGGGGGAAAAATTCTATTCTGCTGACCTTAATTTCACTAAAATTCAACTTGGATCCTTTTTATTAGTTGCTTTCTCCATCATTGTTAATGACTGAAAAAAATGGATTGAGGTGGGGTTTTTTTTTCAACATCTGAAGTGGGGCATGGCAGAAAAAGTTTAAGAACCACTGCATTGGTGTGGCATTTAGGACTTGATGGGGAAATCTCACAGGGAAACTCAGGCAGAACTGAAGTAATTGCACAGGAGCAAAACAACAGTTTCCTTTGTCTATTTAACTTGCTGCCACAGTGTCAAGCAGACGATGAATGAACAATGTGCATTTTATAGAATGACTTAGAGTAATTCTTCCACTACTAATGTAAATAATCCACATTCACATTCTGTCTTTTTTAGATTTTTATATCAGCCCCGTTTTTTAAGCTGGCTCTGTGCTGTATGAACATCCATTTCAACAAATAACTTAGTGTCACACCCTGCTTTTTATACAAATATGTAACATTACTACATTAGAATCCAGAAATTGAGTCTTTATTCATGAAGTTTATTTGTAACTGACACAGTTCATATTATTTAAAGCCTGATTTCACTTTTAGGACTTCTTAACTCAGAGATTTTTCTTTTGCTGTGCGAGCAGACTTAGTATAGTGAACGTTGTCCAATTCTAAATTTTAAATGTGCAGTGATCCAGTGGACATTGAGACCCTGAGGAGAGCTGCAGCCAGTAAAGGAGGACTGCTCACTGATGAACTGAGGAGGAAGGTTTGGCCCAAACTGCTGAACATCAATGTGTACGAGCTACCACATAAACCTGGTTAGTGGCTGATTTCAATATTTATGTAACTGTGCATACTAGATAATGCTATTACTAACTAACAACAATAATTCTTCTTTTGTAGGCCGAGATGTGAGGGAGAACCATAAGGACTACAACCAAGTAGTCCTGGATGTCAGGAGGTCCATGAAGAGGTTCCCTAAAGGTCTCTGTGTGTTTGTGTTCTCTCTAAAGATAGCAGCAGAGCTCAGAGTGCCATTTATCAAACTGTTCTCCCAGACAACATGCAGATATCTGGCAGGGCTTAATAATTAATGAACTGAGTAAAAGCTGCACCGGGAGACTCTTCTGTCACAAGACGCCTGCGTTAAAGCCAAAATCACAAAGTTAGGAGAGCGACCGAGAAAAGTGTTTTCTCTAACTGAGAGGCTCTAAATTCTATCACAGTTAATCATGGCATATATAAACTTTTCTGGCAGGAGGAAGCAGGAAATGAAAAACATCAACTCAAATGCTGTTAAAAGGTGCTAAAAAAAGTTATAATGATGACTATGGGAAGTTATTTTTATGGTTAAGTACAGAACACGAATGGGATAATAGTGTAATAGTTCCTGACTGTGTCTCCAGCTGCTCTCTCCGTGTTGAACAAGATTGCATGGTGTTGAGTGTGCTGATTCTCGGCTCCCCCTCAGGTATGCCAGCCACAGAGCGAGGCGTGCTGCAGGAGCAGCTGATTGACATCATACTGGCGGTTTTAAAACGCAACCCCCAGCTCCATTACTACCAAGGCTACCACGACGTAGCCGTCTCCCTGCTGCTGGTAGTCGGGGAGCGGATGGCCATCGGCATGCTGGACAAACTGTCCAATTACCATCTCAGGTTTTATATTTATTTCTAATAAATCAATTTATCTCAGTATGTTTATCAGCTTGTTTCCAACTAATGAGCCACATTTGAAATGATTTTGCAGTCATGTTTCCTTAAACTTCTGTCTGTCTTCTCTGTCTGCAGGGATTTCATGGATCCTACCATGGACAGCACTAAACACATTTTAAACTACCTTATGCCCATATTGGAACAGGTTGATGCAGAACTACATGACTTCATGATCAGGTACACACACACAATTTTAAAATGTGTTGTTGCTGCCTAATGGGTGCTAGCACTTACTTATGTCTCACTCCTTAAAACACAAAAAGGACAAAGGCACATGTAGTTTTGCAATGAGCACAATTTCAGCTGTTTGTTGGAGAGGGATGCGCTTCCAGTCGTTGATGACACCTTGCTCTTGTTCCCATCAAATTTGATTGTACCTACTGTTAATCGCTTTGGACATGATGTAATGCGAGTGTCCTCCACTAGAGGGCGTCACAGTGTCGATTTTCACCTGTGGGGCTTCAAAGGGAGACAAAGAGTGGAGTGTTTGGTTTTTGAATTGAACATGCATCAGTAGTGGTCTCATTGGGGAGTTCTCGTGTCAGATGGTCCAACAGCTGTTTCAGAGGCTTTTCTGTCCCATCAAGGTGTGCGCTGCATTTACCTTTATTTGTGAGGTGTAATTAGGCAAAAAATGATTCATGATCTTTTTGCAATTTATTGAAACAACAACAAAAAAAGCTGCGAGCAGCTACTGTAGGTTCATTTTGGGACGTGTAGTTAGAACTGGGAATTGTTCTCCAAGGTATTTTAATGTGTGTGTGTGTGTGTGTGTGGCTCCGCAGACAGCACCTCTGCTGTCTTGTTGCCCGTTCATAATTGATGCTGTGCTGGCAACCTTCATATTTGCAAATTACCTGTCTATTCACATACAAGCTCCCACAAACACAAAGCACCAAAAAAAACCCAGACACTGCACTCGCAGAAAAACGTCAGGATAAACAAAACCCCACTTCAAAGTTAGGAACGCTCTTTTTTTTTTTTCTTTTTGTGAGCGCTTCCTCTAACCTCTCTTCTTATCTCTGCCTTCCCCTGCTCCCTCTCCTATTTTCTTCTTTATTTTCCCTTTCTCCCGCTTCATTTCATCTCTTTTATGTCCCTCTCATCACACATCATACTCCCTGCCCTTTGCTCCCTCTCTTTACCCTCCCCCCCATCCATCACTCCCACCGACTTCTCTTCACTTGTCACTCCCTTCTCCTTTTACTCATCCTTCCTGAATGTTCCTATCCAATATTTATCAGGAACCTCTAAGAGTATACAATTTACTTAACTCTGTCAAAAATAAACTGCATATTTATGTCGGCACGCAACAAAGAAGATAAAGGAGGGCATATAAGGGTTTAAACAGCATGTGAAGGTACAGAAAATGTTTTTTCTTTAGGAGTTAATGGGATCATGAGAAAATCTTGCAATCCCAATATTTAATGACCCTTATCGAAGATCTGTTTACGAGTCAAGGAAACAGCTGGTGAAAACAGTTGTATGATGGAGGAAAATGACCCCAGTGATGTCATTAAGGCTTTCTCATGTTCAGTTTAAAGACTGCACATTATTACAAACCTTTTTAAAGACATGTTAGGAGGTTTAAAGGCATAGGTGGTTCTCAGGGGGGGATTCTTTATACGAGGGATAAAAAAAAATCCTGCTTTGATTATTATTCTTTTTATTCTGTGTTTTGTGAGTACCCCGAATTGCTTGAAGTGTTGGAGTTTTGTGTGGTTAATGTCAGCTGGCTCATACCATTTGTATCCCACTGACTAAACATTTCTGATACTTTACTGTAGCACTGCACTGTACTTGCAACAACTTGGCGTACCATTAGTTTTCAAAATGATTTCCTGCCTTCCAGCCACTGTTTTGTTTTCTGTTTTTTAATTAATTTCGATGCAGTATGAAAATCAACTTGGAGAGACTTGCTCTTTGTGATGGATTGTGATGTGATGGTCTTTTGCAAGATGATTTTCATACCACACTGAAATGAACTAAAAGCACAAGCTCCCTGGAGCGTAGAAAAATAATCTGCCCATATATTCTCACGTTCCTCCTGTGAGAATTTGTGTTTTTATTTAATTCTGCTCTTGTAGCATATTTTGTTTATCTATTTTGTTGTTAGTCTGTAACTCACCGCTGCTTATCTTGACCAGCACACTCTTGAGAGAGAGATTGTGGATTGAGACATTAAAAGCACATCAGGCAGTCCTTGTTAGTGGCCTGTGTGGTTGTTTACAGTTCTTTACATATCGGCCTTTTCTTTTAGAGCGGAGGTGGGGACCATCTTTGCGCTGTCCTGGCTCATCACATGGTTCGGCCACGTGCTGTCAGAATTCAAATACACCCTGAGACTTTACGACTTCTTCCTGGCCTCACATCCACTGATGCCCATCTACCTCGCCGCCACGGTAAGAAGCCGACAGGAAGCGAACAAGAAGGCAACCACTTTGTTTTGACAGTAATCCAGGACGCTCACAGACTCACACACTTATATACTCACAGTGAGGAAGAGTACTGTGAAGTCACTGGACTAGTTAATTAGATAGCGCCTAATGAACAGATGAGAAAGAGACTGAAAGACGGGTACAGAGAATAAGAGGGACAGAGGGAGAGATAAAAGGGGAAGGAGAGTGGAAAGGATGTGGACTGCATGAAGAATGACAAAGTGAGTGAGAGGAGAGTGAAACAGATTACAAAAAGAAAATATTTTTATATTTGTGACATTTTTT
>OX336899.1:20844428-20946928 GCA_946959425.1 Argyrosomus regius
CCGTCATATTTTCCATCGCCTGTCTTTATCCATCAGTTCATCCCTCAGTTCATCTCTTCCAGCTGTCGTCGTTCCAGCTGCCCACGCTTCACCGTACACCTGACTTTGTTCTCCATCATCGACTAACTCTCCTCCCTCTCTCTTTCCATCCCTCTCTTCCTCTTGTTTTCTTTCTCCAGTCTGTCCATCAGCACCTTCAAGGCGTTTCAGCTCTCCACCCTCCACCAGAGGCCCGACTCTGTTCTCCAACGCCTCACCAAGGCCCATGGCTCCAACTCGTCCAGACACGGTAAAAATAGCAACTATAATCTCATTACTGACTCCGATGAAGGACTCCACACAGAGAGACGCACGTGCAGACGAAGTGAAATGTGAATTCTTGTTGGGTACTCTTTGAAGTTGGGGGGGAAAAAAATGAATATCGACCGTGAGATTGTAAGAACAAGCATTTCAACCTGACCATCAAAACCGTTTGATGATCCACAGAACATAAATCTTCAAAACAAGGCAACTGTAAATATGTCATCCCCCACAAACACTGCCCCCCTTTAGGCCAATCAATAACAAGTAAACAAATGATGTAGTACCCCCATCAGACCAATCAAGTGCAAATTTAAATATGCCAGAACAGAACAAAGAGATGCATTACTCCCGTAGGTTTCGTGAAGATCTGATCAGTGGCGTCCGACATATTGTCTGTGATGTACAGGCAATCAAAAATATGCTGTAACATTCCCCTCAGGCCAAACAGTGTAATATTAAAATTGATGCACATCATTCCCCGCAGTTTCATCAAAATTCAATTAGCGGCATCCACGATGAAGCGCATAACGGACAGAACAAGGGACGATCTATTGCACCTCCTGATTTCACTGTGGCAGATAATGAATGGGAGTCAGTCTGAATGTCTAAATGTTAAAGCAGTGATTAATACTGGCCGACGCCTGACTTTAATTTTTATTATATCATCATATTTGATATTATTCATGAGCTGCAGTTTCAGTAAAAGCCATTCAATTATTTACATTCTGTAACTTCCTCTTTACTGTATCCATAGTTCTATTATATACGTTGAATCAACACTTGCTGTACCTAACACTGAGGATACTGCTAGCAATCATGAAGCAGGATCAGTTGTTTAATACTTCATTTATTGTGTATTATTGTGTTTGCCTCCTCCTCGTCTCTCCTCCTGGTGTTTTGACATCCCTTGACCCTTTTTGAACCTTTTTTTATTTTCAATCAGAGTAACAAAATGCAGCTTGATCCTCCTTTTGGTTCAGCTTCGAGCATTTTGAATCCTCTTGACCCCTCCGTGTCTCCGCTTCTCACACTCTGACCCCTCCTCCTTGTTCTGTGCTCGTATCCTCCCGACACTCAGGCCTGGAAGCAGCTTTGCCCCGCGCTCAAGGCCAGCTGTGGGGAAGGGGGAATAAGATGGTGAAGATGGCAGTGTGGGGGCTGTCCGCTACACTCGGGGCAGCCGTGATCGCTGTGGCTCAGACGGCTATGGACTGGGGACCTGAGGTGTTACTACAACTATTCTGATGTGGCGGTGGGGATTTGGGCTGTAAGACAGTCACACTGACGCATGGTGACAGCAGACACAGATCTGCTCTGCAGATGGATTAACTGTAAACAGACAAACATACAAACAAAGAAGACTTGAAGCTCATGTCTCCTGCTGAGAGGAAACACAGGAGGAGGTCAGTTATCTTGGTGCCAAACAGGTTGTTGCTACTCAACCACAACAAACATATGTTTAACCACTTGCCAGCCTCTGGATGTGTGTGCCTGTGTGTGAGCGGGTGTATGTGTGTTGTACATTTCAGAGCGAGTATCCCAGACCTCATGCCACATGTGACCATGGATGAATAACTGGCTTACCATCGTTTGATTGACTTTTCAGAAATGACACTTGGGGCTCTGGGCTAGAGCTTCTGTGTGAAGAGACCGGTAATGTTTCAACATTTTTGAAAAGTCAATCAAATGACCACAAAGAGACGCTAAACGACCATAAAGAGACACAAAACAACTACAACGGACGCAAAATGTCCCCAAAGAAACAAAAAATGTCCACAAAGAAACATGAAGGGACTACAAATGGACACAAAACAACCTCAAAGAGACACAAAATGACCACAAAGAGACATGAACATATAGCCCACTGTCTCATGATCCATCCATACGTGTGAGACGCTGACACATTTTGCCTTTTCAGACTGCTGCTGACACGTCACCGCTGGTGTAACATGTCACACGTGTCTCTGCGTGCTTCCTGTTGGCTGATTATTTTGCTGTTTTAGACTGTCATGCTTGTTTTTCGTTTGCATTTCTGTTGATGGCTGATTTTAACACGCTTGTTGGATCAGCAGCCATATCTGAGAGCCAAAAGTGCCCGTAGCCAGCAATGATGACACATGAATACAAATTATTAAAGAGCGGTGTTTTGTGCTGAAAGCCTCCAGTTATGAGCAAAGAAGGAGAGCAGCAGAGAAATGGGGAAGATGGAGGGAGAGAGATTTTTTGCCTGTGAGCCACTGCTATTAATTGCTTAACTCCAGGTGTCAGCGAGTTACATTTACAGTAGAGTTTGGCACACAAAACGAGCTGTTGCTGCCCCAAAATGTAAACATTACACACAGTTAGCAGGCAACAGTCAATGCAAGCAGTGGCAGACTGTTATTTTTCTATTTTCTGTAGCAGATTCCTGTCTGTTGTGGCCCACTTCTGCTCAGTGAATATGGGGAAGACACCAGTACTTTAACAGTCTTAAAATATTTAGTAGGTTTGCGCCAACATCCACCCTGAACAGCCGTCAACAGAACTACAGTACGTGTCCTCAGTTCTTCTTCAGTGTCATACTTCTCTTCAGTATTTTACACGTAGGTTCACCTAAAAATAGGATTTTAGAGCTACACTCAGACTGAATATTTCAACATTAGTCATGGGAGAAAGTGTTTTTATTTCATTTTTAATAGTGGAAAACTACCTGCACTTTCTCAAAAGGTACCACACATACTTCATATATTATTGGACCAAAGTGTTTGTTTGACCGTAAACGTAATCAGAGTTTCATAACCTGAAAAGTGAACATTAATAATACAGGCTGTTTCCTCCTGAAGTCCATACACATGTACAGAACACGGGGGGGGGGTCTCCAATAAGCAATGCATGCTCTGCTTGTTGACTTATGTTCTGAAACATTTATCAGCTTTTACTAGCATGTAGCTGCTGCAGCTGTTAACACAAACCACTGGAGTCACAACACTCTCCTCCCTCCTCTTCCTGCGTCATCAGATTTATAGTGAACATGTTTGTTTTTGGGGGGGGTTTTTTTGCACAGCTGGATGTGAAGTTTACACTGTTGATTTTAGATGTAATTCAACGGGTATATGCTTAAATGTGTTGCACAAATCTCTCCAGAAAGTCACATTTTATAGGCTCAGGGCGAACTGAGAAGGATTACACAGCCAGTTAATCTATTTATCACTCCATTAAGTAGTTAGTGGCTGGCATTCTTTAGAAAATGCCGATTGCTGTGATATTGGTTGGTTATAATCAATACGTCAATAAATCAATCAATGGCCTGAACCTCAGGTGGCCGGCCAGCCTGCAAGCCACTTAGGATTCAGACATCTAGTCAGTCGGTAAGCTGTGCTGGTTGTTTAAATAGCCTCTCCACTTTTCTGCTACGTCATGTAAAACATCACATGTATGATGTGATTAAATGCATTAAATGCTTGTGAGTGAGTGTGTGTGTGTGTGTGTGTGTGTGTGTGTGTGTGTGTGAGAGAGAGAGAGAGAGAGAAAGATAGGTGGAAAATGTCAGCTTTAATCACAGGACATTTTCCTTCTAATTTTAAAGGCATTTTCTGTTTATAATTTATTTTTTGTTTCGGTACTCGAGCTAAACTGTCCAAAGTCTAATTGTTTATTTTAACAGCAACAATCTGATTGGCTATTTATTTAATGGTTAAACATTTAATTGGGTTGTATGAATGTGTATTTAAAATGAACATGAGGGACATTAAAAAATGATTATTATGGTTTGTAATTATCAGCAGTCTTTATCTTAATCCTTTTATTTTGCATATATAATACTGTATCTGGTCAGTCATTGTGAATCAGAGTAGAAGTTAAAGGACGTGTTTGACATTTTGGAAATGAGTTAACTGCTTTCTTGCTGAGATTTTGGTGAGAAGATAGATACCCCCAGCAGCCGATTAAGACAGGAAAAGTGAGAAAACAGCTAATCTCACAAAAAACTCCACCACTGTATAAAGTTTTTATGCTTAATCCATATAAATAAAGAAATAGGGGGTTATGTGCCAGACTATTTCTTGGCTGAACACAGTCACAGTTAGTTTCCTGGGAACCAGCAGAGACATCAGGAAGTTCCTGTGCTTGGTATGAATCTTCTCATTGAACATTTCCAAAAATGTCGAACTACTCCTTTGAATGTTTATGAACCAGCTCACTTCTTAGATAAAAAAATAAGAAACAAGTGACACCTCAAAGGGAACATTATCGTCACATGGTGCATGTTTGGCATTGACGTGCATCCTGCTCTTCTTATACAAACCGCTCAATCTGCAGTGAAATAAATTCTGTTGCTACTGGCTGTACTTTTAAAGTGACTGTATGTAACTGTGCATCTATGATACTTGGCAACAAGTGATAAAATAAATTCTGTATATTAATAACTATTAATTTTATTTAATTTTACCAGTTTTTGCATGTAATCTTGTTTTCTTACACTTGCTGCCTAAGACGTTAATATGCAGGGAACAAACCTTTGACCAAGGTCTGTGAGCTTCAAACAAAAGTCAAGATGCTTCTGTGCAGTTGTATTATTAGTGCCATGTACACACACACACACACACACACACACACACACACACACACACACACACACACACACACTCATACAGGGAGAGAGTGGTGGTGGTGGTAGTGCCAGATCATAATGAGGATTTAATTCCCGCCCCTGGCTCTTGGCGTGCTTAAGACACTTTCTCCTTGTCTTTTTTTTTAATTCTCACATTCACACCTACACCAACACCTGCACTGGTCTCAGTCTGGCAGAGGCTTTAGATGGAAAATGATTGAAGTGTGTTAGCTGGGTTGAATGAAACCAACCAAGATGTAAAAGAAAGAAGATGGATGCTGGAGATGTCTCAAACACCTTTTTTTTCTTTTTTAAGTTCAGGGCCATAAAAGTCACGAAAACACTGTTTAAACTTTTCTACAAGAAGTAAACAGAAATAGAAGTACAACATTTCATTTGACTAGTTAAATATTTCACATTTAATCAATGCTGTTTATTTGCATTTGATTATCTTTTTGTCTCACTTGATATCAGGACACATCTGCAAAGACTTTGAGGCTACTTTGCACTCCACCTACTATCCATTCTGTTAAATGTATTCGCCAAATAAACAACCCCACACATAATTCATTTCACAAAGTTTTAATAATTTTACCAGGTCTGATCAGTTTTCATGTTGATCATGAAACAAGCGATGCATCTTTTGGAAACAAATACTGATTTTGCTGATGTTGAATGAAAATAAACACAAAGTAAAAAAAAAAAAGCAAAATAAGAAATAGAAAACTAATAAGATTCAGTTGAAGTGGATGACAGCTACTCATCAGGAATTATTTAAATTGCTAAAAAACAAAAACAAAACAGACTTTCTGTAAATCAAAATAACTTGTATTTCATGCCAAATGATGAACTCACTCTGGTGTGATGAAGAGCCTGAAGTTGAACTCCCTGTGAGCTTCTGTCGAGCCTCTCATGACCGCTCTGTCCCCCTCCCCCTCGGGTCCAAAGATCTCCCAATAGACTTGATCTCACCAAATGCTTTGACAGATTATAATGTAATGTGTGTGTGTGTGTGTGTGATGTCTGTGGGCATTTTAATGCATGTTAATTTATCATGGCTACTAAACATTTGGTACATGCTGATGAACATATCAGATTCTTTGCACCTTGTACTGAGACATAGAGATGACGCTTTTTTTGTCTATGAAGTAAAACATTGAATAAATGATGAAGAAAACACTTGATTCAGTGTGAACGTTCATTCTTACAACTCAGTGTCCACTTTTAGATTTTATTAAGATCTGCATCAGCTGGATATTTTCAGTTTAGAGGATTTCATAGCACGCTTTTACATTTATGCATTTTATTTATGGACTTTTCATTTAGTTGATGGACAGGAAATTAATCGACAGCTATTTTTATTCAATCCAGTCATTTTAATACAAAAATGGCATACATTCCCTTGTTGCAGCTGCTAAACTGTGACAATTCTAGTCATTTCTTAGTCTTCAGTGATGCTAAACTGAATATATTTGGGTTTTAGACTGTTGCTTGGACAAAACAACACATTTTAATACATCACCCTGAACTCTGGGAAATTAGAACAGGCATTTTTTTTTGCTATTTTCTGACAATGAAAATTATAGTTAGTCGCCGCCTTAATCCATGCAGAGTAATTTGAAGAATCCAGCAGCTGTTTTTCTTCCTGTCTTCCTTTGTGTCTGTTTGTACTGTACAGCTGTTGTCTTTTCATAGGCTCTGTTAAAGTGGCCTCCTTGGAGAAATGAGGTCAGAAATGTGCTTTTGTGACTGTGTGTGTGTGTGTGTGTGTGTGTGTGTGTGTGTGTGTGTGTGTGTGTGCTTGGGCAGGATAAGGCTGCACATCTGTCCGCCTGACCCCCTGGGGGAGACGACCAGAGATAGAGAGCAAAATCAGAGACATGAGGTGAGGCAGAAAGGCGAGGGTTAAAGAGGAGCGAGGGACGGGATGAGGGGAAGATTTATACTGTGGAAGAAGACATCTGGTGGACGTGTTTTGAGGTAGCCGAGGTCCTCAAGAACACGCATTTAAGCGCAGTCCCTTGAGGATTTCTAATGAGCTGTAGTGGAGGTGAGTTTGGGTCTGATCAGAGTTGAGAGCAGATGTGGAGAGGGTTTGATTTTATGCAGGGAGCTGTGTGGAGGTGTTACGGCCCTGATTCCAACACTAAATGATGACACACTTTTCTCTTAACCTGCATGTCGGCTTGTGGGCGCTGACCCTAAACAGCACTGATATTTTTTTTTTTTTTTACATCTGATCCTCTTGTTAAATGAAACCTTTGACTTTGGCGCCCTGTGAGGTTACATAAGCCCAGCACTACTGTAGTTTAGAGCCCACAACTGGAAAACACAAAGGAAAAGAGTGGAGGTAGATACTGTATGTGTGAGTGAACAGAATAAAATACATATATATTTGTGTGTGTGTGAGAGAGGGAAACGTTGGACACGCTGGGGACAACAGCTGCTCCAGGGGTCCGTCTGGTGTGTTTTTTTTCCCTCTTTTCCCCTGGTGACACACACACAAACACACACACACGCATGCCCTCACACATCCTCAGCGCCACCAATAAAAAGAGCAGCAGCACCTCAACTTTCACCGCTGAGCCGTAACAAAACAACTTTCATTTTTAATTCATTCATTGGACTTAGTTGTACAAACAAAACAAGCTCCACGTTGCCTGGTTTGTTTTCTGTGTTTTTTGAATTGATTGAGTTGATCTTGTCCCTGTGGTTTGCTTCTCTGGGGGTGTTCCAAGCATTTAATTAATAGTCTACATCGAAATGTTTTTTAAAAAAATGCATGAAAATCAATGGTAATTATCTTGAGAAACGTGATATTTGGGATGATCACAGTATGCACTAATGTCAGAGCCTGATTATCTGAAATTTATCACATTAATAAGGTTTTTGCTTCTAAAGAAACCGATAGGAAGGGGAGCTTGAGCATCAGGATTCATTCTGGATCTCATATCTATAAGAACATATTCTGTTTATGTCATCACGGTTATTAAAATATTAGCAGACATGTTGCAATTTCAGCTGGGATACTCTGAAAGCGCAATGGTAGAATATAAACGTGCCTGAAAATCAAACAAGCATGGACGCCTCATGTCAGTGAAAATCCACCACTTATAATAATTAAACCCAAATTTTACTCTCATATTCAGATATAGAGCTATATTATATTGTCAATTCACAGTATTTTAACTATCTTTCTCGCTATAGCACAAACAGCATGAATTCAAGTCTCACTTAATAGTTTTTTTTTTCTGGAGCTCTTAAATGTATCCCGTGGCCTTCTTCAGCACAGCATCACCAAAGGTAGACAACACCGGCCACCTGTGCACACCAGACTGAAACCAGACACAACATCAATGGTGGGGGGCACAAAGCAGTTGTCCAGGAGCCGGCCGGCCGACAGCTGGAGCCGTCCACATCCAGCGCCAAAACACACCGGTGGTTGGTTGGTTGATGGGTTTGGTACATTTTGGATGTCACTGACTTGATTTCAAAGTTGTGGCTGGTTTTTGGTCTATTGTTTGGCAGATGGCTGATGTTCTAACCTGACGGCGTCAGATAGTTTGTTACACAGAACCATCTGGACAGTCGTCGTCGGAAACGGTTCGGCCTGTGATCTCACACATGGTCACACCTAGTGTTAAACCACACCTGTAGCTCATGCTGTAGCTGCTAATTGTTTGCTGTTCACTGACTGGTCCATAACCACTGTGCTTGGCCACAAACGACAAAGTTTGAAGCCTGGTAAGATGGATTCTTGCGTGATCTTCTCCTGCTGCCTCGCAAGGTTACTGTTGCTTCGCAAGGTTACTGTTGCTCTACAGATCTCTTGCCTAAGGGTGCTTGCAGATGAAGGCTGTGGGGTTGTTGCTGAAATTCAAAAAGTTTATCCCAGAAAAGAAAGTGTGAATTTTATGTAACACCGTTTGAACATAAATCCAGGGTGATGCAAGCCTGTGTAGTCAAAAATATCCTAATTACTTTTGACTATTAACATTTTTCCTTTCTACAATAAATCGATGCTAACATCTCTTTACAAAGTAAATGTTTTTTATTGACATGTTATTTATATCTGCCAACACAACACTAACATATTGGACATATTGTCACATTTTAGGTTAACTTTGTTACCAAGTTTCTTATTTACACATCCAGCAGATACATAATTCATGTTTCAGACCACCTGATGAAGGAATCTGGTCAAACGCTTCTCTCTCCTTTAGCTCTGTTTTTAGTCTCCATCAACTCCTGAGATCAGGCTCTTTAGCTGCTAAATGTTCCTCTATGTTCTTCAGCTAGTTTCTAACTCTCTGTCTGCTGTTCAGTGCTGTGCAGGTACTAAAACCAAAACAATGAGCTGAAAGACACTTAAACACTACGCAGAGCTGAGTAGAACAGCAGAGTCGTTGTGCCTTCATTTCTCAGATGAAATGCAGTCCACTGACAGTTAAACATTTTGACCACATCACATTTAATTTACAGTGAATCTGCGTCAATCAGCTTCTGAGGCTGGATTTTCCCGTGTGGCGGCACAATCACACATGCATACCACACACAAACTCTCTTTGTCTGCAGCCCTTTTCTCCTGCTCTATCCCTCTCAGCCCTTCAGTCTGTCATGGATCAGAGAACATGTCCCAAAGTGCTTTACAGGCAACACACGTGCAGCATGTCCCCACATGCTGATGCGACTTTACAGCTCCAACCTTGTATAGTAGATGTGTGTGTGTGTGCATGAACATCCAGCGGTGACTACACAGACTGTGTGAAGGTCCACCAGTAGTGTGTGTGTGTGTGTGTGCGCGTGCATGTGTTCGTGTACATGCTCTGACATTGCTCAAATGGAGCAACCTCTCATGTTACCTTGAACACTGGTGGGAATGAGATGTATGACCCGATGCTTTTAGATTTAGACGCTGACTGGTGGGTTGAGAGAGTGAAATGATACATAAATCTTTTTATATAACCTGAAGTAAGCCCTCAGCAGTGTGGATGACGGTAAAGAATGTGTTGGCATCACATTCTCTTAAATTAATTCTCCTGTGCGGTTTATTGCAACCTGTGTCTTATTTTTTTAGTACTGGTTTTTATTTCTATCAGCCATGATAACATTTTATCACTGAGGATGTCATCGATCTGACATTTTCTCTCTTTATACAAATTTTGATACCGCAAATGAGATGATCTGCAAGTACTGATCCAATACTAGTGCTCTCTTTTCAATTCAGTTGAATTCAATTTTTAATTAATGAAAAGTGGACATTTTGGACATGCATGATATAGAGAGTATATCTTCACACATTTGGATTTATTTGAGGATAAAATGCTGTATATTTACAATACAATTCAAGGAGATGAGCATGAGAGCAACAGCTGAGCCCGATTATCTAAACTCTCTTTACTAGATATCTTTAAACTTGTATATATTTTATATTTCATGTCTATTGCTGTTTGCACCCAGGGATATGAGGGAAACCATTTCAATTCTCTGTATGTCCTGTACATATGGCAGCATTGACAATAAAGTTGACTTGACTTGATTTGGAAGTAAATCCTGAACCTCATTGGAGGTTTTAGCGACATTACTACACTCAATTCTCAGTATTTTAGTTAAGTACAATGTTATTGCTAACAAGAGGGAAGATACTCAAGAAAGCCTTATTGTTGTTTTCATTGTCACTGCAGTTGCTGTGTCATCAGGAGATATAACATGACTAAGAGTCTACAACCATGCTACTTATGCACTCTGAGCCACAAACATTAATCAGATGATACTACAAGTCAGCAGTCACAGTCATGGATGTTTGCACCGAATATAATAGAAATGCATCCAATAAACTGGTCTGACAGATATTGCCGTCTCCCTGAGACACACCACTAGCATGACTAAAAGTACCAATACTAAGCTAATTTAACAAGAAAGAAGGCAATTCTTTTTGGTATATTTAATTGGTATATAAATAACAAGATAATACTGTAGTAGATAAGTAGTGAGTTGTGAAATAAACTTAATGGCCAAAAGTACAAAAGTAAAGACCAAAGTCATAATAAACCAGTTAAATGTATAAGAGGGACCGGCAGATGTGACACCCTGTAGCACAGCACAGAAAGTGTATATTACTGTGAATCTCTGATAACCCCGGGGCCTCATTAGCCTAAACAGGGCCTGGTCCATACAGCTCTATTAATACCTAACACTCATTACTGTGTATGCGCGTTGGTGTGGACACCTGGGACTGACCTCCTGTGCCTTTCACACATGACCTCTCGTCCTCTTGGTCTTTGGTTCCCATTGTTCTTAACCTCTGCTGACCCCACCTCTGGTTCCATGGACACCAGAGGAATTAGGAGGAGCCCCATTGAATCTTGTGTCTACTCAATATATTTGAGTTTTTTATACTTTTAGGTCAGCGAATACTAATGATAACATTACAACTAACAGAAGCAGCATCTAGTAGGAAAAAAAACTAAGATTGATCAGTTAAAAGCGAAGTTTCCTTGTAAATATGATGTCTAACAAAAATGCATTTCCTTCCTCATAAAACATCGGCAAAATATGAGACATTAAGTAATTGAAATCCATAATTTTTTATATCCATGTTTACTAACTTGCAGTTGTGCATCCATGCACATTAAAAACAAAACAGGAACCTGGGGAGGCGGGACTCACTCATAAAGAGAAAACAAAACTTTACAAGGAACCTTTAAAGGAGCGGTGTGGAGAATTTAGAGGCATCTACATTTGTAATTGCTGATTACAACCCCGTCTCCTCACCCTCTCCTTTCTAGTGTGACGGAGAAACTACGGTGGCTTTTCCTTTCTGGTTTTTTTTGCAAAAACCAGAAAGGCCCGTTAGAGTCAGTGTTTAGTTTGTCTGTTCTTGGCTACTGTAGAAACATGGCGGACTTTGTGAAAGAGGACCTGCTACAGACAGACCTGCTACACACAGACCTGCTACACACACACACACAAATGAAAAAAAACAAAAAACAGCTGGGTTGAATAGTACATTAGGTACTATTAGGGACTATTTTTAGCTGTGAGTGAGTATGTACAGTCAAAATGAACCACATATCAGGCTTTACAGACAGTACCTGTTATCAGGATGAATTCATTGTATTGCCTGTCATTCTTTAACAGCTACTATGGCTGTAGTCCATCTCTGTGCTGTTTTTATGTACAATAAACATCGAGTGAACTGTTTACGTGATCCTCACTCGTGTTGAAGACACTACATCACTCTTCTTGTGGGTTTGTTGTGTGAAAACTTCATTTTCCTCACTGGTTTCGTGATGTTTCACAGCGGCTGATCTTTTCTTTGTGATTTCACAGTTTGGCATTTGGTTAAAAGTTTCTTCCCTTTTCTCCACTGACTAATTTCAGATGTGTCATAACTAAGTCGTGATGTCTTGTTAATCTTTCAAACTAGCTCTCAGTGGTTTGGGCTTGCTCAGCCTTCATCCTTTATACCAACCACACGTAATCTAATTTACACACACACACACATACACACACACTGCAGAGAAGAGGCTAACAAGAGACGGCGAGTAAATTTTACGCTCGAATTGGATCTGTCTGTGTCGAGCGTGTGCACGCCGCTGAGAAGCGCTTCTTTGGAGGCTGTGAAACAAGTTTAATGGCGGGAACGGATCAATCTGTCTTAAGTCACAGGGATCTATCTCATGTCCTTCGTTTGAAAATGCCTGGCAGAAAAATGTGTAGAGCTGGCAAATGTCAACAAGCGTTCAGTGTGTATCTGTGTGGGTGTTTGTGGGTGTACTTCTACCACAGTGAGGACCAACAGGGTGACTGAGTGTGCGTCTTCTTCCGTGTGTGTTTGCGTACAAGTGTGGGTGTGTGTGAGAAATATGAATTTGTTGGTAAATGTCAAGAAGTTGGCAGTCTAATGGCTGAGCTGACAGATGATCCATAAAGCTATAAAGTGATTGGCTTGGAGATTCTCATTCATTCTAATGCAACTGTCAAAGTGGAGGAGTGTGTGTGTGTGTGTGTGTGTGTGTGTGAAGTAGAGTATAGAGTGAAGCAGTGCAGCAGTGTAGATGCAGTTTAATTACATCCAGTATGGACTCGCTTGTTGCATCTTTGTTACTTTCTTGTTTCAGTCTGAAGATCACTGAAAAGCTCGTCCCACCCAATTAACTCTGTACAGCCTCACCTCGTTACTAACAAATGGTTACATCAACTCATTTCTGGTATGGCACCTTCATTTTCATAATTTGTAACATCAGGCCACATGGGAAAGATCTTAAGGCAAGGTGACCATGGGAATAAGTGTAATATTTAACATAATAAACACACTACATGTATCAGTGCAGACTGAGCTGACATGCACAAATTTTGTCCCAAATTTACCATGTAAGACTTGCCCCTAAATTCCATCCGGCATGGCGGAGCGATGGTAGCCGTTCTAGACAATGTTTGTGATTCCACCAGAATCACTGTAGGGTGTTTCAGAAACATCTTTGCTCTGCTCCACAGAGAACACGTGCCTTTTTTTGATGGATGCCACGTCTAGCAGCACAGAGCAGATCAAGCTGGCCGGTGAAATGGCATGGATAATCTGTCAGTTTTACAAAATAAAACACCCTGTGCAGAGTCCTGATCGTAAAAACAGACAAAAGGGAAATAATTTAGCTACATAGCCTACTTACTCACGGTAGAAGCACGTAAATCAGGGGAAAATGACCAAATATGATTAAGTTAGCAAAGTCTGGAGGGTAAAACAGTTCACTTCTGATAGGGCCCTGAGGTATGAAGACGTGTCAAGAACGGACCAGAACAACATCACAGCTGCAAGATCACAGAGCTGTGCCTGGTGGAATTTAGGAGTTACTACTGTATGTAACAAGAGTGAACCCCATGAACACCTCTTTGTTTTCTGTATTAATGTCAGGAAGGTCACAGTCTCCTCATCCCTCCACACAGAGGGATGTTTCTGCCTGTTTACTGGCAATCTCGGAACCCACTGGTGATCGTCTAATGACGATTTGCCCTTCAGGGTCTTCACCCAATCTTTTGGGGCTTCCAGTGTAGCCAGAGGGTATCCACCAAACTCACCTCTACTTAGTTAACTGTAAGCGACAGAAACATCTATGTAGCTGAGCCTTCACGGTTAAAAAAACGGGATGTTTAATAGTGAAATCGATTCATCTCTGCATCCCTACTCCAACTTTTTATGACTGAATCACAGATCACACCAACAAAGCTACACGCCAAATTTAGCAATAACAAAAAATGTATTAAAGTAAGTTACAACAATAAATGCGATGAGGCCTGAAAGTCAGTGTCAGTGATTTATGAAAATATATAAATTCAGTAGCTAGCATGAGGTGCGTGTTGTCAGTATATAAGTAAATATCTGCAGAGACACAGGTGGTTCTGCTCTCAGTGCAAATGGAAGGTAATGAGAATTATTTTAAAAGTTAGGAAATGTGTGGCTGCAGATAAGCTTAGATGATTTGTCAATGACATACTGGACTGGAAGTTATTGCTCCTCCCGTAAGATTTTCATGATCATAACTTTTGTTTACACAGCAGAAGTTACTCAGACAGCTCTGTTGGAATTTGCTGCACTTATGATGATTGATGAGATTTTGTTTTATGAGTCAACAGGCTGTACAATGAAAACCAGTGCACACAAACTAAAAGCTTATCTTTGTTTTTTTGGAGGATGCAGGCTCACAGAATTGACTTTGGTTCAAATCCCTTTGTCATATTTTAATATGGATTCACCCAAATTACACAAAAAACATTTCACTGACCTCCCATGGTATCTATCCACACAGATAGTTTGACTTTTTTCCACTTTTATTAGTTTTACTTTTAGATTTCTGCCTCCAAACAACAAGGCCAAAGAAATTTGGTTTTTGGGCTCACAGCATTTTTAAAAAACTGAATTAACAAACTTCAACAACAACAACTCTTTCCAGGAACAGTGTCCTATTTAGTGTTGTTGTATTCAGAATTTGGGTGAACTCACACTTTAAATGTCACTAATGGACTAAACTCTTTATATCTTGTGTTAAAACTTAATTCCAGCAGTTTGCTGAGCCTAGACTGCATGTACAGTTAACATCATAATTCTATTTTTGGATATAAAACCATAAAGGAAAGACTAAAGCAGCAGGTGTAGCATGTAGTGACTGTTGACTGAAGCACTCTTGGCTTTCAGGGCCTCTCTGGGTGATTTAGCCTCTTTTTTAAGGACAGCCCTGCTTAGTTAGCATGGAAATAGCTGTGAAAAAAAGGTGAACAAATCGTACCTTTACCGCCAGCGTGAAGGCGAGAGCTGTGATCTACTTCCAACTTTTAAAATGAGGTCCACACTCCATTAGACTTTAAATGGCTGACCACAGTGGAGCACAGGACATAGGACTCATAATCACTAAAAATTCATCTGTCAATAGAGGCGTAGAGAGAAGACGTGTCAAGGCTGGGAGTTAAAAGTTATTCACTGCTCCTGGTGAACAAGCAAAGGGTTGTAGTCTTTTATGCATGGCCTGGAAAAGCCTTCCAGTTTCACTCTTTTATAAACCACATTCAGCTAGACTGCAAAATAAATTATGTGTTTCCTGAGAGTAGAGATGCCCGGCTCTAAATCTAATCTCTTGGTTCAGTAGTTATGCTACACTGGCCATGTAGCTGCGTGACACCATGATGCTTCGAGCCACGTCCTTTTTTCTTGTCCAGGACAGAACAGAAACACACTGCTGCAAGGAGCGATTAAAGCTCCAGATATTGGTGTCAGCTCTGTCAACAAAACATGCAGGCGATGGCTGAGGATAAACGCACATTGAACACCTGGAGACAGGAGCACGTCTGGATAAGATCTATCAGAACTGGTCTTTTTACAGGCAGCAGGCTGGACACCATGAGAAAATATGCAAATCATTCATTCTTCCAAAAGCAGTCACTGTTATCATTGCACTAACAGGATTGTGTGTGTGTGTGTGTGTGTGTGTGTGTGTGTGTGTGTGTGTGTGCGTGTGTGTGCGTGTGTGTGTGTGTGCACGCCATAAGCCATAAGCCCATATCCATGACCACAGATTATGTTATAAATAAGTGTGTCTGAGTGTGTGTAAGTCGATGTTTGATTACACTGTCAAAACTTTAGACGTGACATCGCGTTTCAATCTCTGATCCACTCCGAGTTGGAATTGACTATCAGCTTAAGTTGCCTCCTGTCGTATATTTAAATGTTTCAGTTTATGGTATTTTTACAAATAAAGACTGACAAAATATCCTCGTGTTGAGGGACAGAAGTCAACACACACACACACACACACACACACACAGTAATTCCCCCATCTCCTCCTTGCCTCTATAGGGAGGAATGGATCTACAGTATCTGACTATTTCTATGGATTTCTCTTCTTCTCCCTCATGTCTTCTCTTTTTCATCTATACACGGTCAAATAAGCAGATACACAAAAATCCATCATTAATCCTCATAAAGATTTATTGAAGGAATAGTTCAACATTTTGTCAAGTTCACTTATTTTCTTCGTTTCAGAGAATTAGATGATGGTTTTGTGTTAAAATTACACATAGAGCTGCATTGGTTGGAGTGCGTTGGAGTCGTGTTGACTCATTTTAACTCCTGTAACGTACTTATGTCATGTAACGGAACAGCTTCATAACTAACGTACATACTGTATTTTAACATAAACCATCCAGCAGTGATCTGTCGTCATTGTCAGCTTATATTCAGATATTTTGTTATGAGGACATGTTGCAGCTTCAGGTACCAGTCCAGCATGAGTAACAGGTCCACTAGTTTGGAGGCATATCAGATGCCATTACACTGCAGAGGTTTAAACGCAGGTTTGACTGCATTCAACTCTAAAAGAAGTAGGAAGTTAACCTATGGAGCCAAATCAGGGACAAAAAATTTTAACATTTAGAAATAAAATGAAAATTTGAAACTAGGTGTAAGAAGATTTTCAATTCAATTCTAGAATTCTTTTGAATAAACAATTTATTTTCAGTTTTCACTTGCAAGGAGAGCTGAGGACCTTTTATAGAAACCCCCTGTCACTCCTGTGTTCACATCAGTCTTTTTACGTTAGCTAACCATGCCCTGACTCCAGCTCCATATTTAACACAAATCAATCGTCTCATCTAATTTTCCGAAACAAGGCAAATTTCCTAAAACATTAAACTATTCTTTTAAGTTTTATAGTTTTAGTTTTATCATCAGAAGCCAAAGTTAAAAGTGAAGATAGAAAAAGTAGATATTTGCGATCAAAGTTTATTTTTTAATAATAATGCTTTCCAGGTTAATTGATCAGAGGTTTCGGTACATTAGCAAGAATCTACTTGATATTTCTACTTTTGAAAATATTATGATGATTTTCATCCGCCGCGGTTGGATTTCTTTTGATGTCTTTTCTCAATTATACATCTTCACTCTCCCACTCACTCACACCTCCTCTCCATCATTCCCTTTCATCTGTATCTCAGCATTTCCTCTCTGACCCACCACTCATCCCTCTATCACCACCACATAACACTGAGTAAATCAGACTGTTCCTGACTGTTAGTTGATTCCAGCGGGCTGGTTTACCAGGTAAACACATAAAGATCATTGTGAACTGATGCGATGTCCTAAAAGGAACCAGATCCTATTACATGTGACCTCCACTCTTCCCCGACTTCCCCTGCCGGCCGCCTCACATTCGACATTCATTCACCTGATACCATCGACCCATACAGAGGGCCCAGGATTCGTTTGGTGTTAGTTTAGTCCGAGGAATCAGCAAACAGCACTGAGAGATCAATTCACTCTGAGTGTAATGACTATTGATTCTGTAGGAGCACACAGACAGAGAGGGAGTTGAATGTATTTAGATAAAATAATGCTTTGCTCTCTCACGCTACGCTGAGCTTCTCTGCTGCCGTCGTGTGAACTGGCAGAGCGGCTGGATGTGCATGTCAAGTACAAACACACACACACACGCTTGCACACACATGCATTCATGTTAGCATACAAGGGACGGCTCCTTTTACATGCAACTGGTGTGCTGGTGTGTAATGTTATGCCATAATCACAAAAATACTTCACTTATCAGACATAAAGTACACCTCCATCCACCCGTTTTTATTCACATTTGTGCCTAAAAAAATCTGAGTGCACCAGAAATTTGAATAAAAAGGAATAAATATTGCAAAATATGTGTGGCTGAAGTGGCAAAATTTGACAAATTAAAAAATTAAGAGACAAAATAAAAGCTGATGGAAACAGATTCATAAGCATTCATGTCAGGCTGCCACTCACCGTTACATGCTTCCACCTCACCAGACCCACGTTGTTGCATCATCATACTGGCTGATAAAAACAAAGAGGGAGCCCTGTTTGGAAGAGTCATATTTACTCAACAACAAATGCAACACACACGCACATAAGAAGTGGGAAGCAGTAATGAATGCTGTGATATATCAGAGTTAGTGATGCTCGATTAGTTTCATAAATTAGATTAAACTTTGCACTGGTATGTTCCTCTGTCCTTTTTGTCTGCTCATTCATGAAGAAAATTCATACAATGTGCACATATTTTTACTCCAGTGTTTTCGCCTTTGCACCGCCCAGAGTCAGTGTGTGTCTCTTGGGTTTGCAGTGCACGCTTCTCACTTTGCCTTCAGTGTGAACATACCATAACAGTTAAAGTAAAACACTCAATACACTTCAGTTTTCTTGTTCGTTTCTGGCCACAGTTTAACAAAGATCACAGTTCCCTCTCCTCCTTTAAGTCCAGATTGGAGCACTTTTTTAAGAGCTTAAAATGCCTGACAAGTTTGTGGTACTCATCCTCTGCGGGCCCCACCAAAGTGTCAATGAAGAAAAAAGTATATATTTTATTGTTTGTATATGACCTCATCTTCTGTGGATAAATTAAGTAAAACAGCCCTTAAAAAATCAGAGAAGAAGAAATGGACAGATGTTGCTCAGCTGTAGTGTTGTTAGGAGTCACAACCATCACTGTCAGTCATTTAATGAGTGAAATGGTCAAAGACTTTCTCATGCCAGAGCATCAGATTAGGTAAGTTTCAGATTGTGTGCTCTCCTGCTGTAGGAGGAAAATAGAACTACATTTGGTGCGTGCCAGCTCTGACCTTGACCGGCGATCAGTCCAACACAAATTACTGGCAAACTAACCTGGGATTTCCCAAATTTGACCAGTTGAACACACACCACCGAGTCGTGATTTGAACGGCGAGTCAGTCTTTTTCTGCTGCTGTGCTTCCGTCCCTCTTCTTCTCAGTATATTTCCTCTGATGTGTCACCACAGCACAGAAATCCCTCGTGTATTAAACGGTTGAGAGACCTTTCTGCTTCACGAGTTGCCTCCTTTTCCTCTGTGTCTCTTCTCTTTTACCTTTTTCTTCACTCGGGTCTCTATTTTTCTGTCTCCCTCCAACATTTTCTCCCACTTATATTTTCTTTAAACCTCTCTCTCCATTTGTCTCTCCCCAAGAGCAAAATCTGCAGACTCACCTGGTCTCAAAATTGAGTGCGTGTGTGTGTGTTTATGTGTTTGTGTGTGTGTGTGGCCCTGACAAGCTTTGTTGGGTCATGAATCTTTTACCCTTACCAGTCAGCACAAATCCCCCTCTGACTGACACACATGCATGCACACGCACACACACACACACACACACACACACACACACACACACCTGGCAAGACAAACAGCTCCTGGCGGTGTGTTTCGCTTTGGTGATCCGCTATATGTTAACTTTGTTAGAGAGACTCGTAAAAAGACAAATAGAGAATGAGCGAGCTGCAAAGGTAAAATATCTGGAGAGAGGAGCAAGACAGAGATGGGAAGAAGAGAGTGAAAAATGAAACACAAAATGCTGAGGAGAGAGAGACAGAGCAAGAAATCTTGTGCGCTGAAGGAAAAAAGAGGAGGAGGAGGAGGGAAGAATGAGGGAAGGAGGAGGAGGAGGAGAGCTGGACAGGAGAGAAAGGTGTGAGCTTATCTCACTGGCCAGGCTTCAGCGAGGTCACTCTGCACACTGACTGAGGAAAGGAGGATATACAGAAGAAGGAGGTGTAGTCACTCTACAGGATGACTCAGAGGAGAGAGAGAGCAAGAGTTTAAAGAAAATGCCAAAAATACAAATACATGCATCTGCTGGGGGTTAGACAACATTTGGTAAACATCTCATGAAAAAGGACAAAAAGTACAAACTCTGCTGCAAAGGTTGGATGTATTAGGTTGAATGCTAATTTCTTCTTTAAAGCTTTCAAATCAACACAAGTTCCTGATGTATCGTACTGAAAAACTGCACACAAACAGTGTCAAGAATATTCAACCTTGCCTTTCAGACATTCTGTTTATATAGGCTACTATTCTAAAACAGCCAACACATACTGCTCTGATGTTTTCTGTCAACATAATGACATCAGCTTAATTTTTTTTTTTTTTTTTTGCAAAATGTTCAAATCAAACATATGTTAAATGCTAAATACAATATCTGCTCATAACAACAAAAGTAGGATTAGTTCTAGTGAGTCCACAGTTGACCCGAACCAATGTGCTTCTTTTTTTGCCTAAACCACAGTCAGGACTCAGAATGTGAACCTCAGTTTAGTGTCAGATTCCTGTACGTGCTTTGTACATCCACCGTCCTTCTTCCTACAACCTTCATGCAGCAAAAGAATGAAGCACTTTGTTCACTTAACATTATCCAGGCAACAATTACCCTCAAAACATCACTGAAAATGTCAAATTTGTCATATATAAACATAAGTTCTATGACAATATACAATGTGCCAAACAGACAATGTGCATCTACAAAAACAAAACAGCAGCTACATGACATAGAGATAGGGCGAGGAGCTCGGATATCCAGAGGGAACTGCAGCTCCTTCGCATTGAAAGGAGCTGGGTGAGGTGGTTCAGGCATCTGATTAGGATGCTTCCTGGGCACTTTTCTTTGAAAGGTGTTCTGGGCTCGTCCAACTGTCAGGAGACCCCAGGCTAGACCCAGAATCCATTGGTGGGACTATATAGCCCGCCTGCACTGGAAACACCTTAGGATCCTCCAGGAGGAGCCGGAATCCGTGGTCTACAATCCTTCACTCGAAAGTGCAGATGTTTCCCAAAACTCCTGAATGATACAAAGTTTTATACCAAAAAAGTGAATTTTATCAAATTACTTCTACTTCTAGTTGAGCCAAAAAAAAAAAAAAAAAGTGAAAAAAGAAATAAAGGCAGAATTTGCTATTTGTGAACTGAAGGAGTTATTTTGTCATTTCGTCTTCAGGCGTGCCCACTCTCTCTGTCAACCTGCCTCGTCCACTTCTACTTCAGTCACTGATTTCCTGTTTCCCAAAAGGCTGCGTATGTGTTAGCGGAGGAAATAATGAACAAGTAAGAGTGATGAGATAGTGATGCCATGTGCCGTACCCAGTTGCCCAAATTACCGTACAAAAATGCTGTCACACAGTTTTGTTTCTCACATGTTACAGAGATGACAGATCCACAAAAATTTCAAGCTGTTGCTGCACTGTATTCTTGTCTATTTAGGCAAAATGTTGGTGGAGAAGGTGTTATATCTGCTGGTTCTGCAACAGATTTCTCCCTGTAATTGGTGAATGTTGGTAAAAAAAAATCTTGAATCCAGTCTTTGTTCTCTCATTCAGAAGGACTGACACAAACCTGATGTTTACTGATGATTCAGTAGAAAAGGAAAAAAAATGTTTTGACCATTAAAATCATCGTAACTATGCTCGAGATGTAATGTCACGTCATCACTTTTAGACTGCTGTCCAACAGAAAGCAGGAAAACACAGCTCCGGGAAAATGAACTAATAAATGCAACACGGGTTCATTTAGAGGCAGTTTACTTGTCTGTGGAAAAGTGCTCCAAGGTGTCAGTCTGATGCCATTAAAGAGTCATTGGGAAATACTAAGTAACTTCTGGTGCCAACATATTTACACTGCATGTCATTTTTGTTAAGAAGCCAAAGCAGGATTGCCAAATTTTCAGAAACTGCTGACACTGCTGTAGATCTTTGTTAGTCGCAACACATAGTAGGTCATTTCAAATACATACTGCCATGTTAAGTAAAGATATTTTAATTTTTCTGAAATGTTTCTGAAGGAGATTTGCATTTTAAATTTAATGAGCCCTTCACAAGATGGAATAAGCACAGTAGACCTGAAGTATCCAAAGAGCACCTGGATGTGATCACCATTAAGACCCAGCAGTGCTGCCACTCCATCTGTCTGCATTAACATCAGACTAGTTGCATTTTTAACTAACCAACCACAATACGAACTTAGTTTCAATAAATTGCATGAAGGGCATCAAACATAACACACTGGGTGTTATTGTACAAGACTGAGAGGTTTAGGTCATTAATGGCTCTAATTATTGGTCACACATTTGGTGTTTGGCCTCTCAGCTTTCCCCCTCAAGTGTTAGGTCAGCCCATTTGGGGAAAACTGGTAGATTACAGGCAAAAGTTAGAGCACCTTAAAGCAGTTTGAACTACATTTGACTAAAATGGTGATGAAACCAACCTTGCAGTTCAACTCAATTCTGCAGAGCTTTTTAGCATCTTTAAACTCATTTCTTTGGTTTTATGGCCTGCAACTTTAAGATTTTGCATCACTCTCTTAGCAAAAAGCTCTGATAATCCTACTGTATGTCACCTGTCCAGTACCAAACAGCAGACAGACACATTTAGTAAACACAGTGGAGCATTTAGAAGCTAAAGAGCTAGATATTTTTCTCACAAGCTGGTGGAGACCAAAAACAGAGCTAGAAAGAGTGAATATTTGACTTTAATTTGCCAGATAGCCAAAAACACAACTCCAAATGAACGATCATGTTGCTCCATAACTGCTGGATGTGTAAATAATAAACAGTTTGCTAAAAAGTCAACTTCTAAGGTGATGTCAGTGCTCACAAATGACCAGAAAATCAGTTCCTGTAGGTTAAAGGCTTAACAGAGCAGATTCAAGAAGTTGTACTTGATTTGTTTTTGTTTTTTTAAATAGATGCTGTTTGTAAAAATATGTCCGATTTACATTTTTCTATTGTGCAGATTTGCACATTTGTAAACCTTCTCTGGGACTAATTTAGGGCACAGGTGTGTGAGTATATTCTGTAAAGGTAAATTCCAACGTGCAAGTTCTCAGCTGTTTTGCTGCAGTAATACATTTTATATTTAGATGTCTTAGTGGCATATGAGGCTGGTTCTGTTTAATTCACATTATTTATATGTTGTGGATTCAAATCTTTCTTGTGATCTTTGCTGATCCTGCCTTCTCTCATCTTCCCTGTCACCGTACGCTGTCAGACACTGAGGAAATACCATAAACAATAACAACTCCCCCTCCCACTCGTCCTCTAAATAAAGCAGAGAAAGATTGAAAACATCCAAATGATTGCGAATGCTTAATGGTTTTGCCTCTGAAGAAAAAAAAATGGCAAAAAGACACTCTGACAGCTTCACATGGGGGAGTCCTGAGTAAACAAACGCTGATCCAGAAAGCGCTGATCCAGCCTTTCCAGGGCTCCCTCGTTGCAATCGCTCCCCTCCTCTCTTCATCTGTTCATTAAGGTCAACCTGATTTTTTTTTTTTTTTTTTTTTTTTTTTTTGGTGAGTGTGGGGAGAGACGGCGAGGAAGAGGAGGAAGATGAGATGTAAGAGGATTTGGAGCTAATTAGGGGAATAGGAGGCGAGAGGAGAAACAGATGAGAGAGGGAGAACAAGAAAAAGGAAAGAAAGGCAGATGGGGGGTAAAAAAAAGGGAAAAGGGAGAGAGGGAGACACCGGAAAAAAAAGAGTGGGCAGGTGAATTTGCTCAGTTAGCTCCCTGGTGTTTAATATCACTCTCCCACTCTTCTCTCCCCCACCTTTGCTGTCGTTCTCACCCTTACTTCCTCCTCCCTGCCCATTTATCCTCCTCTCTATCTCTCTTTAATATCCCCTCTTTCTTAACACTTCCTTCTCCCCCTCCATCCCTCTGCTCCTCTTTCTTTCCCTCTCTGTTTCCCTCAGTCGACTGATTTTCTCTGTTTCACACCTCCGCTATCAGAGGGGACTGGCCAGATGGATGCAGGTGTGTGTGTGCGTGTGTGTGTGTGTGTGTGTGTTTGAGGCAGGAAGAAGGCAGTGCTGCAGAGGCAGAAGAGCATGACTAATCCTCAGGATACACACACACACACACACACACACACACACACACACACAGATTAACACACACAAACACACACTGAAGTTGGCACTCGCATAAACACCATTTTCCCAGCGTTGTGCTGACCTGCCAGTGTACTTAGCTCCTGCCCAGGTAATTTTTCATTCAAATTGACCAGGTGCATAAAGATGGCAGCCTCTTGAAAAGGCAGTTTCAGTCCTCCCTGCCCATGCCCATGATGCAATTCCAGCATTTTCTTCCAAACGTGCAAAGCAGATGAGAACACTGGCACTTTTTTTTGTTGTTATTTTATTCATTTCATTTGATGTTCATTGTCATTTTATGTCATTTTTGTGCTGACTCAGTCTTCCTCTCTCCCCGTCACTTGAGTCGACTCCAGATCAACCTTAAAGAAGTGATCTCAGCTGTACTGCATCGTGGGTGCATTCAGTAAAGCCGCGTGAGATATACACAACCTACCTCCTACCTACACACAGTACAAGGCTTCAGACTTATTCCCGTCCACACATCTTCTACACAAAGCTGCTTGGTGATTTTGTGAGGTGGGTAATCAGCGACCAGGGGCACTTTAACTCCCCTACATCCTTAAATAATCCAGAATGAGTTATAAAGAATAATATATTATGTGGACACTATTCTCTGTCAGTATTTGCCTCTGCAAGTGTAATCTCTTTTCATAACAGCAGGGGTCGGAGTGGATTGTCCTGATTATTCATAGCCTTTGGCCAGCAATTAACAATGTTTTTTTTTCTAAATTTGGGGACTATATTATAACAATCAGCTTAGGGTTTAAGCCTAGTTACAACTATAATTGGAAATGGGGAAATTAGAGAATTAAGAAGAAGTGCCAGGGTGCCTTTAAAGCCTCCTAACAATAATAAAGAAATGTAATAAATTGAAACTTATACATATACATATAAATTGAAACAGCAACAACTCCCAAATAGGTTCACAAAGCAATAATTGTAATTTCCACTTGAATGCTCACAAGTTAAGTTGAACTCAAAACTTCCTTCTAGAGTTCAAAAAAACCAACAAACAAGTCCCAAAATATCAAACTAACCGGACACACAACTGGGAATTGGTAATCCGACCTTGAGCTGATTTCCAGTCCTCTGCTCAGTTGTTATGGTCCTCAAATCTCACTGAATTCCTGTTTCACTTCACACATAACATAAAAAAAAGAGCTAAATGCCTATTCCCATCTCATTTGTAGGCAGCCAGGATCCAGGATTTGTCCTTATTTCTCCAGGTTTCTCCTCCCTACACCTGTGAGCAACAGATAACCAGAGCAGAGTTAGCAAACTGAAACTACATATGGCAAACAAGATGGATGATAGAGATAGATACCATCACGTCACTCTCGTGAAAATGCATGAATACACTAACTTAACATTGTTCTACATGAATTGTTTCTATTGGTGTGTTTTTCTCTGCTCTTCTCACATTTGATATTTTGACATGACATTTGATACAGCATTGGAGGTGAGTCTCTATTCATTCTTATGTAAGCTGCTCAGTGGTGCATGGAGCCAAAAAAGTTTAATATCCGGGCATGTCGGTATGGGTTTTTCAAATGTTATCAGACTAAAATGTCTTTTTGGGCCAGTGTGCATCACATGATAGGCACCATTGCTGTCATTACACAGTCTGGCCACTATGTCAAAACCCAGTTCCAAATCCTGGCACTCTTCGTGGGGGGTTGTCTGCCGACATTCTGTGGCTGTAGCAATCAACTTACACACATACTTAAAAAGTAGTAAAAAATGTTTTTGCCAGAACTTTTACTTTGATTTTTACTTTTTCAATGAATGATGAATGAATATTTAATGATCTGGGGATTTTATATATAATATCAACATCAACATAATCTTCTTCTTTAGTATTACAACAGGTTGGAGAAGCCGTTAACTGGTAACAGCTGAAAAGCCTTCTATCTATGTGTATTAACGTGGAACCATGATAAAGAAACCATATATAACTTTGCAGTTATCTAAAAATAAAAAACGTCCTCTGAATTCACTAAAGGCAGTGGTATAATATGGATATTAATATTGATATTGCATGGACTTCAGTGCAGCGATGGTTGAGTGAGGCATACAGAAATGTTGACACTGAGCTCCAGGCGTATCCCAAATGTCTGACTGTGACATTTGGACACGTGGCAGCTAATATATACCAGCACTTATGTAACATTACATGAGCCAGTCTGTGCACATATTATTAACATAAATGCATTTTAACCAGCACTGGATGGTTGCAGAGGTAAACAAGCACGAGAAGCACCATTAGCTGTTTACAGTAGTTTAGTTTGTCTCTGTCACTCAAAGGAAGAAGAAAGTTTAGAAAGTTTTCACATCCAAGTAATTTGCCTTGGTATTTTGATGCATAATAAACATAGTGGAATAAAGGAAAACACAAGTGCTGCAAAAGTCAAGAATCATAAACAGAATAAAAACTATTAAAAATGTATCTGTATTAAAAAAGAGAGTTGTGTTTAAAATTATGAGGACTGGATGTGGAAAATATTCCCTTAATAATGTGGCGTTGTTCACAGTATGAAGAGTATGTGCAGTATGCACAAGGATGTGCAAACCTGTGTGTTAATGTCATGCATTGAGAGGTTGAGACTTTACATTTAAGAGGCACTGCACACCTAAATGAGCTCTTGAGCTGTAAATTAAATTATATGACTGTACTGTGATGAAACACATGAGTGCTGGTGTTAATATCAACAAATTTATGAAAATCAGCATTTCATGGTTTGAAAATAGCTCAACACGTCATCAACACAGGCCCATTATGTAACCTTTCTACCATAAAATAACAGATTGTACCGTACATCTGTTTCTGCAATATGTAACTTTGTGCTCGGGGTACGATCACCATGAGTGCGTAACGCTTTATGGCACTAAGTCACACACCACCAACTATTTCACTGATTTTGCTGAAACTGGATCATATTTTATGGAGATAATGTTTTCTGGCTTTGATGTCCAGAGTTTCCTGCTGGACAGTTAAGTAAACTGCTGTGAACTGTAGCTGCTATTAGCTAATGTTAGCTCAGTTTGTTAGCCGGGCTGCCCACACTGTGAGTTCAGAGCACCAGACGAGTGTTAGTGTTTACACTGGGACCGTTTTGGACCTCCAGGAAGAGGTTTTCAGGCCTGGGGTGGGCGGGAATGCAGGAGTGATTCTGGATTAGGCACCTGAAGCAAAGCCAGGTAAACGGGCAATGTAACCGTGCTCAGTAGAGTCAAAGCCTGGCTCTCAGCTCTCAGCTAGTGATATAACACAGGTACTACACAGAAAGTTTTACAAAAAGCCGTGAATGTGCTTTTAGCGACAATCAAAGCTCCAGCAGACTCTCTGACATGACAGTCTGACTCCGTTAGCCCTAACTACCACCTGTATTCCTGTTACACTGAGTCATGGTCAGTCTGTCAGTCACTCAGGTCTTTCTTCTTACTTCCCATACACACTATGTAGCCACGTGGCTCCTCCCCCTACAGTGGCTGTCTTGTGCAGGCCTCTGCAGTGCAGTCACACTTTAATGCAATGTGCAATATCTATAGGGCAGGATAAGAGTCTTTTCAGGTTAGCTCAGTTCAGCTCGGTTCAGTACGGTGTGGTTCGGTTCAGTTTGGTTCAGTGTAGTTCTGTTCATCAGCGTGAATCAGTGTTGTTGATGTTGCTAAACTCATCTAGTTGTGAAGTGTAGCAGAATCAATTACACGGCTAGATGCTCCCAATTAGACGAGGCTGATCAATGTCAGCCAAGATCACTGCATAATCTCTCTCTCACACACACACGTGCAACACACACACACGCACGCACACACACACAGACTGCATAGATGATTTGATAATTAAATCAATCTGAACAACTAGAGCTTCACTAATGAAGCAATGATCTCAGATGAATTTCATCTGAGATCATTGAGGGAAAGAAACCCGTGTGTGTGTGTGTGTGTGTGTGTGTGTGTGTGTGTTTCAAACATGTATGTGTGTGTGTGTGTGTGTGTGTGTGTGTGGGACAGATTGTTGTTCTGATTTTAGTCAGCGTTTAGATGTGATAACACTTTTCCCCAAGCATGCGAGAGACAGACTGGTTCAGAGAAAGTGAGACATGATGACAGAGCGAGATGAGAGAAAGAGAAAAGAAAGACAGATTAAAGGCAGACAGTCATCTGGCAGATATCTTCTAGAGGAGAAAACACCCATCACCTCGAGTGTTTGCAGAAAGCGCAGGTTGTTTCTCTTTTGTGAGCTCACCTGAGAAAACCTTGTAAATCCAAGCACCCACGAGACATCATTTTGTCTCTCATTGTCCAGCCTAATTTCCTTGTTGAAGTCGATGAGAGGGACACTTCAGCTTGTTCGCCTGCTCACATGAAAATATCAAACATGTCTTATAACGATTGAGACCCAGATGAGGTCAGGGGCAATTAAAGAGGGGTTGTGTCGACCTTCTCGCAGCAGGAGGGTAACAACGCTCCTTAATGACTCTGCTGACATGTGAATTCATAAACCTGATCTAGGTCGACCGAATAAGCCGCTCCATTGTCTGGTGGGCACTTGTCCTGAGCCAAATGAGTCTTGTGGGATATGCTTTTATAGCATGATGCAGGC
The DNA here is from genome assembly GCA_946959425.1 of Argyrosomus regius. Taxonomy (NCBI): domain Eukaryota; kingdom Metazoa; phylum Chordata; class Actinopteri; family Sciaenidae; genus Argyrosomus; species Argyrosomus regius. The sequence continues at coordinate 20,873,152 of OX336899.1, forward strand.
CTAACAGTGTGAAGTATTTTTTTTTTAACAATATTACAAACCACACTTGGAAATGAAATAACTGAAAGTAATAAAATGTGGGGGTTTTATATCATTTTATTTATTATTTATGTGCATCAGAATTTGTAAATCTAAATCTTGAACGAACACAGTTATAATAGTACAGCTAAGACACGATGATAATATCAGCTCTGGATTGTAATCTAGTGCATGTCTGTCCATTGTGGAAGAGAACTGCTCAAGTCATCTTACAAACCTTTGTGGAGATATCGCATGGTTGGGAGCAGTTGCCTCGATAGCCTTACCACACTGTGAAAATACTCCACTACAATTAAAAGTCCTGCATTCAAACCCTTACTTAAAGGTACAGTGTGTAGGTATTAGCTGCATCTAGTGGTGAAGTTGCAGCTCGCAACCAAATGAATACCCCACACCTCACATTCCACTACCAAGCATGAAGAAGAACCTACGGTGGTCATGAAAAACTCAAAAGGTCCCATCTAGAGTGTTTGGTTTGTCTGTTCTAGCTACTGTAGGAACATGGCAGACAGTGGAGTAGGACCAGCTCCCTCTGTATATATATAAGGCTCATTCTAAATGATTCTTATTTTTGGGTGATTATACACTAATAAAACAGATATATGAATATTATATCACATATTCTGCTAATAGTCCTTTAATGTCACTGCATGTTCAGATGTAAGGTGTCATAACCTGTGAGAGTAATGACAAAAATATCAAGGTGGCAAGAAATGAAAAAAGAAATGTTTTTCCTTTAACCACTGCTTCATCACTGCATCAGTAGTGTGTGTGTGTGTGTGTGTGTGTGTGTGTGTGTGTAGCATGGACTTCCTTCCATGTGTGTATCCTCTGATCTTACCAGTGACAGTTTGATTAAACCAACAGTGATGAAGTCACTCTGCTGCCTGGCTCTGCTCCAACTCTGTGGGGTGCCTCCAATGTGTGTGTGTGTGTGTGTGTATCTGAGTGTGTGTGTGCAAGCGTGCGTGTGTGTGCACAAGTGAGTTTGTGTTAATTGCTAATCACCAACGTGTGGTTTGCTTTCTTTAACATGCTGCTATAGCAAAGAAAAAAAAAATCCTGATTAATGACATGATCCGTCACCCCGGCGATATGATGATTAACGACATGATTCATCACCATGGCGATACGATGGAAATAAAGCCATTAATTCTACTGATCAGATGACAGAGGGGTGGTGATGGGGGTGAACGAGACAGACAGGCATGTAACAGGGGAAAATGTAAAGAGAGAGTGGGAGAGACGGAGACAGAGGAATCTGAGATGAAGGAAAGGAAAACAAAAAGAAAGGAAGCAAGAGGGCATGGAGGACATGTGAAGAAGTGATGGAATGAAAAAAGACAATGAGATTGAGGAGGCACTAAAATAACATAACGGAAGACAAAGGAATAGAGGAATGGAGGGTTTTAATTGGGAATGTCAGTCTGTCTCTACTCAGATTCAGGACAGGACGTCACATCACAACTCTATTTTCTGCAGACATGAAGGCAAAGAGAACGAAGAAAAGAAAGAGGCGGAAATGTCATTTTTAACAGCAGACTGATCAAGTCAACCTTTCCTCTCAGACTGAACAAGCTGCTTGTATCTTGGTGCTTTTTTAACTGCCTGCTGGCTCCTACTGATATAAATACAAAAAAAATGTCATCAGGTTTGGTAAAAAGTTTACTCTGAGAATTTTTACCAGTGACACTTCTTACTGCTACAGGAAGAAAACATGTAACCGAGTGAAGCCTTGTACAATAAAGTATGTTCCAGAATTTACAGCAACTCTAGGACAAAAATAAAAATCTAATCTTCAAGTTTTGCAGTCGAGTGTGAAGTGGCCAGTCCGGCCAATCAGCACCTCCAAATCTGAGGCCATGGTTCTCTGCCGGAAAACAGTGGAATGCTCCCTCCGGGTTGGGAGCAAGTTGCTGCCCCAAGCGATGGATTCAAGTATCTTGTGGTGGACCCCAAAGCTCTCGATTTTAAAGTCCATCTACGCTCCAGCCATCATATGTGGTCATGAGCTTTGGGTAGTGACCAAAAGAATGAGATTGCAGATACAAGCGGCCGAAATTAGCTTCCTCCTCCAGGTGAGATAGGGTGAGGAGCTCTGACATTTGGGGGGAGCTCGGAGTAGAGCCACTGCTTTGCGTTGAAAGGAGGCAACCAAGGTGGTTCGGACATCTGATGAAGATGCCCCCTTAGCACCTTCTTTTGGAGGTGTTCCGTGAATGTCTAACTGGAAGGAGACCCAGGGCAGAACCAGAACCCGCTGGAGGGAATATACAGCCCATCTAGCCTGGGAACGCCTCAGGATCCTGCAGGACGAGCTGGAATGCTTTGTTGAGGAGAAGGACGTCCAGAATACCCTGCTAAACCTGCTGCCACCGCAACCTGACCCTGGATAAGCAGAAGAAAATGGACGGATGGATGGATGGATGGATGGATAATCCTCAAGTTGATTTTAAGTTGACACATATTGATTGTTGTGTGTCTATTCACAGAGCTGGTGTGATTGTGATCAAACTGAAATCACATTTAGTCTGGCTTTTTTGCAGTAAAAATATCTTTAAAACACTTTTTTTGATTTATTGTCAAAAGATCTTTGAGAAAATACAATACTCTTTTTCTTCTCAGTCTTTGTGACAGCTGCCTGCAGTCTGAGCTGTCTTACTGGAACCAGACAAAGTAAACAAACTGCAGCCTACATGTCATGGGCAGACAGTTTGTAGTTAATCGTGTTGAAGAGTGAAGACCACACCAGCACATAACCGGACCGATGTGACATTTGCGAGTCCGCTCACAAGCTGTTTAATGTGCTGCAGCTCAGCAGCTAATTAGCTATCAGGCCTGTAAAGTGATGCTGCAAACCATTGTACTCTGGGGAAAAAAGACGACCTCAGACACGGAAAAGAGCAACAGAAGGGTCATTCAAGTCCAAAACTCTTCCTACTTTGTCATTGTCATTTCTATTCAGTTGATTGTGTGAAGTCTTTAGGAGAATGCGGCACTTGCCTTCTCCTCTCGTCTCTTTTAAAGTGTGCTAAGTAGATGCTTTTGCAGACAGGGACTACAAACACCAGTTTGCAGCAGGCATCCATGTTTTCCCAAGCAGATTCACTAGGACATTTCGTAAGTTGGGAATACCCACTTAGATCCCCAGAATACAGACTTTTCAACTCGAACTTCCAACTATGTTGCAACAGTGCACTTTTCCTTGCTGAATGTTTGTTTGCTCATTAAAAAAAGAAGGTGCAGGACAATGTGTTTAGTTCCAGCAGATTTCTCTTTGAGAGCTCCATCAAAATACAGAGAGCTTTTTCTGTTCGCTATAAACGGTCAATTACTTGACATAAATGTCTCTGACTGAGCTGCATTTCTGCATGTGTTACGACGACAACACAACAACCAAAGAACTTCAGGAGTCAGAGTAGAAGTTAGTTATTTTCAGCCCATCTTGATATTTGCAAAAAGAATAAAGGTTCTCAAAATGCGGGGGAGGACGGGACAGGGCGGTTGTACCAAACAAGTAGAACTCAGTCTAACAAAACTAGGCCTGACTAATCCCTACCTCTGGAAACAAAAACAAACAAATGAACTAACTTCCTTATCTAAAAAAAAAAAACATTCCAACAAAAGGAATACAGAAGTGGCCCCAACCAAGACTAGACAAACGTTAACTACATGTGTGAAATGAGTAAGGGGTATTCCAACTCATGATCATCCTCATCCTCCCACCACATATATGTTTCTACTATTCTTAACAAGTTTATTCAACAAAACAGCTCAGACAGGCTAAAGAAAATGAAACAACTCTTAAAGCCTTTTGTTGATGGCTCCAAATGATGACAGAGCAGCTCAAAGTCCAAGGAAACCAGTGAGCAGAGACCAGAATGACCAGACTGTACATGTGAAAACCAAAAGTTGTTAGTACCTGGAGAGAAAACAGGTGAGAGTGAGAAAGAAAAGCAAGAGGGAAGAAAAAAAACAACACAACAGAAAATCTGTGCCCGCTTAGCGTTTAACATCAAAAACATGGTGACTTAATCTGACATCTGAATAATTTGTTTAGTTTGGTTTAATCTAAGCTAAAATAGAGTAGACATAGTAAAGTGGAGACATAAACACATACATCCAGGGACACAAAGAAACCACATGGAAAAAGCACTTTTATGTTTGATGGGATCCTTTGCTGCATGACCAAAGAGCCCTCGCTCCATTATTTAAGTGAACATGCATTAACCTGCATTTTGCCATAGTGAATAAATAAATGTATTCTACAGTGTCTGTGACTTACTGTGTGCAGCGGGCTCAGATTCCCCTTGAGACTGGGCAGTTTCTTTAGTATTTGATTCAGTGGATAGATGTTTTTTTTTTACATGGACTAAATACATGTGTTATTAAAAACATCAGACAGTTTCAAAGAGTTTCATCAGTGGAAACATTCACTCTGTCTAAAGAGGGAATCACAGGGGTTCATTAATGTTGGTTTTAGTGAAATCTTTACTCAGGTAATACTAGTGTGTGTGTATGTGAGTGTGTGTGTTTGTGAGCGTGTGTGTGTGTTTGTGTGTGTGTATTTCATCCCCTGCTAGGTGTGGAAACACCCGTGTGCATCCATTTTTGTGATTGATATGAAACCAGATTGTTTTGGTGTTTTCTGACAGGTGGCTCTGAAAGGACAAGGGACTTCTGGCTTTCATCCTGTGCGATTGTGTGTGTGTGTGTGTGTGTGTGTGTGTGTGTGTGTGTGTGTGTGTGCGTGCATGCGTGTATCTGTGTGTGTGTGCATAAAAAGAGTGAGTGTAATATGAGAGTGATGGTGTAATGTGCAACTGAACGTGTCAGGATGAAGTGTGTTCATGTCTGGCAGATCTCTTGTCTCCTGTGTTTATTTACACATGCCTGTCTGTGTTTGGTGTGTGTGTGTGTGTGTGCTTGCGTCTGTTTACGAGTGTGTGTGTGTGTGTGTGTGTGTCGTCACACCTGCCTCTACATCGCCCAGTTCTGTCTTCTTGGAGAGATGTTGGTGTATTAGTTGGCCTGGACCTCGGAGACTTACAGCGACTTTTCCTGGCACACACACTTTGATCACCATACAGCAGTGTGTGTGTGTGTGTGTTTGTGTGTGTTTGGTTCTTCTGAGATGATGCAACACTAGTTTTTATGGTCCAATAAACACTCTTAGGGTGCTAAAGCTTTAGCAGGCATCTTTGTGATCTAATTAAATAGTGGACACACAGCGCTGAAACTGCCATCAGCCCTTTTCGTTACACAACGGTAAGTTAATCAAGAGGCTCATTTGGCAAATAATCAGTGTTTGCTTTGAACACACTTTAAACACACACACATGGAATACATCTCGTTCTCTCGTTTATTTCCTCTGTTACTAGTCTCTTAGCCTCATGTCTTTTATTTGGTCATTTCCTTTTCTCTTTTTTTCTTCCCTTCTTTTCATTTTAACTCCTTCACTCTCCCTCTTAGCTCCTTTTCTACATCTTCCATCTGTTTTCCTTTATTTCCCTCTCTATTTCATGTCCTCTCCTATCTTTTCTTTTCCTCTCTTTGCTTTTTCTTTATGTTTTCTCTCACCTCCTCTTGTCTCCTCTCTCTTTTTTCTTCTCTCTTTATTTCCCTTCCGACAACTCTCCTTTCTTCTTCCCTTTAATTTTCCTCTCCTTTTCTTTTCTCTCTCCTCTCCTCTCCTCTCCTCTCCTCTCCTCTCCTCTCCTCTCCTCTCCTCTCCTCTCCTCTCCTCTCCTCTCCTCTCCTCTCCTCATTATCTCTCTTATTGTTTCTTTGCAGTGCTGTCTTAGGTCTGCTCCTCTCATACAGTCTCCATCACCACAGGCTCAAAGTGCTGGAACAGCTGGAGCAAATAAAGCCAAACACAAGAGAAGCGCTCTCATCGTGGCGTTGCTCAAGTGAGCATGTACATGTGTGTTTGAGAGAGAAAGAAAGAGAGCGAAACATTCCTGTAGGAGAGAACATATGAATGCAAGTCTGCAGATCCCTGTGTGTGTGTGTGTGTGTGTGTGTGTGTGTGTGTGTGTGTGTGTGTACTGACCCACTTTGTCTGCCATGCAGCAGCAGCTTGTGCAACAGAGCAGGATGTGCATTTTTTAACAGCAACAGTCTCCTGTGCACAGAACACACACAGAATGATCAAGACCATCACCTCTACTGCAGGACTCGCTACAGAAAGCCTAAAATGTAATAATAAAAAAAAAAACATCTTTCATACACACCTAAAATATACATTTGATTTGTTTATTACATGCGGTATGGTTGTGCAGTGGTTGGCACTGTCGCTAAGGTTCCTTGTTCGAACCCGGGCTGAGGCCTTTCTGTGTAGAGTTTACTCTGCGAGGACTCCGGATTCCTCCCACAGTCCAAGACATGCACTTAATAGGTTCATCAGTGACTCGTAAGCTTAAAGGTGTGAATCTGAGTGTGAATGGTTAGCTCTATGTGCCCTGCCAACCCTGATGAAGATAAGCAGTTACAGAAAATGGATGGATGTGTAGCACAAGTCAAGGAAGAACCAGATCTAAATCACAGGGTGGATATATAAATTATTTCTCACTTTTCATTATCATTGAGACAAAGAGGTCAGCTGTAATACACACACATATAAAATGGTTGTACTTACAGATTTGCATATAATAGAAGACTGGATTATTGGCTCTGGAGGAGGTCCTCCTAGCTTCACGTCTTCTCGGTTGTCTCAGCTTCCTGATTTGACTGCTGCTGTGAGTTTTTGAGTATTTAGGTTTGGTTTGTGTTATTAGTCAATTAAGGAACAATTACTTTATTTTCACTTCATATTTATATATTTGGACTCAAACATGTATAGAATTTTATTGTATAAGCTAGTTTGCCTTCAAACATGTGTGACATATGGGCATTTCACATGTTTATATACTGACAAGTTGCACCGCCCACCTACACACAGAGCCACTTTAGAATTGATTTAAAATGTATTGATTTTTTGCTCTTTTTTGTCCTCCATATTTCCTTTTCTAATTCTTGTTTTTGCTCCTTATTATCCCATTATTCTTTGCACAGTAGCAGAGTATGCTACCCTGCGTTTTATTGCTAATTTTGTTTGAGTCTGTAAAAAAATCAAACCTTTGAATTTTGAATGCCTTAGTTTGTTCTTCAACACAATAAATATATTTGCCTTATGCTGCACATAAAGCAACAAGATGCAATAAAAAACTTAAACGGTGAGGTGTAAATTCACTAGAATCACAGGTAAAGGTGGCAGGTGATGCTGACAGACACAGGACCACACAGCTCTTCAACACTTGGTGCCTGGTTTTGTACAGCTCAAAGCAGAATTAACAATGTGCAGTTAGGTGAAGACTGAGTGTAACCAAGTGTAATGACTAGCAACCAGAGAACCACAGATGCTAATGCGCTGAAAGGCTTTTATACTGTTTTAGTGTTAGGGGGCGGGGTTATGCTCAGGGTGGCATCAGTGCATCATCAAGCCACCATTAAGGACCGCCCAAAAATCCTGGACTGAAAACTGGTGACAAACTGTTTTACCCTCTAACTCCACATTTCAGTAATTCATCGTCTTTTCACATGTTTTCAGCAACTATTTTCCAACATGTTTATGTTTTGTTTTGAAAGATATCTCTGACATGGTCTCTTACACAGACTTTTAACTGTTTAACCACCAGCTACAGATGCTTCATAGAGGTTATACATTGATAAACACTTTAAAATTACAACTACTCTTAAGTGAGTTGCAACCAAATTCTTAACTATTCATATACTGCTTATACATGCTGAACATGTTTACAATAAAGTGCTGAACTAATGTTTTCCACAAAAACGTGATGATGAGATGCGGCACATTAAACAGTGAGCTGTGTTAGTGTGTACTGACTGCCCGCAGTCAGAATCTGGTACAGATTTTGAGGCAGCCACAGAGACATGACACAGCACTATGCAACTGCAAATGAAAAACTGAATGACTTTAATATTTATTATAGTTGCTGCTATGGTGTGAAAATAAATGCTTTAACACGTACAGTGCCATGCTCCCCTCACTCTGTCATCAACACTCTTTCCATCTGTCTCTCAACTCAGTTTTCTCAATTGAGCTGCCAAAGTAAAGTCCATGAAAAATACAGTTAGCAACTACCAATTAACATTTAACAGAAATAAAAAAACACACATCTCAAATGTATAACTCAACTATAGCATAAAATGTTACTCTGTAAGTTAATATTAAGTCAAATATAATTTATTATAAAATCATTTAAAATGATATGGTCCTAAGTCAAAACCGTGACTCGCTATCTTAAAATCATGACATCCAGTCGCATCATTTTTTACCCATAACCTTTTTTTAAATTTACGTTGTTACACCACAGTTAAATAAAAGCCAGCAAATAAAAGCCAGACAAGAAAATAGAATAAAAGACCACAAACACAATAAAATAAGACACCGACAGTAAAACACACAAATAAAATGCATAAAAACACTGTGGAGCTGGAAAAATGAAACATTGTAAAACATAAATAAAAAGCCATTTTAAGGCATACTTACCAGTTTCTTCATCTATCCACTGAATTAACATCTACGAGTACAGTACATGCAAGAATATAAAGAAACCTGAATGCACTCATCTACTCCTACACGTGTATGATACACGCATAGAAACACAGAGTCATGTGTAAGTCTATGCAGTATATACATTATTGTACTGTGTAAATACACATACATAACCATTCGGTTCTTAAACCCTCACACATATACACACACTCTAGGAAATGAGCTAATCACCCACTGACTCATCGGATGAAGATTACTCTCCTCTCCTCTTCTATTCTGTTTTTCTCTGCTTCTCTTCTTCTTCTTCTTCTTCTTCTTCTTCTTCTTCTTCTTCTTCTTCCACTCCAGTAATGGTAGCATCATGTATTTTCTATGAGATATAAAAGCAGAGCGTAGCAACAATAGGCCAATTGGAGTGGCTTTGTGTGTGTGTGTGTACGCGCACACATGGAGTCAAACAGACGGCTAATGGTTTTCCTTTAATAAACCACTGTACCACTCTCCGATGATTCGCCTTCACATGCAAACACACAACCATGACTAAGATTAGCCTGAGGATAAACACAACAATAAACAGAGGAGAGGAGAGGAGAGGAGAGGAGAGGAGAGGAGAGGAGAGGAGAGGAGAGGAGAGGAGAGGAGAGGAGAGGAGAAGAAGTGGAGAGTGGACAGACCATCAGAGCTATAATTTCACATCCTTACATCATTCATCTCTACTTTCCAGGGAACTGTCAGTGTGTGTGTGTGTGTGTGTGTGTGTGTGTGTGTGTGTGTGTTTGTGTAGGTGTGTGTGCATATGTGTATTTCACTCACGTGTATTCTTTCATTCATGCCTCTCTACATGTGTTTCTCACAGGTGTCAGTTTGTGTTCTCCAACACTCATACCATCTCTCTCTTTCTCTCCCTCTCATCCTCTATTCTCTTTTGTCTCACCCCATAATTATTTCTTACTCATCCCTCAAACCATCAGTCCTCCTGAAAAATAAAGTAAAACATGGGTTTGTTATTTCTGTGTACAGTATCTCTTCTACTTAGTCCACTATGTTGAACGGACAAACTAAACACTGGGCACTGTAGTTTCTCCTTCATGCTACAAAGAAGGCGGATGCAATCAGCAACTACACCAAATACCACTAAATTCTTCACACTGGACCTTTAACACTTGTTATGAATTTCTCAGTGTACACAGTGTCGATGATGACAGCAGTTATGCATGAGGTGGTTTTTCACAGTGTCTACCTATTGGTCCTCTGCATCCTTCCTGTATCCTCACCTTCCTCTTGGCTTACTTCTATTCACCTGTCAGTCTTTTGTGTCCAGTCTTGTGTCAGTCGAGTGTCCTTTTACTTCAACTGCGCTGAGGAAAGCTTTCAGCCAAAACATGTTGATGTCAGCTAATATTAAAGGCTATTTATTACACTCAGCACTCAGCGTGCCTTTTCCTTCTTGTTTGCATTTGTTATGCCCTTGATTCAGAAGAGCACCTTTGCTCGCTGTCAAAAACACTTTTATATCTTGTTTATAAAGCAAAGATGCACTGTGGTGACCCCCCTCCTTTATAAATTAGGTTTAGCGTGTCTCCAGGGTATAAAATCCATCACTTCCAGAAAATGTATTTCATGTATTAGTTTGAGGAACATCACAGTCTCCTTATCATCTCTCCATTGATGAGGGATGTTTAAGTCACATTCATGTACGTCATTGTTTATTCGTGTCCTCTGCTTCCATTGCACTTAGTCACCTTTTGTTTTTGATAATAAAATGTTCTTTGACTTTTGTTGGAATTTCTGCTATTTCTACTCTTAGGGTTAGAGTTCTTCTTTTTTAATATGTGCATAAAAGTATATGAATGTAAACACCTTATCTGTGTGTTTGTATCTAAAGGAGGAAGCGTGGAAAATCTGGTGTCTTTAAGTAAAACCAGGACGTGTCTGTTAATTCTAATGGATGTTTTAATCTTGTGGATGTACGCTTGAATAACTTTCACCCTCATTTTCCTTTCCAAGTTATTTAATATTACTTTTCATGCACCCCCACATTATAGCAATCAAAAACTCACATTTTATGATAATGATATATATTTAGTCTAATAGCTAGACAGCTGCTTCGTGTGACAGATCGTGTTTGTTCACAGTAACCTGTTTATTCTTCCATTCCTTCTCTGACATGCACTATAACTGATGTTGTCTACAGGCTAATGCTTTTCATGTTATTTGCTATCAGCTGAGATGAGAGATAACTGTGCATGATAAAATGAAAAGAACCATTTAAATGGAGGCTGTGGGCCAAACAGCTGTCCAAAAACATTAGTTTAAATGGAAAACAGTTTGATAGAGTCAATATTTAGAACGCCTGTGTGTTTTTCTCTTTCTGTCTCCAAATCTCATGCTTCTGAGTTTCTCCCTGAATTTAACTTCACAAGACACCCCTAAACCTAAACGCACAAATCTAACCACAACGACACACACACTCTCTCTCACACACACACATTCATGGTATTGGATGGCTGACCTTGCATGAAGCTCAGTAAATACCAAAAAGTAGATAAATGCAAAGATTTTTCTTGTGACCTTCATTTTTTACCTTCTCTCAAGAGAAACTCACCAAAAAAGTTCTCAAAGTTCTGCTCTGGTGGTTTTCATAAAGGTCCAGTGTGTTAGATTTATGAGGAATTACTTGGCATGTAATATTCACAACTACGTTTTCATTAGTGTATAATCACCTGAAAATAAGAATTGCTGTGTTTTCGTTATCTTAAAATAAGCATTTTATATCTACAGAGTGAGCAGGTCCTGTGGACCATGTTGTACTGTGTCTTTCTACAATAGCCCAGAGTGGACAAACATAGCATTTTTCATTGTTTCATGACCACCGTCGTTTCTCCTATATGCTTGCAAGGTGACGGTGAGGCAAGGAGTGCAATCTGAAACTTCAGCGCTAGCTGCCACCCAATCCTGCACATTGGAACATTAATTGACAAATTTGTATTATTATTAGGCCTGATAGAAGACCAAATCAGTTAATGAACAGAGTTTCTGGGTCTGAAATTAATTAATTCTGTGCGTTAAGCCTGCATTCTTTCTAATGGTCAGCAGGGGCAGCACCATGCAACAAAAAGATCCAATTGTATTGAATCTCATGGAGTAATGACTCTACTTTTTACTTATTACCTCAGTAAACAGTCGCTAAAAGTCTTCTTCCATACAGCATGACGTTCATTTTGTAAATTACGGTCCCATTTAGAGTAAAATAGATGATAATGAAGGGTATGCTTTGGGGTATGGCTACCTCATTATTGACTAGCCATTCTTAGTGAGTCCATCCAGCGCTCCTCACCTAGCTCATGAAACTTGTAACAAACTGTAAAACTAGGCAGCATTGATCAAATATGAATCAAGATTCTGTTGAGGCGATTTCTCACCTCAAAAGTTTTCAGAAACATATTTTACTTAGTCTTCAGCTGTAAGATGAGAAAGCGTATAAGCAGGCAGGTCATCTATCAGCCATTTATTCCTGCTTGAAAACGGAGCCAAAGCCAATTCGCAGTACATCACCCAACAGCTCCACGCTCACTCAAATGTGGTCATTTCTGGCAAACCAATAGGTGACATCACAGCTGGCTTAACCTTCTGCCTCTGTCAGACTTTGATTAAAGTGAAATCTGATCTGTGGATAAATTGTGGTTCCTCCTTTTAACACGGTCAGAGGCTGCTGTAATGAGACAGAGACTGAGTCACTCACTGTTAAAATGGCTCAGACAGTGCTTGACATACCTAATTAGCTGCTTCGGGCCTCTTGATGGCCCTTGATGAGGAATTTCCAAAGGATCTAATGACATATGTCTTTTATCTCTATAATAATGTATAATATATTTGATTACCCTTTTCAGCTGAGGGAAAACATTGGCATTAAATCCCATTATTAGGGTCTCAGGGTCTTAGGGTTTCAGTGTCGGCTTTATTGATGAATCTGAATTCTGATCGAGGCCACTTTCATCTGATACATTTGGGATCCATTTTTCTCTCGTTATTCCTTCCTACAGTGTCCAATGCTCCAATGCTCCAGCCAAGGATGGGGGATTTATCTTTGAATTACGTCTAAGAAAATGTCCTTATTTTCTTCGATAGCTTGGGTCTAGTTAAAGAATGCTGTTGAAGGTGTGTAAAGCCCTGTAAGGATTTGTGGTGAAGGGATGCTTTCATACTTGTGGGTGAATGTTGAAACCAGCCGTTTTTTAAAACATATACATAAAAAGAAATGGCCGAACAGGGGGCACTTAGAAACAATCACACTACAAAACATTTCCCCAAAGGATGAAGACAAAGAACTGCTGCTGCCTGAAACAAATCCAAAACTTTCTTATGGAGTTTATTTAATAGTTTTTTGTGTCATGATCTCAAGATTTTTAACAGTTTCTTTGTAATCATAACCCAACAGCATCCTTATGTGATATGCTTGTTTATTTGATCCATTATCCCATTATACTAAAACCGCAACGTCCACTGTGTATGTGTGTGTGTGTGTGTGTGTGTGTGTGTGTGTGTGTGTGTGTGTGTGTGTGCGTGTATGCGTGTGTGTGTTTACGTATGAGATGTGAGTAAATTAAGCACTTCTGAATTGTGCTGTTGAGGTAAATTACACAACACTTTCTCATATCTGTTCTCCAGAGGCAGCTGCAATACTGTCACAACAGCCTCGCTAGCTTATTACAGCTATAGCTTTATTGATCCACACACACACACACACACACACACCACACACACACACACACACACACACACACACACACAAACACACACATACACATACACTTATACACAAATATACAAACACACACACACACACACATGTAACTTGCACTCAGAGTCACAAACACCTGCATGCAACAAAGTTATGCTTAGAACAGAAAGACACCCACGCTGTGTGTGTGTGTGTGTGTGTGTGTGTGTGTGTGTGTGTGTGTGTGACATGTGGAAATGCAGATACAAAAATTGTTTGTGTCCACACATTCTCTCTCTCCACACACACACACCTTTGGTCATTAAGGACTCCTACCAGTATGTCCTGTAAGCAGTTTAGTTCCCTCGTGGACCGGTAATATACCGCTGTGTGTGTGTGTGTGTGTGTGTGTGTGTGTGTGTGTGTGTGGTTGTGTCAGCTGTTTTGTGCCTGTTAAGCCAGAGTTACAGTTTCTTAGTTGGCTTGGGAACAGTTTGTTAGCTAGCTTAGGGACGAGGACATGCTGAAAAATCATTACACAGGAAATTGGTTAAAGGGAGAGTTCAGCTTTTGTCCTTCTTCACTTCCTGCTTTGTGTTAGTCATTTATTTTACTACTTTAGATCATTCTTCTGATTCCTTAATCAACTTTTAATTGTTTTTTTTTATTATTATGGGCTACTTCCAGTCTTACTTTTATTTTATTGTACTTCTGCGGAGAAGTATTCATCCTCATCTACTGTAATGTATTTCTTAGCTGTTTGGTTCTGGACTCGCTACATGCTATAAAACAAGCTAACTTTATTACTATAGCAATTTACAAAACCAAACTTATAAAGTGCCTTGTAAAGAAAGAAATAAAGGGTTAAACAAATAAAACAAATAGGTTTGAAGATGTTTTTTTAAAGATACACACTGATTCTGTCTCTCTGACACTTTGTGGGAGAGTTTCGGAGAAACAACGCAGCAATACAGCTTTTACTTTTCAGCTCTGACCTTGGAACAGCCAAAGATCCCACTAAACACTTATTGTCACTTTAGTTTGATCACAATGACTGATTTCTAACACTGTGCAGACTGCACAGGTTATATTAAACAGTTTGGATTTTTATCGACTGGCGTCTGGGCAAATCAGAATGTGATCCAGCTGTCATAAATCAGACTGCTTAATGACAGAGACGACTGATGTAAAGTGCAAAAATTGGTTGTTAAATGTCTCCTCCCAGCTTGCCAATTCTTTTTAAAGTCCTCTAGTGTGTTTCTGTCTTAAACATTTTGAATTTTTACACCTGGAATGTGGACAGATCTGAACATGATCCTGCAGTCTAAGTTGGTTTATAACAATAAAATCTAAATGAAGATGATGGTTTATGACTGTGTGTCCTTCACCAGTGTTTTTATAGCCTTCCAATGTGTTTCTCGCTTTAGGATAAACACCACCAGCTCCAAATGTAGTTTTCCTGAGGCGTGAATATGATCAGTGCCATGTTCAATACACATGATCACTGTAAACAGGCTTCCAGTTGCACTGTTGCTTTTGAGATCAATGCATTTTTGTTTATCGGAGAAGATGTTGTGTAATGTTAGATTATTTTTCGGACTGTTATGGCTTTTTTTTTTCAAATTGAGGAAAGAGAGAGAGAGAGGATGGAGAGCAAAGTGGATGAAAGGAGGGAGAGAGGAGAAAGGACGAGAGGGAGATACTGTAAGAGGGCGAATAAGAAAGGACAGGAGGAGAAGCTCTGCAGCAGCTGGAATTGATTTTTTAGGAAGCGACGGAGAGAAGCAGGAAACTGCTGGTACATCCCCTCGAGCCTCCTCTGACACACACACACACACACACACACACACACCTGTGAGAACACACCTGCACACACACTTTGCTGATTCTGCACATGACACACACACATCCACCCTCTCTCACACACACATATCCCTCTGCCTCTCCGTCTCTTTTCCTTTTAACCTTGCACAAACTCAGACTCAAATCAGTAGAGATCACCTTTGAAAATGTTTCTTTGTTGGGTTTTTCTTCCCATCAGAGTCGCTAAATTAGCTCTCTGGTAGACTCTGTTACACTTCAAAAGGCAACGCGGAGCGGAAGTAATGAAAAATACTTGTGTGTGTGTGTTTGAGTACAATTCATTACAATGATATTGATCTGCTCAGAGGAAAAGCTCTGAGATTACTGCTGCCACTGTTTCCTTTGGAGGCCACGACAGCATTTTGATTTATGATGAGTCGGCAGGAATTTATTTGGCTGTGAGCTTGTGAAAAGAATAACTTGCTGTCTGTTTTGTATGTTGAGCTGCATTTTTTTTTTTTTGGAAAATTGAGCAAAATATGTATCTGGATCATGTATTTTGGCATGTAGGTGCCATGTTTTGTCAAGATTTCCCTGTACAAAGCTTCATATTTCTCCAGTGGTGGTTATGGTTTTGAAAAGCACAGTTACTCAGTGACTCAATTAAAAATAGAAAAGTACCTGGTTAATTAATAACTTAAAGTACAAGTCTCTTTCCATTTTAATGTGTTTTAGGATGAAAGTTGAAGTTGTCGTTACGTTATGTTAACTAGCCACATTTTTAACGTACTTTGTGTGCAACTACTTCCATGTTTGAGGAGTCACAGCAAGCACTTCATAATGTAACTGTCATCTTTTATAGATTTTGGTATAAAAAGTGTCTCATCATCGCTGGAAGCTGCCTCTTGTTTAAAGTTTAAAAATAGGAGCATTACAACAGTATTACAACTTGTAATACTACCCATCCCTGGATTTCTCCACATGTTGAAATACTATTGATCTGCATACCAAAACGCCGCAGAAAAGTGTAACAAATGTACTAAAAAC
This sequence comes from Argyrosomus regius, assembly GCA_946959425.1. Lineage (NCBI taxonomy): Eukaryota > Metazoa > Chordata > Actinopteri > Sciaenidae > Argyrosomus > Argyrosomus regius. The sequence goes on from OX336899.1 coordinate 20,889,321, forward strand.
TGTGTGTTTGTCTGCTCTAATCGTAGAAATAAAAATGGATGTAATCTCTGTGATGTCACAGGTTCTCTCTGTGAGTGCGGTGGCTCTGGATCGGATGTTGCTATCTTGGCAGTCTTGTCTCATATTGTCTCTTTGCTGAAACCAGCCCCACACATGTAATTTGTAATATTAAAATTAAAATGGCGGTTGACTCGCTTTGGAGCTAGCCTCGAGTGGCCATTTGTGGAACTGCAGCTTTTTGCACTTCTGCATTGGCTTCATTTCCCAGTGACGTAGGTTGCTGCTCGGCTCTAATGCAATATGCAATCGTAAGCATGTCTGGTTAGCTGGTCTACAGTGTTGACCTAGAGTTACTTCAATGGGCAAGTACCCTTCAAATCTAGTTTATGCTATATGCTACAAAAGCCCTGTTCACAACTAGCACATCAACTGTGAAGTATTTCACAGTTCAGGCTAGCTTCAGCAACTCTATCTTAGCTTATATCTAGATTAGATTATATCATATTATTCTATTATATATTATATTGTTGCCAGTGCTTTGTTCAATTATGATAACCCTGATCTCACAGTTTCTGCTTCTATTGTGTAACATGGCTCCTTTTGAACCATGACAAACTGTGTTAACGCTGTGTCTCATCTGTCTTACTGATACTCTGAGCTCTCTTTGGGTGTCTCACCTGTCTGTCGCACAGTTCATCTCCTCTGCTCTCTCCTCTCTCCTGTCATGGTCATAAAAAGGATGCAATCAGCATATGCCTTGTGTCAAAAACATTTGAGAACCACTGAGCTGGAAAGAGCCCTCTCCTTTACCAACCTGAGCTTGGAGATGAGACAGCGACACTCTCACATCCTGACTCATCTGCTGCTACAGCAACAGGAGATAACTCTTCCCCCCTTTGGTTTCACCTCCATCTCGACACACTTCATCCTTTTTCTTTTTGAAAAGCTCCTTATATCCATATCCTTCAAGTCTCCCCTCAGTGAAATGTAAACTTCGTATGTGCTGTGAAAGGACAGAAAGCTTCACAGGCGTAGCGGCAGTAGGGTAGATCCCCAAAAGCTTTTCATTGATTATGAAGAACAGTGGTGAGAAAAAAAAAAAAAAGTGGTGTGGATATTTTCAGACGCTGTAATTCATCTGCTAAAGTCACCAAATTCATCCTCAGTTGCCCTTGAAAATAAACTTGAAAATGAATGAACTGTTGCTTGAAGTAAATATGTCTGAGTTTTTCTCACAAGTGTGAATGTGTGTGAAGAAAAAGTAATGAAAAACAGCACGTTTGCTCAGCCAGCTTAACCCAGACAAATAAAGGTTAATGAAAAACGAGCCCTTAAACTGAATGTGTAATTTCTGCAGGAGGCTACAGAGCGTGTGCGCCTGTGTTGTGTGTGTGTGTGTGTGTGTGTGTGTGTGTGTGTGTGTGTGTTCGTGCGTGTGCGTTCAGTGAAGACACACCACACCTGTGTGTGTTCTTGTTTCTACACTAACCACACCCACACACTCACACAGCCACAGGAAAACCCTGTAAAGTAACTGTGTAATTATGCAAGGAAAACCGACTGCACACGCTCCTGAGAACGACCGAGCGATTCTTCAAAGTGGATCAACAGTTGTGGAGAGTTCTGAGTAAAATGAAAAGAAATATGAATATGGATCAGAGTTCTGCCTTTTCTGCCCTGTCAGCTTTTCTTGTTGTTTTTTCTTTTTTTTTTTTTTTAAAGCAAGCATTGCAGCACCACAGACCTACTTTCCCTCTGCTCATACCCCTGCATGCACCACAGTCTTTGAGATGGCTGTAAAACTGTAGAAGCTGAGAGAAACTCGGAAAGTATTATAAAAGTATTAAAATGTCTAATGTGCCCTGACTACATTACCCACAATGTAATTCAATAGTTGACAGTTTGGTTGGAGATTCAGGCGCATATGTTAACAGTGGCTAATGTAGCCTGAAGCAGAGATCAGGAGCGGGCTGTAGAGGTCTGTTGAGTTTACTTCTCTGAATCTTCACACCTCCAGATTGTTCTTTCTTTTTCTTGAAATCAGGCCCAACCAATGCTGACTCAAATGACATCACATGAGGCAGTTTATCAGACAGAATAGACTATCGAAATGGAGTAATGCTCCTGCTAAAAACATATTAACTTCAAACACAAAATCTGCATTTCAACACTGGACTGTCTGGCTCTGACTGTGGCTAAGACTTTATCAATCTTCCATCATCCATCTTGCACAATCTGACATTCAAGGAACCTCTACTCTGTAGGAACCTTTAGAGAAAATGTATAACACAGATTGTTTTCTAAATCTTTGACATCCTTTTTCTTTGTCATTGTTTTTCTCTTTCACTGTATGCCTGTTACTGAGTGAGTTCCCATCTAAATGATCTGTGTGAGGAGACTGTAATGTTCCTCAAATGAACACATGGAACAAATATAGATGCAATATTTCCATCACACGTCTACATAATTCATTTGTTTGAGGTTTGACTGGTGCTTTTTTAATTTCATCTCATGGTCCACTCTGTAATAGTTTAATGGCACACAACTGGGGAATTATTACCACCTAACTCCAAATATTTGTATGACAGCAGTGGATGAAAACGTGCGCATTTGTCAGTTTTCTGTAATTGTGGTTAAAATTTTTAAATTTGGATGTAAACTCGACTATTGTTTTAACTTTATGTTGCTGCGGTTATTTCTGGGTAACAGTTGCTACTTAAATCTTCTGACTCTGACTTTGCTGCAGACTGACAGCCAAAGAGTCAAGTCCTGCTACAGGCTGTTTTCTTCAACAAAAGTCAGAGGTCACGAGAGCTTTCTCGTTAATCTGGCTCCAAATTTTTTGTGACAGGAGCGATCGCACAGAGGTGACAATACTGAGAGTTTGCCGTGCGACACATACAAATGTGGGTGGACAAACTCATTTTGGTTGTAATATTTAATATATTTCAGTTAAATATACTTTAAAACTACAGCAAGGTGGTGAGGAAACAAGTCAACGTGGGATAATTTATGAATCAGTAGGATGTGGTGATGGCAGAAAGATTCACAGACATGACATGGATGATAGAGCAATAGATGTTTTACTGTTTGAATAAATTTATAGTGACATGTGTAATTTTTTTTTTCTACTTGCATTTATCAAGCTACTTTAGAGGCAATTTAGATCCCAATGAAGTCCATTCCCCCAAAGTAGACACACACACACACACACACACACGTACACACACACTTAGTGATGTGTATTGGCAACATACATCTTCATTAGTGTCCAGTCATATCTCCGTTCTTCTCACACTTTGTGGCTCCAGTTTTTTTGTTTCTGCCTCCCTCATGAATGTTAAAATCTCCGAGTATTAACACTCTGTCATATTTAGGCATAATGACTGAGAGACGCTCAGAGGATTGTTTAGTCAAATTTCCAGTTAATCATGGATATGCTTGCTTAACCTCACGCAGGAAAACATTCTCCACAGAGAGAGAGAAGCACAAATGAGAAATATGACTCCATTTCCATTTTATTGCAGTGAGTAAAATTTATGGCAACAATTTTTCCTGCCTGATGCCGAGTTTGAAGGCAGATAGAGAGAAAGATGATCTCTGTAAATATGATCTTTCAAATGATCTACTCAAAATGAGCTACTAAAAAAATAATCTTCTCGCTGTTTTTTTAAAGTAGGTGGAGGATAAATTACTGCCATAGTAATTATAAATGGACAAAAGAGAAAGAAAGGTGACATTGTTATAGACCATATTGGAATGTTTATTATTGTCGCGATGACGACAAAGCTCCCCTAACCTTAGCAAGGTATTTATTTTAACCCTAACCATTATTGTTCCCTAAACACAGAGCAGTTGTGTCTAAACCCAACCAAACCTTAACAGGACAAGTATTCATTCGGTTGCAATCTGCAACTTCACTGCTAGGTGTCACTAAATCCTACACACTGGACCATTAAAAACCACAAATGTCAGCCTAGACGTGAAATCAAGGGCTCAACGCAGTTATCATAATTCATCCTGTCACATACACAAAATTCTGTACCAAACAGTTCCTATTGATATTTCAAGCCAAACCACAAATGTCTATCTCTGGGGATCTCCAAAGTCAGCAGGAATCATATAGGAACTATGCATGGCAAAATAAAACAATAAAACAAAATAAAACAATAATCCAATTATCATTTTTTCACGAAGCTATTAACAGATAAGAGAGGAACAGCAGCTTACCTCAGAGATCCAACAGGTAAAGAGGTATCATGAGGCATGATACAGTAGTAATGAGCCAGTCATTTGTATTGATGAACAAATATGAGCTTCATTCAGTCATTCAGTTCCAGTCTTTTGCTTTTAAGCTGTGAAAACTTATTTTCCCCTTTTAAATATTCATCTCACGTCGTGTGTCTGAATGTTTTGACATCTCACTCCTGAGTTGTTTCGCCTCCTAGACAGATTAGCGGGCCAGTGATTTGAAAACAAGCACAATGACCCCGCTAAATAAGTTCAAGTAGTTTGATGAAATCCGTTTGATTACGGTCATTCTTCTCCTCTGCCTCTTTGTTTTTATGAGCACCTCCTCAGATACAGTTTAATCAGAAGCCGCTGTATTTAGCAGCCATTCATCAACACAATGCTCTCTCCTACTGTTCACTGCTGCACACATTTCCTCTTTATCACAGCAAAATGTCGTGAACTGAGCTCAGACTTCTCTTGGATGGGGGTCTTTACTCAGTCAACCAAAGGCTAACTAGCTAATTAGATCTCAGGCTACCTGCTGTGTTTGCCCTTGAGGAAGGCAGCAGTTTAATACCAGCGAGCGGGTGCAGATTTTTGGGCATTGAATGTGTGTTTGACTCTGTGGAAGTGTGTGTGTACATGAATGGCTTCCTGCATGGATGCATGTGCAGTATAGATTCATGCGTGTGCACATTTGTCTCTTTGCATGTGTTTGAGAGAATGTGTGTGTAATTGGGTGTGTAAGTGTTGTGTATTTGTGTGTGGGTAAGTGTGGATGAAGGCTGATTTTTCATGTGTTTGTGTGATTTTTCATGTGTTTCTAATAAACTTATTAAACTTGTCAACTTTTGATATGACATTTAAAAAAAATGGGGCCTTCTTCTATGCCCACATTTTGACTGAGTTGTCTGAATCTAAATCATAAATCATAAATCATAATCATAATGGTTAAATGTGTTATGTACATTTTTTGTTTGTTTTTTTTTTGGTGCAAAAAAACACTTTTATTTTATTAAAAAGGGGTTGGCAGGACTGCCAAGATGGCAGCGACCAGAGCCAACACACTCTGAGCTTCATAACAGCTCTTCAGAAACCTGTGGGTGATGTCACCGATACTACTTCCATGTTTATACCGTCTACAGTTGTTACATACACTTATTCGGTGCACCTATAACATCTGATGCTATCCAATACAACAGTATATTCTACTTTCATAAAGACAATAATGTTCAGAGAGGTAACATTAGCATTATATTTATTATTGCTGTCATTTGCTGCGTTATATTCCCAAATATGAGGGGGCATATAAAACATATTTTTATATACTACAACCTCACTAATAAACTTATATTAATTATTTAATTATTAAATAATTATTAAATATTAATATTAATTGATTATCATCTTCATATATGTGTTGTATTGGACTATATTCCATTGCATGGGCATACCTAACAACAGCCTTGGGGTCTAAATAAAGAGTAAAATGGCTGTTATTTATTTTACTGAGTTAGTGTATACAGGAGTGCAGTGGATGGAGGTAGTGGACATTTTACTTGTTGTCATTAGAATGGAATAAGAATGAAATAAGAATTCTACTCTAGAATATTCCATCCTTAGTGATGTATGAGAGTTCACATTCCCTCCTCACTGTATAAACCTGTTGAGACTCTGACCGGTGTGTCATAAATCAGGAGAAAGTCTTCAGATTGAAAGATCAAAAATGAGTGACCGACCTTCGAACAAGTTAATCTCTGTGTGCAACGAGCTCCGTCTGGAGGGAGACTTCTGTGATGCTGTCATCAAAGTCGAGGACGCCGAATTTCAAGTTCACAAGATCATCCTCTGTAAATGCAGCTCGTACTTTCGGTGAGTTTTTTTTAATCTGATATCAGGGTTAGGGTTAACTGATGTATTGTTATCCTTCAGATCAGCTGAAAACAAAATCATTTTAATGATTTATCTGTGAGAAACTGCCATCCCAATATGTAATGACCTATACTGATTCATATAAGGGAAGACATTAAAGACCAGAGAGTATACAGAGCATGTTTGAGAGGATAATTCAAAATTCACAAGTTTACCAGTGCTGCAGGTTCACTGTCTGCCTCCACACAGTCAGTATCGTTTCAGATAGTTCAAATGAACATTTTTGCTGTCATTCAGTTGTACAACTAAAAAAACAACGCCCATGATATGAAACTTTAAAAAGTTTAATCCTGACTCTATACTGACCTCAGTTCAATGTTACAGCACTTTAAAAAGTAGGTTTTGAGTTTGCAGTGTCCTCTGAGACTTAGCTAAATTAAATCAAAAGACTTGAAACACCCGATTATATATTTACACTTCACTTCACTACAGGACGTTTTTCTTACTGTTATGACAGTGTAAAGCCGAGATTGATTACTATTTATTGTCAATCCTCTGCTGTGTCTTCATTCTGACCCACAGAGCTCTCTTCAGACGCTGGTCATCTCCACACAAAAAGATCTTTGAAATACCGGGCTTGTCTCCTGACATAATGCAGCTTATCATTGACTTTGCATACAATGGTTATATTTCTGTGACTGTGGACAACGTACAAGAGCTGCTGCTAGCAGCCGATCAGCTAAATGTGATGGACCTTGTACATATCTGCTGCGACTTCCTGGGGGAGCAGCTCTGCCCGCAGAACTGCATCGGCATCTGGCAGTTCACCAACATCTGCTACTCCTTCGAACTGCAGCGCAAGGCCTACCGCTACATCGTTGATCACTTTGAGGAGGTTGCTTCCTGTGAAGAGCTCCAGCAGCTCACTGTGGACGAACTCACTGACTTCCTTTGTAGAGACGACCTCAACGTGAAAAAGGAGAGTACTGTGTATGAGGCCATCATTCAATGGGTCAGCTACCGACCTGATGAACGGAAAGACGATATCGCTATACCCTTCTCTAAGGTATGATAACGTTCTGTCACTACGTATGATTTAGATTTACACCTTAAACATTAATCTGAAGTAGCTTTCCAATCTGTAGATCCATTAATTTGTTCTGGACCAAGGAAAATATTCATTGTTGCCTTTTAGGTCCAGTCCGGTTCTTGTTTAGACTGACTTACTCCAAACAAACTAAGAGCTGTAAGCTTGAGTCATCAGCTTAGTCATATCAGACTGACAGTTGACTCATTAATTGGACAGTTTTGGTAACTGACATCGTGCATCATCAGCGCTGCACGGACCCATGTGGGGAAATCAGTTTGTCAATCAGTTGAGACTGACAGCAACTCATGCTGCACTTCATTGCACCTTATGGGTTTATCTATTGCCTCTGGTGTCACAAAGCGCTCGTGAAGGAGTAAACTGAGACCGCTACTGGGCTTAATATATCATGAATTGTCTCAAACATACTGTATACTGTAGAAAGAGAAGAAAAGTGAGACTCTTTTACAGTGTGGGAACAAAGTTTAACTAGATTCATTCATTTTGTATTGGGAACATGTAAAAAATGGTTTAACATGGTTTTAACTCCACTTTCTGACTGATCTAGGAAAAATCCCTGCACTTACGATGTCTTGTAACCATGATAGCTCATCAGATGGATTTATTGGCAATTTTGCGTTTGAATTTATGGTAAAAACATGTATCTGCTATCACCACAAATGGACTTGGAAGTTTAGAGAGAAAGACGGTGATTGTTTGAATAGTTTTAAGGAATCTGTTGACATTAACAGAAATATTGAGACAGTCTTACCCTTTAAAGATTAATTTAGATTTAAATTGAGGGCATAAATGGGTGAAACCAATATCAGTCAGTTAAAATCTCTGCGGTCTGGACTCAAGTACTACAGTCCATTATGTTCAATTCAAAGACTCCTGTCCTGTTTTCTCTGTGTAGCTCCGGCTGGCCTTGACAAGTGAAGACTACATCAACAAGAACGTGATATTCAATGAGCTGGTGAACACCAATCCTGGGTGCTTGCGCATGGCCGTTGAAGCCTTAGATATCATCCGTCGCACCCACCAAAGGAACTCCACTATGTCCGGTGTCTGTAATGCTGCCGCACGTCCTCGCCTGCCTAATGCAGTCTTGTTGGCCATCGGAGGCTGGAGTGGCGGTGATCCAACTAACGGCATTGAGGCGTACGATTTCCGTGCTGACCGCTGGATCAACGTGACAAACAATCTTGAGCGTCCTCGTGCTTATCATGGCACTGCCTTCCTCAATGGGTATGTCTACTGCATTGGTGGCTTTGATAGGATAGAGCATTTCAACTGTGTGCGCAAGTTTGACCTGAACACTCGCACCTGGCATGAGGCTGCACCCATGTACTACCGTCGCTGCTATGTGAGTGTTACTGTGCTGAACGGCTCCATCTATGCAATGGGAGGTTATGATGGGCATACACGACACAGCACCGCTGAGTGCTACAAGCCTGAGACCAACCAGTGGAGTCACATTGCACCCATGCATGAGCAGAGGAGCGATGCCAGCTGCACAACACTCAACAACAAGGTGGGTGAAGTGAAAGAGCAGCTGAGAATAATTCAGTAACAAAGTAGTGTGATTGTGACTGGAACATTGCTACAGTAATTTTTACTTTTTGAAAGAATAAGTACAGTGACCAGATGTCTCAGTTTGTCCTAGTTTCAAGCTGGGTGTTCTCTGGGTTAGGGTCTCATCACAATTAAATTTAGAATCATATTAATTTACTTGTTTTCAGCGCTTACCATGTTCCGTCCTACTCGTTATTACCTAACCCAATAAAAAAACATAAACAATGTGTCTTGTCCATGACGTCGCTAACCTATGAATCTGTGGCTCTGACAGAATCTGTCAGGATGCACGGCTGTTGAAAGGAAGACACCCGTTAAAGCCAATAAAAGTGCTAATTGGTCTTCCTGTTTTCCCCAGATTTACATTTGTGGTGGTTTCAATGGGAACGAGTGCCTGCAGACTTGTGAATATTACACCCCAGAGAACAACCAATGGACAGTGATCACCCCCATGAGCTGCCGGCGCAGTGGAATTGGCATCATTGCATATGCAGACCATGTCTATGCAGTAAGTACATGAAACAGTGCTGACACTCGCACACAAATTCTGTGAAGCGTGAAGGGCTTTGGTCAGCACTAAATTTGTTGAGCTAAATGCTAACATCAGCATGCTAACATGCTCAATCCTCTCATAGGTTGGTGGCTTTGATGGTAACGTTCGTCTACGTAGCGTTGAGGCCTACGATCCCAGGACCAACACTTGGCATGCAGTGCCCTCCATGATGACCACCCGCAGCAACTTTGGGATTGAAGTGATCAATGATCAGCTCTTTGTTGTCGGGGGCTTCAATGGCTTCAGCACCTCCTATAATGTTGAGTGCTATGACATTACAACTGACACCTGGTCTGGGGTCTGTGACATGGCGATCTTCCGCAGTGCCCTCAGCTGCTGCGTGGTGTCTGGACTCCCCAACATGGCCAGATACACTTTTCCCCGTCACGCCCTGCCACTTTTAGATCTGGAGGATGACGGAAGATCGGTGGAGTCAAGAGAGTCCAACTAAGACTTCTGAACAGTTTTAGTCCTGCCTTGAACTACCATCCAACCTGGCAAGACTTTAACATGAAATAAACTTCTTTGAGCATCAAAATGCTGTTACTTTAGGGATTTATATATAGATATTCAGTGTTCATGAGAATGGTGCTGTGTCCAACCTGCAGACACAAAGTTTGATCCAAAGTACGCCATTGCAACAATGACCCCTAGATAAGATAAAATGTCCTGCACCCTCCATGAACCCAGGGCGGGATCTAGGAGGCTTATTTCATTTTTATATTTTAAAGCTGCAACACTATTTATTTTGTGAAGTGACCAAACTACAAATGAAACTGTCGGGTAAAAAAAACAGTTAAATGTCTATGCAATTCTGTCTGTCTGTACCATTGACTGTATATAAGATGGACGACACGACAGCTGCCAGTACCAAAGATAGTTTCCATCATTTTAGTCAGTCATTACCACACTGATGTATGCTGAAGTGTTAGTCGTTCTAATAATATTGGTTTTAATTTGTTATTTAATGCTATAAAAAGGGGTTTTGATGTCATGATTGACAGCTGAGCCCTGCTCGGCCGGGTGTATGGGGAGAACTTCTATACCATGGCTCCAGGCACAATCACCACTGCACAGACCATGGCTCTAAATGGATTTTTTGGCTTCATTTTGTACAGTGGGAGAAAGTGGAGACATGTCATCCATCTTTATTAACGGGTGTGAAACGTCAATGATGTGTGCCGTTTTGATAAGTTTTTAAAAGGATTGTGTGTTTTCAAAAACTGACAGAGTGATGAACAAATCTAACCTCAGCTGCTTGTGTACATCATTTTCAAGCCCAGAACGTTGTAGCTACACAGCAGTTGAGCACTGACCAAGTAATCTTCTAGTAGCTAATGCTATAATGCTATAGCTAAAGTTTGCTAACTTTAGCTTTGCGTCTAGAGTAGATTAAGCTTTAATTGTCAGATGTGACTCACCAGCAGTTTGTTATTATTAGCTTTACTACATCATCAACAATGACAATTTTTAATGCCATGATTAGTATAGTGAAAAAACATATCTCAATAATAATTACTAAATGTGAACTACAGTAAATTGGTTTGATTTTCTACATACAGAAAAATAAAATAGTGCTAAAAAGTCCTGATCAAAGGGGGACTACTTTCTAAGTGTGCTAACATTTCAAAAAACAAAACTTCAGTGTAACTGGAGGGGAAAACTGTTGTTATGTCTAATATAATATTTCTAATGTCAGTTGTCATATCATTTCAGTATTGTTTTGGAGCACTCACTGGGTGTACAGCTCTCACAGTATTGTTCATTGTAGTGCAAATGGGGCCCATTTGACCTCCTCCCAGTCAACTCACTGAGACAATGCATTTCTGACTGACGCAGAGAGACAAAAATCAGAGTGCAGGACGAAAAGAGAAAATAGAAACAGGGAGACATGCAGAGAGAAATGACAGGAGGGATTCATTCAGAGTAAGTTGGTGCTGTTACATGACTTTCTGGCTGGTCTGTCAAGAACTGGACGTTCCACAATCTCCTCCAACTAAATTTGGATAAAACTGGGATTATTCAAGGAGAAGAAAAGCTCGAATGACTTCAGTCTGTCCTCTCTCTCTCTCTCTCTCTCTCTCTCTCTCTCTCTCTCTCTCTCTCTCTCTCTTAATCTCTCTCTTCCTCTCTTTCCTTCCTCTTTTCTTTCTCTTTTTGTCTTCCTCTTCATCTCACAGACAAAGCAGTGGTTGCTCATTTTTGGGCAGTCACCTTGAGGCAGTGGCTTGTCTTTGTGGGTACATCTGTGCGTTTGGGTACATCTGCATAGGAATGTAAAGCATGAATGTGTACGTAATGGACATGTCTTTGACGTCCGAGAAAACCAAAGTATTACATGTGTTTTTCTGCTGTAAAGTGACGCTTTGTTGATGATATTGAAAACTCCTGAATCACTTTGATTTTCAGGCTTCGTCACGAGCCTTGCATTTGCGGTCAGTACGGTATTTATCACGAAAACCATCTCAACATATGAAGGAAAAGCAAGAGAAAGCAGTACAGGCGTAGTGTTATGACTCGGCAGTATCCACCCTGACAAGCCTCACAGTCTGTTTCTGTACTGTCCCACAGAGGGAGACTTTAAAATGTTTATCAGGTTTAATGCTCCAATGTCTTTCTCAAGGAACAGAGCAAAAAGTATGAAATATTAGATTTAACACATATCAACAGATAAGCTCTCACTCTTTTTTTGTCGTTCCTCCTTCTTCCTGCCATGTCCTTCATTTCTCAGGTTAATATCTTTGTGTGTGTGTTTGCGTGTGTGTGTTGGTGTTTGTGGTGCTGCACCTACAGACATAGAAACCATAACACCATAACATTTCTTGGTTTATCTCTCTGGTAAAGTGATGGCTTTTTGGGCCTTCACTCTCTCACGCTCGGTTATGTAAAAGTTTATTTCAATCATAGTTTCAATTTGAATTTGAAGACATTTGTGTCAAAGCATAGAAAGGAAAATAGTGGGCAAAGGAAAAAACAATGATAGTGATGTTGATTATTTTATTCATTCATTATCCATAACCACTTATCCCCTGCAACACTGTTCAAGAGGTCACCAGTTAATCACAGGGCTGACACAAACAATAATTATGGGTAGGAAGTTATGTGGTAGGAAGCCAGAGCCCCAGTGGAGAACATGTAAACTCCAGCACTGATCCCAGCCCCATGCTAAAGAAAGACCCCAGTCAGGGGCTCAGAAATTTGCTGATATATTCTAAAATATGATGTGATAATGTCGTCTCTCAAATTGTACTTGAATAATATTTGGCTTCTGACATTACAGAGAGAGAGTAGGCAACGCCTTAAGTTACCTATGAGGCAAGTTAGTAGTTATCTTGTCTTTGGCCAGTTCTCTAATTTTTCATTTTTACTGAAGAAGTATAACTCAAGTGATCGTCAGGATGTTTGCTTTAGAGTCATGTCTACCACAAGTGAATGTACCACATGTAAGTAACCCCATCACCAAATGACGCTGATATTAGAGGATTCTGCAAAACCCTGGATTACGTTGCGTACCATTGTTCTTTACAATTCAAGGTTCAAGGTTAGGGAAAGAACTTGGTTACATTTAATAAAAAGGATAATGTTAATTTCAGGTCTGTAACAATATGCAAACTCCAGCCTCTTGCATCAAGGTTGGATACATGTTACACACCCTTATCTTCAGCTTTGTTATATGTGCTGTAGGACATACTACTTCCTGTATTGCCTCTGAACAATGGATGTAGATCTTCATGACAACTGTACTATTTTTATATACCTCACCTGTTCAAATTATATTAAGGCTCATAGTTCAGGCATAATTATGAGCATTGCCGCTTTGATTGACAGGTGGGTGCCGTTACAGTTGGCTTCTTTGAGCACCCAGACTTTATTTTGCTTTAGCCTCACCCACGATCCTCGTCTTTGCCCAATTTTGGAGTAGCTGGGAGCTGGCAGAGGCAGGACTGCCAAGACAGCGACAGCCAGAGCCACCACGCACTAGCTAGCTGCTAGCTGGTTTTTTTTACAGTCTGAAATTAGCAAGTCAAATTTAGTTAAGTAAGTTGGGAAATAGTATTATAGATGGATTTGTTGTCAGATGTCCTCGGACAGGAGAGCTGCCATGTTGGATAAAAACTTTTCAACACGGGTTGTGCTCCTTAAATATCAGATGATGAGTTTGAATATATTTTTAATTAGGCTACAAAGTTGATTTGGAAGCTGTGCTGACATCGTTGGGTTTGTGTGGCCTCAACCGTTTCATGCTCTCTTTCACTCTGGTTTTTAAGTAGCACATTTGATGGTATGTTTTGACTGTTCAGTTTTTGTGGTTTGGGTGGTCTAACGAGCCATTTTAGGACAACTCAGAAAAATGTGATGTGATTTTTATTTCTCTGTGTGTCAGATTTTCTTGGCCCATCCTGATCATATATTGGTATCACCATGCTGTCTCTGCTGTATTTTCACTTGGATCATCCACCTGTTGTGCTCTGTGAACTAGCTCTCTGTCTCTCCCTTCAGTCTGTGAGGGTGAACGAGTTGAAGTAGCATGAATATTATTGTCTGAACTCAACAGTAGTGACCCTGTTGCTCTCGTAACATCTCAAGGAAATAAAAAAGAGCTTGCAGAACACTGCTGAATGATGCAATGGGATGGGATTTAGAAGTGGGTATACCCGATGCTGACTGAAACATAAGTAGGCATATTTGATTGAAAGGAAGTTGATGTGAGGTTCGCTAGCCTATTATATCATCCAAAGCTGGAAACCCTCGGCCCATTTCAAAATTCATTCTGGTGCCACTGGGCTGCTGGAACAACTCTTTTTGTGGACAAGAACATCAATATTGGATGATTCTGCAAAAGCCCGGATTACATACTCAAATTTAAAATTCTCACTTCCTACAGTCTGCAGACAGCAACTAGAGTATGGCTGAGGAACAAAAAGCCTGTGACAGTATGTAATTGCAGTGATGAGATACAAATTCAGGTCTCCACCCCAGCCCCCACAACCTTATTTTATTCTTACATAAAGGGCACACTATACGAGAACTGAATGTTTGGATAGGGAGTGTGAGCTGCACAATCATTCAATATGAAGATAATCACTAAGAATGTTGTCAGTTTGTGTATGCCTTTAAATGAAGTTTAAGCACACCTTATCCGTTCACTCCCTCTTTGACTCAGTTTTCATTCAAACACAGGAACCAATCATACAGATATGAAGAGATGGTTCCCACACTCAGAGTCTCAACTCCCTCCCAGTTCCCTCCTGTCCCTGTCGCCAACTGACACCGGTCAATCTCTGAACTCCTCCATCAATCAACGACCCCAATTTCTACTCTTATCCTTTACCCTTCCATCCCTCGATCCTCATCCCTTCATCACTCCTACAGCACATCATCTAGGTTCACTATCATCCATAAAAATGCAATAAACCTGTCTAAACTTAAATCCATATTGGCATGGTCTTTCTTAAGGAATGAAGCATAGTATTAGTCACTGTTTTGCTCCTGCCAAGGACTTACTTACTGTGTTTTTATGTTCATTAAGGCGGAATTAGTTTTCGCAGCTGAGTCCTCTGTGCTGCGTGGTTACTTTGAGAACTAAACAGTTTAACTATTTGCTATAAATGGTCAGTTCTCTGTCTGCACTGTGGTTAGGTCTACAGGCCACTAAAACACTTGGTTAAGATTATGGAAACACTATGTATACAGTTAAAGGTCACTTTAGTTGTACAATATAAGATTTATGAGTATTTCTTTGCAGGAATGGAATACAATATTCATTAGTATGTTTTCATTAGCGTATAAGAACTGTTGTGTTTTCATTGTCTTAAATGAGCCCTTTATATCTACAGTGAGAGTGGGTCCTCTGGGTCCGCCATGTTGAACCGCCATTTTTCTACAGTAGCCCAGAACAGACAAACCAAACACTGATCTAGATATGGCCTTTTGCTTTTTATGTGAATTTTGGAGCCAGAGTTTTTCTCACATGCTTGGAAGGAGAGGGTGAGACGTGGGAGAGTATTCATTTGGTTCAATCTGCAACTTTACTGCCACTAAATCCTACACACTGGACCTTTAACAAACAGGCAAATATGAATTGCAGGTCTGTGTTGGGACACGAACTCCAGTCTCCTGTGTGTAAATCATTATGAGAGTAATCTAATATGAACATAATCCAAAGGGATACTCCACTGTAATCTTGCTGTTATTGGCAGTGTACCTGCTTTCATCCAGACATGTGTGGAAGATGTCATGAATTGTTAGCTGGTCCTAAGTCGGCAGATCAGCAGAACAACTTTTAGATAAAAACTTGTCGTTTCCAAACAGGATGCTGCAAACTCCACACAGACTGCAGGACATGTCTGAAAACTCTCATGTGTTCATGCGTGTGTTTTCAGAAGATATGACGAATGGTCTTATACAAACACAGACCAACAACCCCAACTGTTACACCGCCCCCACACATACAGACACACACACACATTGGGGAGGAGCTCTGACATGCACAAAGCACAGAGGTTTTTAAAAAATTATTAGCTAAAGTTGCTTGGCTGATGGTCGATGCTCTAAAAGCCCTGTGCAATACAACTTTAATAGCACTGGCAACAGGGTACACACACACACACTCACACACACACAGCCATTTTCTCCTTCCTTATTTGCAATGTCTGGTTTCTCTGTCTCCTCCACTTTCTGTCTCTGCTTGTACTACGTCTGTCTGCATGCTCTGTAGCCGAGGGCTAAAATACAGCCGCTCGCTCATAAAACCAGTGAAAAACACACAAGCAGTTATTGTTCTGTGAGAAACTGTCAGCAAACTGACAAACGACACAGAATTAGTGCTTCACTGACACAGTTAGACCACGGCATCAATACCGCAGAGTCCATGTGTGTGTGTTTATACGTGTGCGCATGAATGGATGTATGTTTGAGTGTGTGTGTCGTACGTATTGTGTGATTTGTTAATATTAAGCCAATACATGTTTCAGTATGTACCATATGAGTGTGTGAGGTAGAAAGAACTTGTGTGTGTGTGTGTGTGCAGTGCCTGAGGGCTTTGTTCTGTACTGGTGCAATAAAAGACACATTAGTGAGAGAGAGAGATTACAGGAAAAAAAAAACATTATCACCCATAAATGGTGTTTTTTTTTTTCTCTCTCTTGAAGAAAAAAAACAATAAATCTGTGTGGGTGTGAGAAGCAACAGAGCAGAGTTTCACATGATGCATCTGCCTCGAAATCCTGCAAACACAACGATTTACAGCAACATATATTTCTGAAGTATCTGACATTCAGTTTTGTTGTAACATAGAGGCAAAAAAAAAAAAACATTTGAAAACCTCAAGTGCACCAGTCGGTGTCCTGTGAGAGCTGTGACACATTGTCGGTCGCACCAGAGGAGAGGAAAAGTATATCAGAGGAAGTCTGGCAGGAAGAATCTGGAGGATGAAGAAAGACGGAAGAAGAGGATGAGAGGAGGATGGTGGTTTAAAGATAAGTACATTGAGTAGTTTCCCCTGTCATGCTCAACACCCTGCATGTCTCACCCTCACGGTGTGTGTGTGTGTGTGTGTGTGTGTGTGTGTGTGTGTTTTAGAGGGGATGAACAGACAATAGTTTCCCAATTGGCAAGGATTCAATTTATACCCAATCCATCCTCCGCCTGCCTCACTTTCTGACACACACACTTTAAGCTCTTTCACTCTCTCTTGACCTCCGTATGACCTCTGTCTGTTTCCTCTTACCTGCGTGTCAGTCATGTGACGTCAAACTGACAACGCCACTCTGTTTTAGCTCCTGGTTACCGTCCTGTTCACCATCCAACAGACACATCGCAGGATAAGCTGTTTTCCCCCCAAAGTGCTTTGTGAAATATTACAGTCTGTGTTGAGATGATTACTGAGCAGTTTCACCAATAAAGTCAGACTGAGGATAAACATCACAGGCAGAGAACAGAGATGATCCTTAAAGAAGTATTCTTTCCATCATTTCTTTAATAATATCATATGTGGTGGAGGAAGTATTCAGATCTTTTACTTAAGTAAAAGTACTAATACCATACTGTAAAATATAAAGTATGATCAGGAAAATGTACTTAAATATCAAAAGTACTCAATGCAGAAAAATGGCCCGTGTGACTGTTAGATTGTTATGACTCATGTGTTAACGTAAAAGTAACACATTTTACTGTTGTAGTCCACCTCGGAGATCATTTTGTATTAGACTTAACCTTCAAATGATTATTTTGACTGTGAATTCACCCATCGATTACTTCCTTTATTAATCAATCGATAGGTTTGTGGAAGAGAAAAGCTGTCATGACACCTTCACAATTCTTGTTTTGTCCAACCAAAAGTCCAAATCTAAAATAATTCAAGGGAAAAGAAGCAAATCCATTAGTCTCTAAGTTTTTGCATGAAATATGTGTAAAATATGTAATTCCTTCATTTCACATTTCACTTTTTCCAAAACTCGAGGCAGTGTTGAAATAACTAGATTATGATGGTGATTTCTAAAATAAATAAATTATATTTTGTCAAGTCTGAACATGAAACAATAAGCAAACAACTATTAAAATGTTTCCTGAATGGAGTTTGGATCCATCAGGGCTATGCTAAATTAGTTCATAGTAAAATACAATCGATAGCTGGAATCAAGTAACAGACAGATAGTTTTAGCACCAGGTGGTTAAACTTCATCACATACTTTTCTCCAATCAATCTCCTTTTTTGTCTCTGTATGAATATGAATATGTATATCACCACAGCTGCAGAACGCTGCCACAAACAGGTTGAGAAGCAAATGTGAAAATAAATCTACCTTTTAACCCCAAGTAAGCTCTGGATCCTAGCTCTCTCCTTCCGCCCTGCGTGGTTCTCTACTTCTATGTCCTCATGTTGGACTCTGGGCAAACTGAATGTTACAGTGACTCCCTATCAGGCTCAAGGCTCAAGTGCTATTGCAAGAAAGTTAAAGCTCGACAGCTAGCATGCTAATTTCAGTGGATATCTCCACCACACAATACATATATGTTTTTTAACACAATGTCATAGCTGTTGCCTCATCATTTTCTGTTGATTATGTGGTTAGTAACTAAAGCTGTCAAGTATTTATAATGGAGTAAAAATACAATATTGGAGTAGAAGTAAAAGTGGCATGAAAGGAAAAAAACTCAGTTGCAGTCCTGGGTTTGGTCACTGGGAAAATTGGATGCAAAGCGGACTTGACATGTTGGAGCCAGCTCATGCATCCATGCAGATTACAGACGTACTGACTGCTGTAGTTACGCTCACACATTTTTCCTGCAGAATGAAGGATTATTGCCAATATTTTCTGTCTGCGCTGTCTAATCATCCGGCTGCTCTGCTGATATTTCTGTCTACCTGGGACACACAGTAAAACACCCACTGCACGTCTGTCTGTTATGGAGGAGGAATCCCTCCTTTGTTGCACTTCCTGAAGTTTCTCCCCGTTTTTCTTTTTTCAAAATGATTAACATGATTTTAAAAACTTTATTGTGTGATATGTTACGTCCGCCTATATGTTGTGCAGCCGACACTTGCTGTACTGAAAATAAATTCTACCAACTCTTGTTGCGAGGCCATTAAAGTGTCCTGTGATTTTAGCTCACGTTAATAAAAATGACTCGATTATTCTTTCATAATAAGTTAATATTGCACAACTAAACTCCACAATCTGTGCTGCTAGTATAGTATGGTCACTGTGTGGCTGGTAGATGAGGTGGCTGCAGGATTTCATCTTCCTCCAGCCCCTCAGCAGACTTGTACCCAGGGAGAGCCTCCTCTATTCAGGCCGTCTGTGCAACAGCCTCCCCTGACAACCCAGGAGGTCAAACCACTGTCACTCACAGTGATATGGAGAGAAAGAAAGACAGAGAGAGAGAGAGAGAGAGAGAGAGCAAAGTGAATATACAGAGGGAAGATAAGTAGAGAAAGAGGGAGAGTGAAAAGAAAGGGCACATACAGAAGGGAAGTGGTAGGAGAAGAGATGAGAATCCAAATGAATCTTCTTCACCCAACGGACAGACTGTCAAGCTCTGTGTCTGTGTCTGTGTGTGTGTGTGTGTGTGCATGTGTGTATGTGTGTGTGCGAGCGTGTGTCTGTCTGTCTTACCTACTAATTGAAATGCGATGAGGTGTGAAACACCCCTTTAAAAGACCTATCACCGTGTGTGAAGCTAAATGTGTGTTTGGGGGGTTATATGCGCATGTGTGTGTGCAATGCATATCAACTCCTTTTGACCACAGATACAATAAAGTGTGTGTTTGTTTGCGGGTGTGTTAAATGCAAATGTGTGAGCGCCATACTCAAGTAGGGATGTACCTGTTTGCATGCAACATCAGGCAATCAAATTCATCCGTGAGGGCAATGTGAGCACCGCGCAACATAAACAAGTGTGTGTGCGTTTGTGCGACAAAATCTGGATCATACACAAGTTAATTTGCATATTTGTCCACGTGCAAAGCGTGAAAGCTTATCCTATGTGTGTGTGTGTGTGTGTTTGTGTGTGAATGTGACTCTGTGAGCCTATGTGTATAATTTCATTTTGCTGTCTCAGCCTCTTGTTAAGGAGCCATTTAGAGCTCAGGTTGAGTTTCTTCAGCGCCTCCTGACACTTCTTTCCTCCTCACTGCCTCTCTGGCTTCCACCATCTTTTCTCCATCTCTGTCTCATTATCTCTGTCTCTTCCTCTGTCTGACTCTTCTCCTCCTCTCATCCTCTCAGCTCTCCCCCCCCCCTGTTCTCTACTGTATTTGGTTACTGCGCTACACAATCCTTTTAGCTGATAATCAGTGGGTTTACTTTATTGGTAATGAGTAAAATGTTTAAGATGGAAATGGATACAAACACGTCCTGGAAAAAAAACACTGATATTCTGGATAAATTATGCAGTATATTAAATATAGCAGAAATAACAGCAGTCAGTGTGGTTTTGATTATGCAGCCTGTATGAGTTTTCACTTAACAGTGGGAACATTTTGGCTAATTACTAGAGCAGTTTTTGCTGCGGTAATTGATGATATTCAGTTGCAGCACAGTCCTCCAGGAGCATGTAATGTGCGTGTGATTATGGGTGTGTGTCCGTGCGCTATTCAACAAACACTAACAATACTAAAATGTGGGTTTGGTGGGTGTGTGAATGTGACTGCATTGCTTAAAATGCAATTTAATCTGAGTTTGAGTTTATGATTATGTCCATATTCACTTACATACAGCCTTTGTGCTGCAGGTGTTTGCATATAGATGTCCGTGTGTGTGTGTGTGTGTGTGTGTGTGTGTGCGTATAAGAAGTCCTCTATATGTTCTCTATCAGACTGGTGAACCGTGATATTACACTCTAAGCTTATATACATATTCATCCATTTGCACACACACACATAAACACACAGACACAGAAGTCACTTGCCCTCTGAGGTCCTATTAAAACTACACTGTGATAGTATCAGGCATAAATATCCATATTTTTAGAAGATGTACATACAAACTGGAAGCAGTTATGCCTGCACAAATTACAACCAGTTCAGCTGGCAAACATTCTCACATTTTATCTCTTACTCTCCACACTTTAAATGCATTAATTATCAATGGTTTTAACCTGAAATCTTAAATTATGCACATACATACATGCTGTCATATCATTCAATAGTGGCAACAAGTCAAACGTCATACTGAAATGTCGGCTCATGTAGCCTGGCTCTGTGTATTGATCCTCACGCAGGTTTCTAGAAACATTAACATTAGTTTGAAAAGAGCAGGGACACTCAGCTCTCACCCTTTTTTCAAACCAATAAAATGTCAATAGGTGGAACTTGTTAAACCTTGAAATAATCCTTTCAGAATGGCACATCTATGGGCGCCCTGTTGATCAAGCACCCCCGTTTACTAAGATTGAAGTCCTCGCCGCAGCAGCCTGCGTTCGAGTCTAACCTGCGGCTCCTTCCTGCATGTCGTCCCCTCTTTCTCTCCCCCATTTCTTGTCTATCTCAAGCCCCAATCTACAGGATGACGCCATTTGTTAGTGACCTTTAAAACTGTTACATATGACTGTTTCACCATCATCAAATATTGAGTGTCGAAATTCAAAGATTTTGTAGCTTGAACACAGAGGGCTGGATTTGTGAGATTACTCAAAATGTAATGAGCAAAAACATACATTAGTTGACGACTCTTACTACAAACTGCTTTTAGTCTCTAGGACTGCGCTATGAAAAAGTTTTAGAAGCTGCACCTCCTCCTCCACAGGACCCACTGGGAAATCCAAAATTAACCAAAGCTAAGGACTCTTGTAGTTTCCTGTCCCATCATGGCAGACCGGGTACATCATGCAGGACGTGGCCTTTCCCCCCCTCCTTTACACCACAGCATGTGATATCAGATATGAATAAATATGAGACAAATCACCTGAGAACATCTGAAACCCATTTCACTGTAGGATGAGCTTTCAGTTTTTAACCACAGGGGATCTTACAGGTGTGAAGACAAGATAATAACTCATAACAGTGAAGTAGGCAAGAATATTTTCCAGACCCATAATGAAGCAATTATTTATCTTGAGCAGACTCGTCTTACCTCTTCACTTTTTGTGTCATCTTATTTTCAAAAGCAAAATTCTCCTCAGTCCAGATAATTCACTTTAACGGATCCACGGCACAGGATTGTTTTATAACTAATGGTGCTCACTGTGTGGGTTTGAGCTTTGCAGCCTTTCTGCTTTATGAATGATTTAAGGTGAAAACTACACAGGGACAGTGTATGAACTATTTAAAACCCTTCACCTGCTGAAGACTAGAAGGTCAGACATCCTGGGAAACAGGAATTAGCATATTTAAATGCTTTGGAGCAATAAATAAAATATCCTCCATATGTGGCTGTCATTTTCACAGTCTGTGTCTTTCTTTGGTCTGTCTTATGCATACAGAATAAGTTCATTTTACTTGGAAATACAGTCATTTTGTTTGTTTATTAGGTTACTGTTTAGTTATTGTGCCACAGCAGCTTTTTATCCTGTGGTTTTATTTTGTGAAATCAACTCAATAGATAAGACAATACACAGCAGAACACCTACAATATTGTTAGAATTCAGCTTACATTGATACAACATAAACCACATGGGTCTTTGAATAGAGGTCTGGAAGTCTTTGGGCTTCTTAGAGTTACTGCAGTGGAGCCACCAAATTAATGTTTGATAAGTGGGTTGTTGTTTTTTATTTTGTAATTAAATTAAATAAAAATGTAAAATATGTCTGAAAATACACATTAACATGGATACAACATATTATTATCTAAACAACATTATGTGCAATATAATTTTATACCATATATGTAGTAAGTGGCCCTGCTCTGTCTCTCTATCAGCTACGGGGTCCTTGGCTTGAAAAATTGTTAATATAATATTTCGAATAGCATGCCTAAGAGTCTACAACCATGCTAGCTCTGTCAGGCTGCATAGTTGTGATTTGAACATGCTCAGTTGCTCATGCTAATTTTAAGAAGGTATAATGATTACCATCTTTGTTAAGCATTGCAACATCTGATAATTAGCACTGAACACAAAATATAGTATAGTATACAGTAGTGCAGTATTCAAATAGGAGAGCATAAAAGTGATCATGTTTTATCATGAGGAGGACATAAATATCTGTGTCAGAGTTCATGGGAATTGATCTGGTAGTTGTAGCCATATTTCACACAAAACCACAAATGCCAACCTGCTGGTGTTGGATCACCAAAGATAGTAGGATTCATCCTGTGTAAAGATAAATAAATAAATTACTGAATGAAACAAAATTTCTGTCCAATACTTGGACCGACCAACCAATAGACCTATGTTTGTGTCCCTGGAACATTCCATCCTCCTTTTCGATTTCCTCTTCGATTAAATGCAACATCTGCTGTAGGGGATCCATACTAGTTCAGACAAACGTAATGTAGAGTATAATACAAAATGAAATAATGCTAGTATGGGTTTTATAGATGTTTGGACAAAGCACACACAACACACATACACACACACATTGACAGTAGCTATTATAGCTAGGAAGCCTTTTTTTCAGGTCCAGTGAATGTTAGAATTAGTATCATTAGTGTACCAAAGGCAATAGAAGAAAATCAATATCTTTAGTAGCAACAGGAGAAAATCAATCACCTTTTAATAGAAGGTCATTTGTCTTTAGAGGTAAAGCAGACGGTAGCCAATCACAGTCAATGGGATCCTCCATGTAACCAATAGTAGTCTAAAGTTACTGTGTTATGGAGACCTTCTTTAAGAAGGAATCCGGTGAGAGCATGTGATGGTTAGTCGTGCTAAATTTACTCAGCAAGCTGAAGATAATGTGGTGTTTATCTCTAAACTTATGCATGTTAACACTGTGACTGTGAGCATGCTAGCACAGTGACATTAGCATTTAGCTCAAATCATTGATGTGTGTAAGTGAGGCTACAGTCTCACAGAGCAGCTAGCGTGGCTGTAAATTTAAGGTTCAAAAGGCGTTTTAAACCACCAGGTGATACTAATACAATGGCTTCATTTTTCACAGTACATGCAGAGACACAATATCACTCAATATAAACTCATATAAACATGCAGCAACAGCATGTGTGTAAAAAAAACACAGGGTTTTACAATCATTAAATAGCTCTATCATGGTTTTTCTTACTGTATTTAAAACTGTGGACTTGTTTGGGGAAAACAGCTGTTCAGTGTAAAGACATTTATCAGACAAACTATGCCTGAGAATGGCTGCAGCCTCTGGTGTCTCACTATTTTCTATATTTTCTTTAATATAATCTGTTTGATTAAAACCAGACTTGCATTTAAAAAAAAGAAAAAAACATGTACACACTTTAATTAAATTGAGAGTTTGCTTTAATCAAATTATCCACGCATGGTGGCAGCAACTCGTGACATTTTACAACCCGTGTGCTTCATTCACATTTTCAGTGCTATGTCTAATATGCTTTGTCATTTTGTGCTTACAAGCATTGGTTATTGTGCTTATTGTACAGAAGCTCGTTTTGACAAAGGGTTTTTTGATATTAAATTACATGGTTTTAAAGGTTTCGTATTACAGTTTAAATTGTTACAGATCACTCATTGGCCAATTACAAATGGTAGAGCAGCTATTACTATCATCAACGGGAGCGACATCTCATTACATTTATTACATCGTTAAAATACCATACTGTTAAACTGCATTACATTCAGTTTAATATATTGTACCCAAAATGGCGTTCATGTCCATATTTACAACCTTAACTCCTTTTTCATTAAAATATCCAACTGCATGATACAGCAAATTAAAAATTAATCTGTTTACTAAAATAAAATCTTCATTCACACACACAGTACATACATACATTCACACACACACACACACACACACACACACACACACTGTGTCACAGTGTAGTCAAGGTTAAAGACATTGCCCTGACATCAGCTTCCCCGTTCATGTATGAGACCCCACACAAGCAATTAAAATGTCACACACACACACACACACACACACACATGCACACACACCCACACACACACACACACACACACACACACACACACAGTCACTCAGATATTTTGACCTCTGCACAGTCGCCACAGGGCAAAACAGGAGATGGAGGAGGGAGAGGGAGAAGCATTGTAAACAATAATTGGTTGCAGTTTTTTTTATACTGGAGGCAAATCGTCTTAATGAATGATTTACAAAACTCTAATTAACTGTTTACTGAGTAATGAAAGCATGAGGGCCAAAATAACACTTATTAAACTTTTAAAAAGGATTTTATTAATACTGTTAACTACTACTATGATCCTTTACGTGATGACTTATCAATATGCTAATGGTTAATTAAAAAGAGGGGTCTTTTGAAATAGTCCTTGTTACTTCACAGCTTTCCAGGTCATGTATTGAATCACTCTGAAGGAGTCCATGCAGCTGCTAACATACAATACATAGTCATAAATGTTTTAAGGCCCACTGCAGTGGTTTTACACATGAAGGTCAGCATCTTGAACTGCAGCACTTAGTCAAGTCTGAGACTCTGCTGTCTTCACGTTTGCTTGGGCTTGGACTTGATGTGGCTCTAGAAAGTGTTAGTTGGCCCATCCCATCAACATTCAGGCCCCCTCAGGATGAACTGGTTATTCTGGTGACACCGCAACTTTTCATGTATGTCATCATTAGGTGAATTTTTTAGTTTGTCCAATACATCAGCCTCAGCTGTAGGCCTACTTTGTGTTTATTTTATCTGTCTCTGGAGTTCTTAGACTTTATGAAATTACAGCACTAGATCACTAGATTGTTTAAAGTAGTATAGTCATTTAGAAAATATAAACAAAGGGAAAGATCTTTAACTAGGTCCCTGGTTACCAGCGAAGTTTGGAATAGCAACCATTTCTTTGTCTAATTAGATAGTTTACATGAAACTATAGTCGTTAATAACAATAAGAAATGGGCGAATGGTTGTTTGTTACCCACTGCAGCTTGCATAAATATAAATCATGATTCACCAACACTTTCTTCTTTGTGTGCTTCTTGTAAAATGCTCAGTACAGGGGGAAAAAAGCATCTTAACACGGACGTTTTAAACTAGTTTTTATTTAGGAAGTGAAACAAAATGCCCAGTGTTGTCTTTGTGCTTTACATTGTTTCAAACCGCCACTGGAGGTCCCAAAAAAACCTCAGAGGAAGAACTCAAAACAAAGCAGGAAGCTCCAGAAAAATTCATCACCTTCATCATCATCATCATCATCATCATCATAATCATCATCATCATCATCATCATCATCATCATCATCATCATCATCATCGCTGTCACTCTATACAGATTTGTAGAAATAATCGGACTCCAGAGTCACATCAGTGCTTATTTACAAGGCCTCTTGCCGCAAAATAGTCGAGTTTTCATTCGCTCCTAAAAAAGGTGTAGTGAAGATGCGCTCACACAAATATGTTTAAAAATGACACAGCGTGTAATAAAGTTGTTAATTTATACCGCGTGTCATCTTTAAGCATATTTTCATGTGTTAATTAAGGACAACACAGCTTGTGTTAGTTCAGCATCTTTGTTGTTTTGCTCGTTTTTACCTTTGATTCATCATAGTAGAAAAAGGAGAAAGAGGTTGTTATTTCTACATACAAGGCATTGTCTACCTGAATCTAAACTCTTTCATTGTGCTACTATCTTTGAACAAAAAAAGTTGTAAGATATAATTCGTAAGAGGAAGTGCTTTTATATAAGAATAGGTAAACTAGCTTGTGGCTATAGTAGGCTACAGTAGTTCATAGTAGAATCTAAGTGTTTGTCAATGCACTCTGGTGCTGAAATATTGACCATGTGTCTTCTCTTCTTTCTCAACAATCCTCATAATTGCATTGGGGATCGCCACCACAACCTCACAACAGCCAGAGATGAACCTGAAACTGTGCAGGGAGGTTTAAAGAGTGTTGTTAGCTCCCACGTCATCACATTGTTTGTGAATGAACGTCTCATGTAGAACCAAGGAGCAGAACTCTTTTGATGGGATTCAAACTGAGGAGAGCTCACTGATTTCGACCAACTCCTAGAGGAAATTTCTTCTTCACCACTGATCAAAACCTGCTTAAGGACTACTGAGGGTCAAAGAGCCCCACATTCAGCACCACAGCTGTTGCAAAGTTGTGGGAGCAGGACCAGGAACATACCAAGTATCAAAACTCTTAATTGTTCTTATCGTTATGGGTTTGCGTTTTCATCCATGTTTCAGCACCAGAGGCCTATAGTAGTACCTTCTACTTTCTACAATATTTTAGAATAATAATACGAGGCAGGCAGTGCATAAACCATGTACAAAAAGACCCGTCCCGACCCAACCCAGAGTCTCCACCTAAAGGAGTTGTGCCATCTGTGTGAATCCCTGGAAGCCCCAACAGCTCCTAATGCTTATACAGACATAATTGTCAACAAGCTAATGATGCCAAGATAGAATTATAACTCGGAGGCAATTGTTTTGGATATTATTACATACTAAATCAGCAGAGGTTGGAGGAGTGGAAAACTGACTCTCTGCTGAAACACTTAACAAACACAAAAATCACTGAAGAAAACCTCAAAGACTCACAACAGTGTCACAGTTCCTCTAAATAGAGTTCGTAACCCAACCCTTCATATTTAACACTAACTTGGTTTGCTAACTCCCTGAAATTTCATTTCTCATAACTACGTAGAATAGTGTTACTTGAAAAAATCAAGATGTTACAAGCAGTTATGACTCACGTCTCTTCAAAAATATCATGCATTATTGCTCTATCGGATATGAATGAAATATTGCCCAAGACAGAAATTTGCTTAATTTGCCTGTTATCTAAGAGGTTTGGCAAAATATCCCAAAGATTCATAAAATTGGCATAGATTCCATTATTAGGCTATTGTTATTTTTTTTGCATGCAGTAGTTTTTATAATTAAAGTGGCGGACAAAAGTAAAAAGGTATTCGGTAATTAGAAAGTGTCAAATGCTTTGGCATATTTGTAACAAAGGCAAAATATAACAAAATAATATAAGAAAGTAAAGTGCAAAATCAATACATCTACAAAAACTTAAGAATAAATAAATAAATTAGGCAATAAATAGACACATAAAAAAGACGTAAACCTCAAAGCTGAACACTGTGTGGCCCGCTGGCAACAAAAACACTATTTTACAACACTTGAGAAAGGTTTGACCTTTTGAGGAAACGCAGGACATTTTTAATGTCTGGATCCTCGTCCGACATTGACAAGTAAAAATAAATAACATCAGATTTATGTTGTAGGAAAACACTGTTTGTTCAGGAATACCCTGGTGGCTCAGTGGGAGTTTTCAGCCATGGAAGTCCAGAGTGTCTCCCTAATCCCCTCTTACTGTCTACTGCTTACGGTCATGTAAAGCACAAACGCTCTCATGTCTGTGTCCATTTAAGACATTGGTTTAAATAAAAGTGATTATTTCCAAACTACAAAGGTGTTCTCTATCATGCCCACCATGTTCAGGCAGGTTTATACATCGTATTTCCTTCACAGTTCAGAGTGGTTGTTGTCAGTAGGCAAAGCATGTGGCCAGTATAAAGTGAAAACAGAGAACAAATGTTGTCTGCTTTCGTTGTTTTGCTTCTTTATCTTCTAAGTTCAGTCCAAGGTCAGTTTCACCAAAAGCAAGGAAACCAGATGTATCCTTCGATTATGAATGTTTGTTTTTAAGAAAAAATATGAAAGTTCATTGAATCTCATTGCAAGAAAACTGAAGATGCGATTCATGCTTCAAACTCCTGTGATATTTATGTCACAGAAAGACAGAGATGGGAGGAGGAATTGTGCTTCAGTGTTGTTTCTCCATGAGTTGAAAAACAAAAGAGGGACAAGGATAGATATGGACATAAATAGATCTGCGTATCTTCAAAAAATGATGAGCTAGATGTGCTGTGCTTTATTTATCTTCAAAGATACTCAAAACAGCCTCAGTAGGGGACGTATCTTATCGAAGCAGGGAACAAATCTAAATCAAGCATCAAGCAAAATTTTCATTTCACTTCTAGGCGAGGAAAGAGGAGACAAAGGAGGGATTGGAGGGTCTTGATAAAAATGGACTTGTCCTCAATCTATTTTTGTCGTTTGCCTCACGATCTTTGCAGAGGAAACACTCCTCTCTTGCGGTGCTCAGGCATACTGGTCTTCTTGTTGGGGAAAGCAGGATACGTAGGGAGTGAGGCCAGTAAAATCTGATTTAAACAAAAGAAAACTCCAGTTAACCTTTCTGAATCCATCATTCCCCCAGTGAACTCATAGGAGAGAAAGCCCCCTTGAAGCACGCCGACTCGTAGTGCTTGTTCAGGTAACTCTTGAGTGCAAACGTCTTGTCACACCGTTTACACTTGTAATGCTTGAAGGCTGAGTGCGTCTGCATGTGGGCACGCAGGTTTGACCTGTCGGCGAACGCTTTGCCACAGTGCGCACACCCGAACGGCTTCTCACCCGTGTGTGAGCGCATGTGGCCCTGCAGCAGCCACGGCCGGCTGAACGCTTTGCCGCACACGTCACACTTGTGTTTAAGGTCGTGGGTCAGCAGGTGCATGGCCATCGCAGGCATGGAAACGTAGACTTTCCCACATGTGGGGCACTTCTTGGCCATCTTGCTGTCTATGCTCCTGTGTGTCTGCTTGTGCCGGCTCAGGTTGGAGGATGTGGCGTAGGTTTTACCGCACTCGCTGCAGGTGTGCCTCTGGGTGGTTCCTCTGGGGGTCGCTGCGGCTTTCCTCCGTGATCGTCCGTCCATGATGAAAAACGCATCCACTGTGTATCCCTCGCTCACGGCTGCGTCGCCATTGATGTATCCACCGGCTGATGACGACACTTCGGACCGCGGGCTATCCGGCTGGTCCGAATCACCGTGGATATCACCATGGATACCAGAATAGGTGTCATCGATGCGGCCATAGATGATGGATGGATGGCTTGGGGAGGTTACTTTAGCAATGACAGATGAGTCACTTCCAACCACATCATCATAAGGAGATGGACTGAGATAATCGCTGACGTAGCCTGCAGAGAGAAGAAGAGGTTAATCATTTGACCACGACAGGAAATTGATTGGAAATTAGAAACTGATTGGTTTGAAAATCTTTATGGGGAAGCTACATGAGTACTACAAAAGTCATACATAACCCAGAGAGGGGAAAATGCATGCCTTTACAGGATTCATCCTTTCTTTCACCTGATACTTGATATTGCTGCTCCAGAGCTGCCCTTTTTCACGGTGTCACTATTTCAGTATCCTATGAAGCCCATAAGAAATATACCAAAAATGATTTTTATCACTTGCACTTAGTACTTATTTTATGTTACCTCTGTATATCCAGGTCCAAATCTCTAAATATGTTTTGGGTTTACTTTTCAGGCCACAAGAGTGCTGAGCAGGTGAACAGGATGTGGCAGTTGGAGGCTACATAACTTTTAATTGATTAAATCATGTTGTTTAACTTAATGATGATGATTAAACCTACCATGCACTAGGAGTAATGTTAGTCTAAACATCAACCAAACTGCTGCAGTGAGTCATAAGGACGAAACTGGTTTAAAAATCTTTACAGATAACCTGCATTAGTGCTCCAAACTTACTACACTATCATCCTCAGAACCCTCGGGGATCCAGAGTATCCACTGCTACCAATACAATTAAAAAAGAGTTCATATAATTGTAAAAACACAGGCCACAAATCAAACTCATTCACCAAAGTTCATTCATTATTCAGAGAACTGCTTTACATGTTGTCTCCTGATAATATTACTGATTACAGCCTGGCGTCTCTGTTTTTTTAAATATCAATCGGACCTCCCTGGATCACATTAACAACATGTGCATTATGTTTTAATATTAAATTTTACGTTTTTTTCCATCAACACAAACATCCGTATACAAGACAAAAGCAGACACAGGAGACACAAGTCCATTCTTAAGATATACCCACAACAGAACCATTTCTGGAGGTGGTATAAAGCAGAGAAGAAGGAGAAGGAGAGAGTTGTGGTATTTATAGTGGCAGTAAAGTGCTTTTATGTCTTTGCCAGCAAGGAGGAGACACTTTCTCCTCAGTGGGAAATCTTTATTTTTCATAAGAGGGTTCAGTGAGCACACTTTCTCCTCAACAACTGCACCTTTCCTGACAGCTCTACAGCTGCACAGTTACACCTCTGAGCTGTCAAAACGTCAACTGTTCTACACACACTATCTCTATTACAGCAGCTGGGAGTCCAGTGCTTTGCTCAAGGGCACCCTGACGCTGATTGCATTTATTGGCCATAACCTTTCATTCTTCCTCTCAAGCAAAACATTAAGTACATTTGCCCGAGACTGGGCACATTCCTGAGCAAAGCTGTATATTTTTGCACAGCTCCTGACAAAACTGATGAATTATTTGTTGCCATGTTATGATGTCAGCCGCTTCATTATTTCTATTATTGGCTTCTACACTCAACAGGCTGAACTCCAACAGACACAAGGAGAGACTGGTAGCTAAGACCCCACAGCCATGACGCCTGTGGATCTGTGCCGATCAATAGCTCTCCATTTCAATTAGCACTCTGTGAGCATTTAGACACAGGCAGCCGAGGAGATACTATTGCTGGTAATATAATTTCATGATGCAGTTCTGAGAAAAGCTCGGAAGTTGATCGATAATACGATGAGAACAAGAGACAGAGATAGATATGTAGGAGGGGGGCATAGTGAGATGAGAGGTTGCAAGAACGAATGAAAGAAAGAAAGAAATGAGGAAGGGAAAAAAGAGTTGTAGCAGTTGTAGCAGAGTTAAAGTGGTGTTACATCCAATTCAATATGGTGTTTGTGGTTAGGTGGTTTGGCAATGGTGTTTACAACTCTCATGCCGATTTAACGTTCTGAAATAAATTAAGACGGAGCAATAGAGGGAGATGAGGCAAGAGAGAAAAAATGAATCATGAATATTGAATCATTGGTCTCTGGAATAAAGTACTCTGTTTGTTTGTGTGTGCCCAACATATGTGTGTGTCTTGTTTTATAGAGCATAAGTAAATGCTCTGAAACAAGTGCTCATTTTTAACCCTTATTAAATTGACTAAACACCAGCACAGCTTCATAATCACTCAAACTGGCACTTTCCCAATAGAACTACAGACTACTGAAGTACTGGTGGAGATTGAACAGCTCTGGTGGAGGGGTCACGGCCTTGCTAGCTTGTTTATTAAGTGTTGGATGAAACCACATACACTGAAGATTTCCTTGAAGGTGTCTCCTCAGGGTGTCACTAAAAATAAAAAATATATTAAATTTTGGGCTGAAGGTGCACTCAGTAAATTATGGTAATATGCCTGATAGATTTAGACATTTTTATATATATATATATATATTTTTTTTTTGTATATATTTTGATGCTGCATTAAAGGAAAGAGACATTGGATTCATCCACAAAGATCAATTTAATTGATCTACCCAGTAGTTGTCATAATGCTTAAGAGCTTTGGATAAGTTCAATAAGGACTGACTTACTGACCTGAGTTTGGCTCCTGGTGGATGTCTTGTGCAGTGACAAAAAAACAACTTATCAAATTTTATTCCCTTCCAGTTTTCAGTGTGTAGTCACATTTTCTGTAGCTATATTTGTTTACTCTGCTGTGAAGGTACTAAGCACCAGACTTGCATATGTGACTGACAGGCAGTAACAGAAATAAAAAAAAAACTGACTAAAATAAAACTGGGTGAAAGATTTGAAGATATAAACACAGTGTGTTGTGCTGGTTTCTCTCACAAAAGCTTCTTCTATGACCCCTGTCTATTAAACATGACCGTTCCCCAGCATCCTCTTTTTAAAAAACTGTTTTCTGAACGTGAATCGCTCTACGTCTCAACGTTTGCACACTGTCTCTGTTTGTCTTTGTCTCTCTCCAACTGTCTCCGTCTCTGTCTCGCTGTGTCAAGCCTGTATTCATTTCAAAGCACTTTAGCAGCATTAGAGCTGATAGCTCTTCTAAATGCTTATTAAAGATTAAATACTCTGCCAAACCAAAGGCGTCCCTCTTTTATATGTCTTTGAACTGCAGCAGATTAGAAAGAGAAAGAACGATGGCGTGGAGCGATGACAGGAAAAGGACAGAAAAAGAGAGAAAGAAAAGCTGCAAGTTACAATTTATCATTTTTGATCCAAACCAGCAGTAACTGACAAACACTTGTGTGCTCTGGACACTTGTAGGTCAATGACTGCTTCCTTTATGTGTGTGTGTGCGCGCGTGTGTGTGTGTATGTGCGTGTAATGCTGTGCACTCAGTTGTGCAAGCTGCCTGGAAAATGTGCCGAGTTGACAGAAACACAGCAGTGCGTGTACGTCCATGTGCATGTGTGTATGTTCGTGTGCATTTGTGTGTGTGCAACAAGCTGTGGCTGCTTCAGTCAAACTCTTGTTATATTTATAACAAGGGGCAGCAGTCTCAGTCTTTACATGCTTGCCGCACTGCTGCTGCTGCATGTTTCTCTGTTTTCTCTGCCATCTGAACACCTGGGATCTCTTCATCTCACATTTGACCTTGGTACAATGTGAAAACCACCAGGCTGCACTAACTGTGTTACACTTCTCCCTCTGTTGTGATGGACACATTTTTCCCTCTAGTCCTTTAAAGCCACATTAATCACATTTCCACCACTAGGGGGCAGAAATAAGCTGACACACACCCAACCATGGCAAATTATCACTTTATAAAGGGTGATATGAACAACATGCTACCTAACAATTGCCTGTTTATACATTTAGCAGACACAAGAACAGAATCATCTCACTGGAGTTGCGTTTTTTTGGAAATCAAAGTCTAATCTTCACTCTACTTTTAGCTCTGTTTCTGCCTGTGAACTCCTGGTACTTTAGGTGCTAGTTCAGGTTTCTTCACCAGTTAGTCATTTGCTGAAAACAGCTGCCTGCTGCTGCTGCTGCTGGAAACGGGGTTAATGAGAGCAGTGAGACTTATTCATTACTGTAAAAGTGCCATAAAAGCGAATAATGAGCTAAAAGAGGCTAAAAGCCTTCATTAAACTGCACAGTTGGGTGGGTTAGTGACTGCAAGCAACCCCTTTTACACTACACATAGTCATTTGATCTAAATGATTTTTAAACATGAATGCAGCTTTAACAAACAAAGGCTGCTCCCTATGTTAAGTGTTAAAGTCCTCAGTGCACTGTTGCTGTGCTTTTAAACACAGAATGAACCAGAACAACTTTTCAGAGCAAATAAAAGCCAGTCAGTCAGTTTGTGTTCAGAGATATTATTTAATAATTGATCATTTCCACTGAATGTTTGACCCATTCTCACTGACTGTATTGTATTTTGCCTTTGTATCCAGGATTACACAGCGCGTGGGAACCATTTAGCATCAATAGAGCTGTGCAATATTGTTGAAATCTTGGAGAGAGACTCACAGCTGCTGGAAACAACCTGATTTGAATAATTTACTGGACAACAGAACAACAGAGAATCCCTCTGCATGTGTGCTGGTCACATAATGTATCAGCATAATCATTCAGCATGGTTTTCTGCAAGGATCTCAGCTCTCAGGATCAGCTGTCTTAATCTTTTCCTCGACTTGTTAACATAAGCAACTATGCTGAGTTGGTCCATGGAATATGTGTTTGCTGCACTTTATATCTAAGTAGAGGGGCAGAACATACAAGCTATGAAGATGAAAGTACTTTTCACTTTGCATCAAAATTCCTTTCAGTACGAAAACAGCTGAAATGTGGAATGTTACAGTAAAATTGAAAGACTAATGGAGTTTAAATTGCTGTTTTTATGAGATGGAATTTAACCACAGAGTCTGCCCTTGCCAAAAAAAATCATATTTCACGCTTTGATTCATGTCTTGATCACATCATTTTCATACACATTCTCAGTTAAATGTCAAGTTTGAAGGGAGTGTATGATGTCTTTATATGACACATTTTCACGTATGGATTTAATCATTTAACCACTGAGTCATCAAGAATCCACCCTGATGAGGAACCTGTGAGAAAGACCCCTGTGCTCTGCCCTGACTTCTGACCTGGATGTCCTAATGGTCAATGTGTATCACACTTTTATTACATTATATTATTTCAACAATATCTCTGTTACAGTCCTGAGCATATGAGGTTCTCAGCAGGTTGCTTAAACTGAAGAGTTTCTGACTTTCGGTCTTTCCTCTGATCTGTTTCTCCATGTAATATTGTTTCATGGAATTAGCCTTTGCAAGAAAAAGAAAATTCACTGCCTGTGATTGGTATATTTTTAAGTTGTGACCGGAGTTTGACCCTGTAATTCCTTTTTTCTTCATCCTTCTGTAGTCATGACTAATGCTTTAAATCTGAGGATGAAGAAATACCCTGGATGATGTATGTTGGGTACTGTGTGTGTGTGTGTGTGTAGGGAGGGTGACTAACCTTTGTCATGATGATGGAACCGCAGGCTGAGTTCTTCTCTTCTGCTGTGACCATATGAGCTCTCCAGCTCTGCAGCCGAAAAATCGTCCAGTTTCACTTTCTTCACCAAAAAAGACCGAGGCATGATGGGACAGTAGTTGCTCCTACACTCACACAAAAAACACACACTCTCCCTCTGTCTTCCAACCCACTTCAAACTTGACC
This sequence comes from Argyrosomus regius, assembly GCA_946959425.1. Taxonomy (NCBI): domain Eukaryota; kingdom Metazoa; phylum Chordata; class Actinopteri; family Sciaenidae; genus Argyrosomus; species Argyrosomus regius. Next base: position 20,924,794 of record OX336899.1, read on the forward strand.
AAAGCCTATAGGTGAAACTCTTAATCGCCTGATTCTACCTTAAACGTACTCCCTGGTTTTCAGCTACAAAAGGTGTGCTTGCTCCCTCCAATCAAACAGCCTTGAGAGTGGAGAGGAAACATGGCTTTTAAACGTCAAACAAACCAAAAGCTTTTCGCTTGCTATTGTTTTTTAGCATACCTAATATTTATTTTTGCTCAGGTTTGTCAAACACACACTGTGATTTTTAGGTCCTGGGGGGAAATAGTCTGTTTTTCTTCGACAACTCGCCGCTGGAAGACCTGTGGAGCTCTCAGAGGGCAAAAATAAAAAAAATAGAATGAACCAATTCCTGTCTTGGCTACTTCTCCGACGACGTTGAAGGTGCTAAACGAAGTAAAATGTCCCTCTTTTCTTGTTTGTTTGTTTTGTTCTGTATATCCTCCAGCACGCGGACAGCTCCCAGGACAGTTCTTCGCGTGCCCTCTTGCCGGGCTCGTGGTTTTCAGCACCGGACAGCTCCCCTTCGGCGCGAGACTCCCGCTCTCTCCTGTTCCTCCGCGTGCCACAGCCGCTGTCCGTTCAGCACCAGAGGAGAAACAGAGAAGAAGAAGAAGTTTCCACCGGTTTGAAAATAGCTTAACACACTCCAGTGAAAATTCCCATACAGGCGAGTCAGCCGTTAGAAAAGAAGTAACGAGTTGGCTGTCGGTCGGACAGAAACGAAGGTTAACGGGGTTCAAAAAGACAACCGTGGACTCCAGAAAACGCCTCGAGAAACAAAAATTCTTCTTCTCTTTTTTCTCTGCAAAAAATGTCCTCACAGTCCAAAATATTGCTCAGAAACGTTTAAAAAAACTGCCCCTGGAAGAAAGAACAGCTCATATCTCCCCGTCGCTAACTCTCTCTTATGCACTCTCTCCTCCTCTCCTCCACTCTGTCTCTCTCTCTCTCTCTTCTCTGCGCGTGCGGAGCTGCGGCTCTTTCTGATGCACGAGATCAGCTGTTGCGGTTTTATAGGGCGAGAGAGAGAGAGAGAGAGAGAGAGAGAGAGAGAGAGAGAGAGGGAAGTGCTTAATTTTATTCATCAGAAGAAGAAAAAAAGCATCTTGTCTTGTGGGACCAGTGGCGCGCGGTGATGGCCGGGCTGGGATTTAATGACGTAGTTTTAAGTGCACGTTCACGCGGATTTTTATGGCATTTTTTATTTTGGTTCCCGAACAGATCCTTATAGTAATGATGCCCGTGGCAAATTAAACATTACATGTAGGTCCTGATGCCAAAAGAAAGTTTTAGTACCTGTGGCCTGTTGGCAAAGCCGACCAAACATTATTTTACTTTTTATTATCATTATTATTCATTTTCATTTATGATGCAAAAAAATTACTAGGAAATATTCCTCTTTAGATTTTAAAACCTATAATCTAGGTTATATCAACACTATAACACAGCTACCAAGATCTGATTAAAGCGTGACATGTTTCACTGTGATGAAAAGGTATAATGAAATGCGTATTCTAGAGATTTATAATTCACCTGAGTTTATGTTAATAAACAGATGTTCACATGACAATTTATCTGTTTATATCATATTTATTACTGTAAATGCAAAGGTACAATTCTGTTTGTTTACAGAAAAGAGAGAATCATCCACCCGCCTAATGATTCCTCAGTGTCTGAGAAACATAAAATCAACCACTGAAAACCAACTTCTTGTGGCACTGAGCACAGGTCAATGCTTTTACACTGCAGTCAACCAATTGAGTTCTTTTTATGCAAATCAGCTCCCCTCCTGGGCCAATCAGATCACCTATGCATAAATCTAGACTCAGCATTAGCCAATGAATTTAGTTAATGTAACTGAGGCAAAGATGTTTTTACTGAATGATCTCACCGAGAGCCAAAGAGAGAGAAACAATGTCAGATCCTCACAAGACTTTGTGTTACACAATGAGTTTACACACTCACAGACAGACTTCTCCCTCCAGCTAGTAGACAGCAACACACACACACACACACACACACACACACACACACACACACACACACACACACACACACACACACACACACACACACAAAGCCCTACCCCCATTCATACAGATACAGGAGGCAGGATGATGGTGCGTGATGTAATTCAGTGACGTGTGCATTTATGTAAGTCCTTTTCACTGAGGTCCTTGGAGTTAGCCTATTTTTATATTTCATTGATAAATGTTTGAGAGAGACAATGAGAGTGTCTATGAGTGTGTGTCTTTTTTTTAAAACTGTGTGTGTGTGTGTGTGTGTGTGTGTGTGTGTGTGTGTGTGTGTGTGGACAACACTTACCATTGCTGCTTTATTTATATATTGATGGACTATTCTGAAAGACTTTCTGTTCACACTGTACTCTGGATGGACTATAACAGTATTATATATAGAACAGCTATAGTATTTAGAGCTAACAGTTTGAACACAGTCTGATCATAGACTGTATAAAACATAGGCGTAGTCTCCTTGACATCACTCAGGTCTCTAAGGAGTTGTTGTGAAGCTCAAAGTGTGGTGGCTCTAGCCACCGCCATCTTGATGAATGGGAAAATGTATTTATTTATTTATGATATATTTATTTTTGTTGTGAAGTTGGGCATTTAATAGGGGGCTTATGGAGACTGACTTGCTTTGTAGCCAGACATCTGAGGGACTCTTTCTGTTACTTGCGCATTGTCTCCACTTCACAGCTGCGGAAGTTGCAGCTTGAGTAAAGACTAAAAGGCTAGACAAGTAAAGTGTTCCCTAAATGGGGTCAATACATCAGATTTCTATTAGACTATAACTTGTCCTATTTAAAAGCCAGTTTTTCCTTGTGTGAGGTCAAATGAATTGTTTGTAGCACAGAACCCACTGACAATCAACATCCAACACTGCATCCTTATGTAGATTTTAGTTTTTTAGCTAATTGTTTTGGTTTGTCCTTTTAACTTTTAAACTGCTCTGACACACATATTGCGCACTATCTGCACAGCACGAAAAGGCAAGACTATCTTCCCAGGAGGAACTAAAGTGACACTGCCCTCTAGCTGCCATAGTTATCATGACAAAAACAAAGGAGGAAGGCAGGGGTGATGAGCCTTTCTTGAGATGGATGGATGTATAGGTCGATAAAACAAGGGACTCTGAACGCTCGAGACAGCTGTTTAGTCAACGTTGTTTTTGAAGGCATGACCATTCCTTAATGTTAAAATGTGTTTATTAAAGTAACAAGTATCTATTTTAACCCAAACCATGACAGTGAGATCATGTAAAATTCTGCAGATAGTTGTTTTACCCCTCATGTGAGATTGTTTAGGACTCTTTCTGACCCCTAGTGGCTAAAAGTCCTCTATCGCTGCTTTAAAGTGGCTAAAATCTATACTTCTACAAAAAAATGCTTTTATTAAAGTACAGTGTGAAAACAATATAATAATGTCAATGTCACCAGATTCTGCAAAATTTAGATTCACTCACTGCTCGTTAGCATTTTAAGCCCCAGCAGGGAGCTGTTTTCAAAGAAAAAAGCTTTAAAAACCTACTGTACACAAAGTTAGTAACTCGTTGGTGAAGACAGCTGAGCAATTAATAAGAATAGATTTCATATTTTCATATATTTCATTCCCTGATACCCTCAGGATTTAGTGAAGACTAAAATCGGAGCAAAAAGAGAGTGCATATTGGACTTACATTCATGTGTTTGCAAATGTTTGCTAACAAGTTTATTATATCAACTTGATATCATGATAATATGTTGATGTTATGTTTAAAACACATTTCTGCTGCCCCCAAGTGGCCAAAAAATGTTTTTAAAATGCTTTTTAAAAATTTGTTCCAATGTGAATTTATATAAAATTAGATCCATAAAAGAAGTTACTGTATAAAAAACCCTGTGTCATTTTTTACACTGTTACCCACTGTTGTGACATCTATGTTTTATATAATCTAAACTTGTTGAACAAAATGAACAGACTCTCAAACCTCTCAGCTCACTTTCTAATATGTGTAGTTTCTTGACTGCAGAGAAGTAGACAAATGCTTCAAAGGACAGATATTGAAAGGTATCTGTCGGCGGGGACTGAGTGTAATTCTCTCTCTGATTGTCTTTCTGTGTCGATCGATGACCCACCAGGAAATACCAATTCTGTCTGATCTATTTCTATGATGTTGAAATTGTCCACTCCTCGTTATTTTTCTTGAGAGCCTGCGAGCGCAGCTATACTGCTGAGCTCAGCGAAATATATCTGTGTGTGTGTGTGTGTGTGTGTGTGTGTGTGTGTGTGTGTGTGTGTGTGTGTGTGTGTGTGTGTGTGTGTGTGTGTGTGTTAGATTATGTGCAGAGGCTGTGGGGACATGTGGAGACTGGAGGCTCATTAGCATAATAATAGACTTGGATGCATGTAGACAGGCAGGCGGTGTGCGAGCATGTGTGTGTGTGTTTGTGCGTGAGTCCTGTCAGAAAACACAATCGAAGGTTCCTTGTTGACTTTTCATTCCTCTGTCTTTTAAAGAGCTATTTAAATGACAGGGGTTTTAAATAAAACTGCATTCAAATAGAAGGGTTTTACATATAAAGCAATATCCAGATGAAAGGGTTTGTAAACAAAAACTGACAGAGAGAGATACAGGGCAAGAGGGGGGAAAGACAGACAGAAAAACAAAGAGAGGAGGCGAACAGAGAAAAATAAAGAGACAAACCACTTATAGAGGACAAATGGAAGGTCAAACAGGGTATTGAATGTAAGGAGCGAGAGAAGAAGCAGCTCACAGTAACATAACTGTCACAGCGGATAGATAAAGGTAGTGATGGATGACCCTGACTTTGCACCAATTTCCTATTTAGTTTATTGTAAAAAAAAAAAAAAAAAAACTGTCTTCAAATGAGACCCGCTGTGAAAAAACTAAAGACACACATTTTCACTCTAATTATTCATCTGCTTGTCTGGTACCCAAAATACCTGATGTGAACGTGTCTCTCAAACTTAACAACAAAATATGATTTTTGTCATTGTCCTCCAAAAACAGCCCATAGTGAGTGTTTTATGACCTAATGCCACAACAGTGGGACAGTGCTGTCTGTGCTGTCTAAAACTGTTACAAGAGCCTTTTAAAATCATAAATGACCATTACAAAAAAGATGAATATGACTTTACTCTGATTTTCTGGGGTTGGATTTGAGCACAATGAGAGAGGTTAGAGAAGGATCATTGTGGTTTAAAGAAAATAACATTTGTGGGGAAGCAGGTGGCAACAGAACTCACTCGTGTCAAAGTCACCCAACCACCCCGACCTCCTCCCTACGACATTTTCAGGACATTGGCTTTGCTCCTGACAAACAAAAGTTGTAATTCACATGCCTTAAAGCGGTGCTTGTGCTGAACAGATTCTGTCTTTACCTTGGGAGTACAGACTCTTACTGTTGCTTGTCACAGATTCCACAAGTCTACCAGAGGGGTGAATGCCGTTTTCACTAAAGATATTCCCTCATTTTTCATTTTAATGATGTTGGTGGCGAGCGCTGTCTAAAACCTGTAACATGCTCTTGGCTGCATGTAGGCAAACAAGCACAAAGTTGTTTGGAGATATTCTGTTTTTTTTATACATGTAAAACTGCGAGTGTAAGACTTTTATACTTTTCCTTTTCCATTTTCTTTCCCTCCCATCTCCAAAGGAGTTGGTCCAAACTGTATGACCTAGCTTGACCCTTAGGTTCCTAGAACGCTTTGGTGAGATTTGGGAGGTGCACATCGGCTCCTCTGTGACCTCTGGTTACCCATGTCTGTATTTACTTGTATCTTCAGAGATCTGCAACAAAGTAGCCAAAGATAAATCTCACAGGATGATTAAATAGATAAGAAAGTATATATTTTTCTCTTGTGAAATGCTGGATATTTTTTATAACTTCAGGCCTGGATGGAGAAAAAGATCATTCCCTGGTGACACCACTTTGTTCGAACAGCTCACAGGCCAAAAGCGTTAAGAGTAACTGCCTATCAAAGTGATGTAAGTCACTGCAACACCATGCACAAATCTCGGAACCCACTGGCTATCGTCTGATGACGATTTAACTTCTGGTGTAGCCAGCAGATACCTGGAAAACGGATATCCAAGCCAAGATTTCCTCTGCAGTCCGATCAGCAACTTCAAACATGAGAACGTCAAGAAAGACACGTTTCATCTGACCTCTATAAACAGATATCTGTCTATGAATAGAAATAAGCTAAATTCTCGTCAGATGATAGCCGATGGGTTTCAAAATTAAATTTCGGCCAATGCGCTCAGCCTCTTTTGCTCCACACGGACTGTTTACCTGCAGGCAACCAAAGCCCGCTCAAATGTCATTAGTCAGTTCTACTCAGACTACAAACCAGAACTCTTACAATGCCAAGTCTTGGTCCCTCACCTACAGATTCAGCGTTCATATGCAGGTATCTGTTTATGGAGACTACCCCATGCAATACAAGACAACATGAGTAAAATGTCTAGTGCATTAACACGTGAACAGTGCAGGACGTGATGAAACTAAACACAACAGAACAGACGTAAAAAGAGCAGCACACAGCTGGTCATAATAAAACAAAAGAAAAGAACAAAATATCACTAGTAAACCCGTCATGTCCATGTCATTAAGATACATATATGACCCTGCATGTGTGCTATGAATATGTATGTTGTATGTATAAGATGTGACCCTGGACATTAATATGTATTGGGTGGTAATGAGGCGAATGGGCAGATCAGATGGGTCCTTTTTAACTGGTCACATGTGGCTCATTAGGATAGGGCCACACAGAGCACCTGATACCCTCAAGATGACTACTGCACCCCAAGAATTATTTTATGTAATTCCTGTTTTATTAGGCGAGGCCGAGAGACAGAAGAGATGAGGGACAGAGGAGAGACAAAAGTCTACATCTGGAGTGTTCTAGATCTGCTACTGTATGTGCTAACTCTCTAAACTGACAGGAAGGGCACAAGGAGGTGGAGTGAAGTTCAAACGTGAATGATTGTGTCCTGGAGCAAGACTTTCAAGTCTCCTGTAGCTGACCTTGACTTCTGACCTATTTGTGGACCTTGGGAAATCAAAAACAGAATTTGTCCAACAGGAATCATCATCGCACATCATGACCCAGGAGCTGAGGTCATGATACACAGGACGCATTTGAGGCTCTAAAAAAGGGACACTGAACCTTTTATCAGTGCGCAAATAAGCACATAAGACAAACTCTCATATATGGCGAAAGCTTAGGTAAACAAACAAAATATATACCAGGAGAGAGGCGGGTGGAGAGCAGCCGGATGGATAGCTGGGTCCATATTAACTAGGCACATGTGTGTCATTATAATAGGTTGATATAAGACAGCTGATACCCGTGTGGATAATGTGAGGTTATAGAGTTATACCACTGACACCCAGTGTTTCTCTGTGCTCTTTACAATGTGTTTCCTTTTCTTACAAGGCCATACAAATGTGACACATGACCAATTTTAGAGGCAGTAAACTCCTTCCGCATTGAATCTGAATGTGTTTAGATTAATTTTAGGGCTTTAAGATGGTCAGGCATGTAGATGAGACACAATAAATGTTAGAAAAGTCAGACAGATAATTAGGTCCGTAAATGGAGCCACCTGATACCCAACGACCTCAAACAGGTGATGATACGTGAACCATTTGCAGTAAATTTCCAGCATGTTGACATATATAGCAAGTACAATGACATTCCCTGAACATTTTTAGAGAGGGAACGATCATCCTGTAACTAACTCAATCATATTGCTTAAAAAATGTGATGAAATTGCAGTTTTAACAGAACCAATAATATCGCAATTTTGCTATCCATGACAATGAAACTCCAGTCCAATCGAAATCCAAGAAATGCGTTTCTGCCTTGATTGTGCAAGGACTGATATTAAACTGGGAAAAGATTATTCATAATGAATCCCCAGCTCTGCTTGAAAACTTTCTAATACGTGAGAATGTTCTCACTTGTTGGTGATCTCTCTTTGGGCTTCAATACAACGACAGAAAGCTGTGCTCTTCTGCTTCCAGTTTAAACACTTTCAAATCCAAATCCATTCTGGCAGACTGTTTGCAGACATATTCCCTGGTTATGTCTTTCATGTGCAGGTCCAACATTTTTTGCCAGAAGTTCAGTAAACACCTGACAGGTGATAATGGGTGGAGAATACAATGAAATGATCGGCTATAACATCTGAGGCTTGTATAAATAAGAAAAATGTCTGTGGCAGTGTGATATCATGACTGTGCCCTTCACTTAGGATTTTAAAACTTGGCAATAAAAGAAGGTAAAGCATAGCTCTCAGCAGCAAATTAGATCACTCTAAACTGTATGAAAGTTTTCTAACAGCAGTGAGGATCCGTATTTTAATGATTCAAGTCTTTGTACCATCCAGGATAACTATGTTTCTTGGATTTTCTCAGCTCTTTGCAGTTTCATTTTATCTCTTTATCCTAAATTGAATTTGCCATTACACAATGATCTGAACACGTTATGGAATCACTGTGATGTATCACTCTCTCTGTACAATATACTGTAGATACCAGACAGTTTTGTTCATTGACAGTTCGAGAGAAACACAAAGTTCTTGCTATTTTAAAAATGATTATGACATCAAACGTTAACATTTAAATCAAATTAAATACCAAAGTTTTTCTTTTTCTTTCTAACTCCAAAACTCAAGTCGTTTGTGGAGGGTGACATTATATGAAAAAAGCCTATCAACAATCATTTTGACATATGCTGATGTGTACACTACCTTTATGAATCCAAGTCTGGGGCAACACATGTTCACCGACAGATAGACAGATAGGTAGATAGACAGGTTTATGAGTCATTAATTCAAACAGAGACGGCTTATTAACCAGTCTGTGTTCACAGCTGGCTTACACCTGATACCTTCAGTATCCCCAAGACCCCTTTTATGTGTGTGTGTGTGTGTGTGTGTGTGTGTGTGTGTGTGTGTGTGTGTGTTGGGGCATGGTCCAGTGGTGCTATAAAATGATAAGAAATGCTTTTACTGTTTCCTCTTGTGTGCCATGCCCTCCTCTAGAGGACAGCTTACAGTATCAAAGTACTCAAACACGTTTCAGATTTTTACATTAAAGGTCCAGTGTGTAGGATTTAGTGGCATGTAGCAGTGTAGGTGTGGAATGTAAATCCCCTTGTTATCCTCTGTTTCAAACGTGAAGGGAAAAAAAAAAAATTATGAAAGAGCAAGTATTTACTTTGTCTATTCTGGGCTACTGTAGAAACATGGCGCACTTCATGGAAGAGAATCTGCAGTGTCTGTTCATATAAAAGGCTCTTTCTAAGGTAGCAAACACATAACAATTATTATTTTAAGGTGATTTTACACAAATGAAATGGATGAAAAGTTAAACATGATCATACACAGCCAACATGGTTGTAACATACACACCCACCATGGTTCACACCACACGGTTTCCGGTATGTTACAAATGAAAGTATTGAAAAAACAGGAATACTATCAATAATGAGTTATGTTCCAATATGCTATTTCACTTCCAGTGAAAGTTGCTGAAAGGATGCAAACCTGGGAGAAAAAAACTGTCTTCTTTAGATGTATGTGTTGGCTCAGAAATCTACATTCATCATCTTTTGTTATGAGTATCGACAGCAGAAAGTCCTGAGGCAGTGAGTTTCACATGACTTGCAATTCCAATTATGACCACTACATCAAAAAAACCAAGCACTGCAACACACTGATGGTATGTGAATATTTGTCAAACCCCCTTTTAAATTGTCACTGTGTTATTCACAGCAAATGAGGAATAGTTCAACTGAATCGAGCTTGAAACACTTAAAGCTGATAGATCTCGCAGGTCGTGTAAGCTCATGTGGTGAAATAAATTGTCATACAAAGTCAGCTCAAACTGCCAGATAACAATTTTTGTTGTTATTTTTAAAATATGCGCACCTTATATTTGAAGTGATTTGTGTGGTTGCATTCAGACTCAGGAATGAAAGACTAGATGTCTCCATTAGGTGATATGTTGAAAAGTGTATGTCAGTGACTTCATTTCTTATTAAACCAATATTCCTGTCCTCATGCTAGTTTCTTGCCTTACTGAGGTTTAATGCATTCTTTTTGTTGAATGCATGCTCTTAAATTATATTTCCACTTCCTATTGAATGTTGTGTTGTGTCTATTTTCTAATTTGAATGAATGCAACCAGCTGGAGCACCAGTGATGCATTTACCCTCCCTAGTGTTGTGCAAATTAAGACGTCTTCAAAAGCAGCTTTCACAAAGTTACACAAGTCGGGACGATGTCACCTCCCCAAAAATTCAAAAGGACTAAGATGAGTACAGGAAATGAGCTAAAATTAGAGAGGTAACGAGCAAAGCAAAGCCAGTTTTGATTGGCAGTGATGTTCTCATGATGAAAAGATATCAAACTGTGATATTTGTAAACCGATCCACCTCTGATTTGAAGCCACATGCAGATCTATTTCAGCTCAGGTCTCAGCTGTGTCAACATGTTGATCTTCATACAGGGAAAAGACGTGATGCTCTTCCTGTGATGTCGGACAATGAAGCCTCCATTTGCAAACATGACGTCATCACACCTAAAAGCTAGTTATTAAAATTGCCTCTCATTTTGTGCAACAACTCAGCAGAGAAGAAGAGATTCGGGGGGTTAATTGGGTCTAGGGACACAGCACACACACACACACACACACACACAGACACACACACACACCACCAAATCCTCTTAGCTTTATAATGAAGGAAGTAGAGATGGGTAGAGGAAAAGAGAAGCAGAGAAACATGGTGAAAGAGGGCAGGATGGGGAGATGAGAGAAAAAAAAGAGGAGACAGAGATGCAGGTCAAGATAAAAGGATAAACACTGAGGGATAAAAAAAGAGGGGATGCTGTGATGGAAGGAACAGAGAAATAGGAGAGAGAGAGAAAAAAAAGTTGAAGGGGTGACAGTTAAGAGTGGATTGTAAAATAACAATGCTTTGTTGCCATGGAAACAAACATTTTTATCAGCCCGAGAGGCAAGGAAGTAACCCGCTTGTTAAACCTCTTGTGCTATCTTGTTAAGCTGTTGTTGTGTTTGTGCGAGCAACAGTATGTTTGCAGTCGTGGTGTTCCCTAATGAAAACACTGTGGGCACACGCTCTGTTTGGGGTTTGTTATTCTCTCTAGATTTCTGGATTAATTACTATCTCGTCTCTCAAATGAACGTGTGAGGTTTTCATATGGTTATAACGTCAGATAGAAACGAGTGCAGCCTGTATATTTGTATTTAGGCCACGGTGAGTTGGGAAGTTGAAAACTTTTGATTAAAAATCAGACTCTTCTTCTGCAGCACCCCGAGCAGCTCATCTGGTAGAGCGTGCACGCCATGCACTAAGGCTGCTGCTTCTTACTGCAGCAACGCGGGTTTGATTCCAACCTGCAGCTCTTTGCTGCAGGTTGCTGCAGGTACTTTCCTGTCTCTCTCTCTGACTGTCACTGTCCATATAAAGGCACAAAAAATAAAAATGACTATGGATTTTTCACAAGTTGAAAGCGTCTTATAATCCAACTAAGGTTGGAGAGTTTTCTCAATTCACAAAGGAGCACAATTGTTCTATAGAACTTACCTGAAAACAAAAACATCATCAAAATTGGTAATGTGGTGAGAGAAAGTTTTCACTTGACAGCAACAAAAGAAGCTGACGGTTCGATACGATGATGTATTTTGTCGTTTGGGACCAAAACAAACAAACAAATGTAGTCAGGCTTGTACTGCTATCAGTTTTACATAGTTTGAGCACAATACAGATCATTTGTATTCCAGCAAAGTGAAGAAATGTAGAGCATAGAAAGGTAATCATGCTACAGAGTTTACACAAATACCAGCCGTTTTACAAAAGAAAATATGTCTTGTAAGCCTCTGGGGAGCTCTGCGATCACAGACAAAATGCTCAAATCAGGTCAGTTCCTATCAGCGGCTCACACACACCTCCTCGCATGCTAATGCGGCACATCCCTTTTCAGCACAAAGCGCTGTCAACAAGAAGATCAGATCTAAGTCGTGCACCTGATGATGTGAAGGCAGACTGGCAGCTTATTTGATGGCCTCCCCAGGACATTCAGCCATTTTTTGGTCATGGGTGAATCAAATTTCCTCACAGTTTTACATCTCTTACCTTTATATATTTGATTCAAGTTAGAATCTCGAAGAGATTCATGTTTTGGATAATATTTATGGTTGATATTTTTTCTCACTGTTTACTGTTTATTTTGTATCATTGTTCCTGTATCCTTTCCTACTGCTGTTCACATTAAAAGCATTCAACTCCTGAAATACCGGGTGGCTTTTATTGTGAAGCAGTCACAGGAAACACAACGTTTATGATCACAGAAGTGTCCGTTCATTAGAAATACATAAACAAGACACTGTCTTTTGTATTGAAGTGTTGAGTTCATCACACCATTAAACCTGTGAGAAAGCAAATTAAAGACTAAAGAATTACTGTGCACTCCCTGTACAATCTGCATATCCACTCACAGCTACAATAAGTATTAGAAATATCAACAGTTATTAGCTGCATTAAAGTATTTCTCCTGCAGTTTTCACAGCAGAAGACTGTAAAATAATTTTGGGTCCTGCAATGCGCTTTAGAAAAAAGTGACTCATCCACACACAGATGATGGAGCTGTATTATAGTCTGTGTTTGTCAATGTCAATTTATTTATGTAGAATTTTAATCTTATACGCTCTACAGTGGGCAGATTATTGCACAGGAATTTCTTGGTCAGCTAAGACAGTAAACGGATCAGGGGAGAATATCATATCGAAGTTTGGCACAAATACACATACACATACACCAGACGATCCTTCTCCATCACTTTTTTCCTCATTTGCAGTGAACCTCTCTCTCCCTCTCTGTGATACTGCTGATTCCAGTGTCACAGAGTTGCAGAGCCATGCAGTTATTCCATTGAGTTATACCGTATCTACTCTAGCGGAGGGGAACAGGATCATATCTTTCGTCTGAGACAAAGATGAAAGGCAGAAGTTATGTGTGTAATCGCCAGAAACCACACAGACCACACTGAAGGCTTTTTCCAAAAAGAAGACCAAATTAATGATAAGGGCTAAAAGGCTTTGATGTCATTATTAAATCAAAAAAAGTTTTATCTTTATCATTATGAGGTTTTATTTTCATCAGGCTATCAAATTTAATTTCTCGGCCCATGAAAAGAAAAGGAATTCTCCTATTTCCAAAAAAGATAGTAAGATATTTCTGACTATTATCTTTACTTTTTATTAACCGTAATGAGTCTGCTAAGATATTTGGGTTTTTGTCCCTGCTCACACTCTTAATTTGTCAGTCTACACTCCAACAAAAGACTGTCATTGTTAGATAAATGTTGAGACCGCTGAAATAGACTGACTCACTCCATCTGTGTTCATGTGTGTGTGCATGTGTTATAGGACACAGGGGGAACAAAGGATTTCCATGACACAAGGGGCCCAGGACAGGACTGAAGGGGGGTGCAAAGGGAGGGGGTAAATTAGGAAAACGTAGGCCGAGCAGAGCCGTGGATAGACTCTGGAGGAGTCGAGACAACAGAAGAGGGGATCAGAGGATAAATGAGGAATAAATGACAGGGAAGTTTTAGAAAGACATGCTTTAATGGTTTTAGGGTTTCTGCAGTCTCTGAGCCTCAGAGTCATTCAACTTTGTCACACAAAGCTCGGCTGAAGTCTGGTTAAGTCAGCTCAGGTCTGCTCAGTTAATGTGAGACCGTGTGGACCAGTTAACTGAATTTTTGGGCTTGAAAAGTCAACTTAGACAACCAAAGTCATTCTGCCCTTGCATCATTTCTAATCCTCTTTGACATTGTCTGAAATCCTTCACCACAAACTATAATTTTGAACGTACCAGTGTGATTGTAGCTGTTTGAATCTCTGTTAACGACAGTTATAGAATAATAAATAGAAACAAAACAACCCAGTCTAGAAATTATGACGGCAAAAAATAAACAGCAAAAGACCTTTTAATGTTTGTTTTTTTATCCATATAAGGACAACTTGTTAAGTAACTTCTTTGTAAAAACATATAAGCAAAATGTTTCTTTTGTTTTCACAATTAAAAGTGTTTGTGATTATATTAAGGTACTCCCAGCACGCAAAATCTTGAGAAAGTAAATAGCAAGTAAAGAACAAGACGTAATTAACGTTTGACCGAGAAACCTTTCCCTAAACCTGACCAAAGTGCTTTTGTTATCTGAACTAACTACAAAATCCTGCACTGTGTACACCCACCATCCACTCCAATCCTCACAGAAATTATGTTTTCTTCAAAACGAAGCTGGCAGAACAATTTGGAATATATATACACATGTCATTTTCGAGGAGACAAATGGCAAGTCAGTGTGATTATCAGGCTACACACAACATTTTCTGTTAACCAGATACTATTTTATGTGAAATCTGTTAGATTGTTTTGCATTTATTGTTCTTCCTCTAAAAAACAAAGCAAAAGTTTTGTCTCAGGGTTAAAATAAATTTCTAACGAGGTTTTCCCCTTCAGGAAAGCAAACGAGAAAACAAGCATGCGTGGAGTAACAGCAGGGACAAAAAGGATTTATGAACAATTTTATGTTCAAACAACTCTCAGCCCAAATGTTTCTTTCTTAAGACAAGTTTAACCTTTTACATTTAACTTGACACAAATTCATTGTTGGTTGAAAGTGTTTTACTTTTATTCTTGTTTTTTTATCTAGTTTCAGATTTTTGTTGTGTTTTTACTGTGTGATTTGATGTTTTTTTTATGTTGCAAGTTGTGTCACACTGAAGTAGAGCATGTGAACACTCTCCCATGTTGTCACGCTTTTCTAGAAAATGCTTTGTAAAATCTGGTTTGATGGTTGATTATCAGTGCTCACCCAGACGTCTGTTGTTCCCCCAACAATAGACTACTACCACCAGCCCCTCTTTGCAGTGTGTGTGTGTGTGTGTGTGTGTGTGTGTGTGTGTGTGTGTGTGTGTGTGTGTGTGTGTGTGTGTGTGCGTGTGTGTGTGTGTGTTAATCATGCAGCTCTTATCAGCGACCGTCAGACCTGCAGAGTCTCCGATGTGCTCCCTGCTGATAGCTGCGAACACAGAGGTCTCCTCCCCCATTGGGGTTTTAAATAGAGAACTAATAGACCTCGGCTTGGAAAATAAAAGCCGAAGATCATTACCAGGCAAGAGTGACAACTCGGTAGAACAGTAACTAGAGTAAGAAGCAGCTGATGATATACTGGCTTCTTGAAGTGCAGACGCCGCTGCACGAAATCCCTCCAACCAACAGCATCCACAATTTACACAATGCTGCTGCGAAAAATAATGAAAACATGCTTCATCAAGCAGAAGATCTCGGCTTTTTTATTCAACCCCACACTGTCTTTTGCATGCGTTTGACAAAAATAGAGAAAAGATGTCTCAGAACTGTATGAAAACCACAAAAAAATGAAATCTAAAGGTACTTTTTTTATTTTAAATATCATATTTATGTTACCATCTCCTAAAACAATCATTAAAATGTGCATATTCCTAGAAAGCATTTCCTGGATTGTCTCTGTTTTCTAACCTGAGGCATGAGAGGTCAGACTGAGTCCACGGTGTATGTTTTGAATCATGTCCTGCAACTCGTGACTCTGACTCTGATTTCAGCTTTGACGTTGAGAGAAAGACACACAGAGAGGAGGGGGGATGGAAGGATAAAATCAGTCATTAGAGTCTATTCACTGTGTCTCTATGGTGCCAATGGAAAGGCTCTTAACCTGCTGACACACACACACACACACATACATACACACACTAAGAGAGAGGGAGCTGTAATGAACAGTCGAGGGAGTCCATTGCCCCTTCTGTTCACATTTAGACTCTTGATTGGCCGAGACCTCTGACCAGAAAGGTTAAAAGGTCAAATTTGTGACCCTAAGGACAGCTGTGTGTGCAGTGTGTGTGTGTGTGTGTGTGTGTGTGTGTGTACAGTAGCAAAAGCTAAAACTACCCTGAATATTTGGATGGAGAACTTGGTCAAACCTTGATGAGAGTTCATATAATATAATGGGTCAGTGTGAACAGCAGGTCAGCGCCTCATGAACTCGAGGTCTGTTTGGATGTGTGGGAACTCCAGGCTGCAGTTGACAGCTCGTTAACAGAGGGAGATTTGTCCGCCAACCCCAATCATTCTCTTTCTCTCGCCCCACCCCCCCTCAGGGGTCTGCAGCAACAAGGTCAAAACCAGAGGTGGAGGGAGGGGGGCGTGATCGAGGCAGGAAGGTGTTTGCGCTGATATTTCACTTAACCACACGCATACACATGCACACGCCTGATATCAGTGGATGATGCGTGTGTCTCCACAAAAATAGAATTTGAGGCTTTGAAGATGGGAGACCACTCCTCTTTGTTTTCTCACTCCTCTTCTTCTTCTTTGTGTCCGGGCCTGAGCACCACTTTATGAAACCCTGCAGAGTACTGTGAGCAACAAACAAGAAGAAAGCCAGAAACAGCAGAAAGAGAAGAACAGATGGAGAAATCACCTGCAATCACCTCATTAAAGTAGCTATAATTGATATGATTATAATAACAATATAAAAATACTTGTGGTGATGAACCTGCAGCGAATTATCACCTGAATCTGCAGCTCCCCCTCGGTTTTACAGAGCTTCGTACTGAGTTTCAGCTCATTGTTAAGCAGTAACTTTACTGTTTTGCTTCACTCTTGCTGCTCTCTGAGGATAATTTTTGGTCACAGCAGGCTGCTGTTTTGAGTGAAAAAACCTCTAAAGACTCACTGTACACTATCTGCTCGGCACCAAACGTCTGACAGACATAATTAGCTGGTGAAAATAGTGGAGCATTTAGCAGCTAAAAAGCCAGATATTTCCCTCAGGAGTTGGTTGAGCCCAAAATCAGAGCTAAAAGAGTCAGAGTTCCATTCATCAGGCAAACACAAACAAGAATGCTAATGTTGCTCCAAACCTGCTGGATGTGTAAATAAGCAACTGTTTGCTAACAAGTTTAATGCCATCTCAGCATTAATGGTGATGATTCACTTCAATTTTATTCTCATGACACTTTCCTTACAGAGCAGGTCTAGACTGTACTCTTTATAATATTATTTACAGAGACCCAACAACTCCCACCATGAGCAAGCACTTTTAGCAACAGCGTCAAGGAAAAACTTCCTTTTAACAGGCAGAAACCTCGAGCAGAACCCAGGTCATTGGTGGGCATCTGCGCAACTGGTTGAGTTAAAGATCGAGGGGAGAGTTCAGTGCATCATGGGAAGTACCCCTGCAATCTAGGCCTTTAGTAGCATAACTAAGGGGTGATTCAGGACTGATCCGAGCCAGCCCTAGCTCTAAGCTCTATGAGAAAGGAATGTCTTAAGCCTATTTTTAAATGTGGAGAGGGTGTTTGTCTACAGAACCAGAACTGGGAGCCTGTTTCACAGGAGAGGAGCTCAATAGTTGAAGCTCACATTCTACTTTTGGAGACTATAGAAACCACAAGGAACCCGGCATACAGTTGTTCTAGTGGGGTAATAGGGTATGGTGTCTGACCGTTAAGAGCTTTGTAGGTAAGGAGATGGATTTCAAATTCTGTTCTGGATTTTACAGGTAGCCAATGCAAAGAAGCCAAAATGGTGATCCCATCTACAGTAACTATATCTTTAGAAGGAGAGTTTCAGAGGTTGTTTGGGGCCAATCGCAAGAATGATATGTCAGTTTTTTGTTCACAGCATGACAAAAATTGTTAATGTGGTATGCTGATATCAGATTTGTCCACTGAACAGACATACTCCTGACCTGGTGACAACTCGGGACAACAATGTGTGGACCCTCTTAATGACAGAAGTCAAAATTGATAACTTCATGTAAGAACAGGTTTTAAAGAAGGATCAGAGGTGTTTTTATTTTACATTTTTATTGTAACATTGTCCTTTGTATATGTTGAACTGCATCTATTCCTGGCATATATTAGCATGCAGTTTTGTGTCTTTCTGTTACTAATCAATCAATCAATCAATCATTTCTTCTGTAGTGTCTTGGCAGGGAATGATTTCAAAATGTTTTCCTGGTTCCTTTGGAAAGGAGTTTTGAATTGCTGTGGTATAAGAGTTTGACAGCCTCTTTCTAATCTGTTTCTATCTTCCGTCCGTCACTCTGCAGTCTCTTACACGCATGATTAAAGTTCAAATGTAGCTTCCAGCCAATAGCACCACTCATAGTTCATCTCCAAAATGTCACTGAAATAGGGGCAAATGACCAATTTTAAAACTCAAAACAGCTCTGTTTGCTTCGCCTGCACATGATGTGAGTGTGGATATTGTAATTGAGGCAACTGGTTGTTGTTTATGTTTTTGTGCCGCTCCACAGTTTGCTCGTTTGCAACACTGTATTTTTTTAAAAAAATAAGCACTAAGTGGAGCCACACAGCAGCCCGAAAGTTTGGCACAGGGCAACTCGGGGTCAGACTGCCAAATGGAAACACTGCACTGCTTAATAAATAAATAAAAATATCAAGTGAGACATTGTTAAGAAAATCACATCACATGCTAATTGCTTATCATTTCACCCTTCTCTCTGTAATCTTTGCCAAACGTGACAGTAATTGTGGGGTGCAGAGCCACATGTCAGCAGGGGATCACTACCTGCAGAGAAGATGAAAAAGATGACAAAGAAAAGAGATAAAGGCGGAGAAAATCCCACAAAGAAAATGCAATGGGAGTTATAACCTAAATGTAAGTACAAAACTAAAGCCTTTAAGCCACAATTGGCAGTTCCAAAATGAATCAGTCCATGCAGGATGTATGACAGAATAGAAAATAAACAAACAGAGGCGAAAGGGACAGAGAGGTGTAGAGATGGAGGAAGGTAAAGAATTGGGCCAAGCAGGGATCAGCTTCACACAGAGATCACAGACATGGAGCGCTGTCTGTCTGTCTGTTTACCTCCCTCGCTCCATCTTTACCTCCATCACTGTCTGCTCTCTATCTAAGGTTGTCTCGGAGAGAGGGAGAGAAACGGGGAGAGTCAGAGAGAGAGAGAGAGAGAGAGAGAGAGAGAGAGAGAGAGATGAAAGATAAGCAAAGGCGGGGAGCTGCAATAAAAACAGGCATTTAGAAGAAAGAAAGAGGAGAAAGAAGACAAGAAGGAATTGGAAATAGCTGTTTTATGGCCGGGTCAATGAAAGCAACAATGGTCCTCTCTCTCTATTTCTTTTTTTCTCAATAGGCTGTAGACAAAGCAGTGAGGTCAGAGAGCAACAGAGAGGAAGACCAAACTGATCAATAGACGTTTTCACCAAACAACAGCATCTCCCATTTTTTTAAAAAGCTCCTGATTCAGTGTGGCATACATGTCCTGTTAGTAAAAACAACTGAAAATGTTTGCCATCATAAAAAAATGTAAAAATGTAAAATGTTCTGTAAAAATTGACTATATGGAACAGTATGGAACAAAGAGGTGTAAAAAGATGCTTGCAGTACAATCACTCAGACAGTCATATATCCCTGGTTTCCCTCGGTTAGATACTCAAATAGAAAACGGCTTATGTTTGCAGATGACTCAGGAATCAGCATGACCTCCGCCACAGTCTGCACACAATCTCCTCTGCAGCCATGTGAACACTGCCCACAATTATTCATGTGTAAATACTCACGCCCTCGTCATTACTGGAGGTGTTTTTCCCATTCTGGTGCTGTTGTGGGTGCTTTGGACAAATCTACAGCAAGCACATGGGGAGACCCCTCAAGAAACAGACAAAAGACATACACTATATTGCCAAAAGTATTCGCTCACCTGCCTTGACTCGCATATGAACTTATGTGACATCCCATTCTTAATCCATAGGGTTTAATATGACGTCTGTCCACTCTTTGCAGCTATAACAGCTTCAACTCTTCTAGGAAGGCTGTCCACAAGGTTTAGGAGTGTGTTTATGGGAATTTTTGACCATTCTTCCAGAAGCGCATTTGTGAGGTCACACACTGATGTTGGACGAGAAGGCCTGGCTTTCAGTCTCCAGTCTAATTCATCCCAAAGGTGTTCTATCGGGTTGAGGTCAGGACTCTGTGCAGGCCAGTCAAGTTCATCCACACCAAACTCTCTCATCCATGTCTTTATGGACCTTGCTTTGTGCACTGATGCACAGTCATGTTGGAAGAGGAAGCTGTTCCCACAAAGTTGGGAGCATGGAATTGTCCAAAATCTCTTGGTATGCTGAAGCATTCAGAGTTCCTTTCACTGGAACTAAGGGGCCAAACCCAGCTCCTGAAAAACAACCCCACACCATAATCCCCCCTCCACCAAACTTTACACTTGGCACAATGCAGTCAGACAGGTACCGTTCTCCTGGCAACCGCCAAACCCAGACTCATCCATCAGATGGCCAGATGGAGAAGCGCGATTCGTCACTCCAGAGAACGCGTCTCTACTGCTCTAGAGTGCCTTACACCCCTGCATACAGTGCGTGACCTCACAAATGCACTTCTGGAAGAATGGTCAAAAATTCCCATAAACACACTCCTAAACCTTGTGGACAGCCTTCCCAGAAGAGTTGAAGCCGTTATAGCTGCAAAGGGTGGACCAACGTCATATTAAACCCTATGGATTAAGAATGGGATGTCACTTAAGTTCATATGCGAGTCAAGGCAGGTGAGCGAATACTTTTGGCAATATAGTGTATTTGACGTCTCCTAAAAACACTTTTACAATGGCTGCCCTTAAACCAGTCAATAAAAGGTTCATAGTTAGTTCAACAAACTTTGGAAGACTACTTACTTATCTCATATTAGCTTCAGCTGAACCACATCCTTTATATTCAAAAGTGCATTAGGAAGGGATTTTTTATTGGCCAGCATGAATAGTAGTAATGATTACAGCAAGCAAAACATATGGGTATGTGAGCGTCGTTTTGAGGCAGGTTTTAGATATATGAACCTGTCCTTCATGCCTTTTGTGATTATACTGGCTCTGTCTAAAGAAGAACTACAGAAGCTGCTTCCTCCTCTGCAAAACTACTGTGAATCTGGAGAAGATCAAATCATTTCAAGGGAAATCCAGACCTGTTTTAACTGGGCTGTACTGGAATTAAACAAACCAATAACTAAATATCTTCAAGGCAAATTCAGTTTGGCTGTGAATGACCTTCTATGCCTACTACACCAACCTGAATCCTGCTAAAAATACTCCAATCCATTAAAGCAACTTCTCTAAATAGTATGGTGAAGTGTGGGGCACACAAGAAACACAACAAGCAACGGGTGCCGAGCTGAATTTGACCAGCTTCCTGATTTAAAAAAAGAGAACAGTTATATGTGTCACATTTTATATGTACGATTCAAACAAATAAGCTGATTGAGTCTTGTGCTCCCTTCTTTGTACAATGAGCAAGAGGTGCATTATGTATGGTATATGTTTGTGTGTGTGTGTGACTGTGTGTGATTGGACAGATTGTGAGGAAAGGAGCAGTCAAGAGATCATGATGACAAAAAAATAAGATGCACACACTTAGACATATACACAGGAAGAGAGGGGATGAGGAGTGTAATCATCTCCAATCAAGATGTTATTGATTTACTGCTTGATTTCTCTCTCTCCCTCTCTCTCTCTCTCCCTCTCTCTCTCTCTCTCTCTCTCTCTCTCTCTCTCTCTCTCCCAGCAGCACCTGGCTCTTGTCACAGTAGGACACTGAGGCTCAATAGCAGCAGTGAGACAGACAGTTATACATCATTATCTCTCTCCGTCTCACACACAAACATAAAGTCTGTAAAGTCTGTGTGTCTGTTCTCTGGTCACTGGCTCCAGGTTGAAACTCACACAGATGTTTTTTGCTCTCTTCTGCTCTTCTGATCACGATTGGCTGCTTGTCTGCAGCCACGACGCCAACGCACAAATATACACAAACAGAAGATCCATCAGTTTTCAGGACACTTAAGTGTTTCCATTTAGGACAGAGTGCCTCTAAACTTCCTTTCTCTACTCTGCAGTAACCTTTAAAGGTCCAGTGTGTAGGATTTAGTGGCATCTAGTGGTGCAGTTACTCTCCACTCTTGTCACCATCTCCATCTCAGTGTGAAGGACAAACTATAAAAATGCA
>OX336899.1:20949428-21015084 GCA_946959425.1 Argyrosomus regius
AGATAGATAGATAGATAGATTCCCTAACCCTTTGTCTTCTTCCAGCTGCCTTTCTTCTTTGTGAGGCAATGCTTTCCCCCTTTCTTCTCCTCCACCCATCCATCCATCTCGTCATTCCTCCGTCCCACCATCTCTTCGATATTGATGAAGTGACGGGGCCACAGGCTGAAAGACACCACCTCATCTGGTTTAAATTACCTCCACACCACACACACACCTGCACCAGCACCAGCACGGCTGTGTGTGGGTGGGTGTAGAGCGGGGGGGGGGCCTCTGGGATATGTGGTGCGGGAACGCCCATGACCCCAACCATACAGATAAACACACACACACACAACAGGGAGAGAGCAACAGAGCGGGTGGGGTGTGAAATAAGCTGTAAGGCAGAGGGGATATTAAGCTGCCACATGTGTTCTGTTTACTATTCTCTAATTAACCCCCAGGCTGTCTTATAGACTGCACACACACATTCACACACACACACAAACCATATCTCGTCTGCAGTAAATTGGCTCTGGTATCATACGGTCTGAACACCATCAACAGTGATATTATGTTGCTCAAACATTTAAAAAGATACTGATATAAAAATGAACAGGGCCAGCGGTTAACTGTACATGAAGGATAAGTGTGTGTGACGATGCTGACCTCCAAGTTTGACTCATTTACCCGTCCCATGATGCACAGAGGGCGGCCATCTTACTCATGCCGATGATGAATGGCTCACCAGGCAATACGCACCAGAGATGTATGAGTTTCCTCCACCTGCAACCATTTTGTACGTCCAGAAGAAAGACTATTGTTAGGCTGCAGGACTGATTATAATGAGTCTATGTTCCTCAGCTCATACAGTCTGCAGTGAAAGGTAACTACAAAGTACATGCATGAGTTATAAGAGTGCACAGGGATTGTGTGGAGCTTGTACGTCTATGCCAAGCTGCCTTCACTCCAGTCTGCCTCATTTAAGAGAGTCATTTAGTTAATTTAGTGCCAAAAGTTTTTCTGGCCATTTTGCTGGCAGCTTTTCTGGTTTTGACAACAGCAAAGACCTCTGTAGAACATTTGAGGGAGCATGCAGCCCCCTTTCAGACAATCCTTTAGATAAATAACAGTAATATTTAATACTGTTATAGTGATTTGACCAGCAAGTCCTCCAAATTAAATGCCAAAATATGTTCTTTATTTGTCAAAATGACACTTCACTAAAGTTAGGGGACCTTCATCTTCATTGTTACAGTAATAAAAATGTTTCTGATGTTTGGTATCAGTCTATTGTTTGGTTGCATCCATCCAGTCTGACTTCATCCCTATGCAGATTTTGTTGCTCTATACCAACATCACCACGGTCCCGAGAGGGCTTTGTCACTCGAACATAACAAATATCATTTTGGAGCGCTTGCTGAAACAACTGATGACAATCTCTATGTCACGTACAGGCCTAACAGTTATTATTCCGTCCATTTTGATGTTGGTCACCAGCTCACCATTACCACATCAGTTGCATCACGTGCATGCTCGCGTTCACACCCGTGCCAACAGAGCTCAAGATACAAATGGATTCAAACATCCGCAGCACCACTAATGGTCAAAAGCTCCACGGGGTACCTTTAATCCTACTTTTACAGTTTTGCTGATGGAGGCAGAGTCATTAAAACTTTTATTTAAAACATTTACAGACTGAAAGCCAAGTAATAATACTTCTACCCAAGGAAGTTTTGTAGTATTCTTTCCAAAACTAATTATTTACATTAAGGTATCTATTTTCAGGTCTATTTTAATATCTCAAAATATGTTATTTGCGAGAATACAGTCAAATATTAAAAAACCCTCAGAAAACAAAAAAAAACAACCCACGAAACTTTAAGGAAGAACAGTTTATCTGAAGCCATGCATCACATGTTTGGCACCATTAAGAGACACTTTTCCAATTGTTCTCCACTTCCTCCCAGTTAACACACTTACTAAGTTCTGCATTACACAATTAGTTTATTGGCTCTGTACTGTATCACATTAACTATCAAAACCTGTGGGAAAAGCACAAACAAATTATTTCTTTTTAGTCTAAACCAGTTAAAAGGGAGCATTTACAGAGGAAAGAGAGGTGGTATGTGCCCCTATGTGCACATGCGATGATATCACCAATAATGTAATCAGCTGTCACCAGTAATGCTCTCATCTTTCCTAATAGAGTGAGTCAGAGAAGAGAAGTGAAGAAGAGTGGGCGGACACTTGCTGCGTTTCGAGTGTTGGAAAATGAGCGGCTTCTTAATAGAATTCACCATGGTGCCTTTTCCTAAGGTGTCGCACACAGATACATACACACTGAACACAGAAACACACACAGATTCATGTACACACAGAGGGCTGGGGGAAGTGAGCAAGTCTAATTGAAAAGAACCAAGCAGAGAGAAATCTGATAGCTGCAATCTGGCCCGAGGGGGGAGAAAAAAAAAGGGAGGTGAGCAATAGAAAAAGGGAGAGAGATGGGGTGAGACGAGGAGACAAGACAAGGAGGGACAAAGAGATGGAGAGAGAGAAGACGGAGGAGGAGAACACAAACAAAGTGAAAGACAGGTGTCATGAGGTGATCACTGTTTCTTTTGTTTTGGTTTGGGGTTTTTTTTGGGACAATTTCAGACTTTTATCAGAGGTTTTGGTGCCATCCTGCAGAAACAGTGCATGTCCAACAGCTGTGAAGCAGAAGGTTGTCTGCCACTATCAAAACACATATGTGGAGGTGAATGGAATTTTGTTTGTTGGCTTCACAGCATTGAAAAATGATTACCAACAAATTAGTCCCAAAGAAAAATGTTCACAGCTTGTTCTGTGGATGTTTCCACAAGTAACAAGGACACTGTTTATGACAAAAAAAAAGGTGTTGCTGTTAAATTTTGATTACCACAAATAAAAATAGATTTTCCTCCTCTGTTTTAAGGTGAGAGTCTCAGAGATCTCAAAACCTGGACAAATTTAACCAAAACTACCTGACAAATGTCAAGGATGGTGCAATAAAGTCAGGAGATTTGTTTCCATGAGGACGGTGATGATGGTGTGTGCAGATATCCAGGTTATTAACAATAAAATCACACCCAGTCAGACAAACAGGAATAAATTTAATACATTTAAAGCATAACACAGGCTTACCTAGGTTAAAAGGTCAGTTTGCCCAAATGACAACAATAAATGTACTTTTATTTATTGTATTCTAACATATTCTCCATTGAGATTTCTTCTGCCACTTCATTATAATGGAGGTTAATAGGAGTTCATTCCAACCTTGTTTTCTAAGAAATGAAGAATTACATGTGTAAAACTAAACCGAGACAACAAGTTCAATGCATGTCTCACAACTTCAGCAAATAAGCTGCCAGATTTAACCAGGGGTAAGGAAGGATGTGTATCTCTGAAG
This sequence comes from Argyrosomus regius, assembly GCA_946959425.1. Lineage (NCBI taxonomy): Eukaryota > Metazoa > Chordata > Actinopteri > Sciaenidae > Argyrosomus > Argyrosomus regius. The sequence goes on from OX336899.1 coordinate 20,952,838, forward strand.
GCCTGGGTCTTCTTGAAGGCGCTTGCCTTATTTTATTTCTGGTCGTATAAATGCCATACGGCATTCTCATGTATATTGTACATGTGCTGACCCTAAAAACAAAGCAAGTACCTAACAATACACTGTATGTGCATGAATCACTACTGCATCTGAGGCGAGATTAACAATAAAATTATATGGTATTCATGTAACACTCAACAATACTACCCTGCTGTGTTTTAAGCTAAATCCCTCTGCTGTGTTTTAATGCTGCAAACAAAAACTGTGGTCGGCTCAGTCGTCACCAGTGTTTGTTGAGTGCTGACTCAGTCGAAGCTGTCATTATTTCTTCAGCTGTCTCACTTTCCTCTGGCCTTGCACATTTGTCTCATATTATTGACTGTTTTTATGTCAGGCTCGCGGTGTGTAATCATTTTTTAGTTGTGACTGACAGCTTGTATAGAGGAACTCACTGCGTTGATCTGTCACACTCGGAAAAATAAAGATGCTAACAAATTGATGCCATATTGTAGTGCGACCATTTTTGCTCCCAGAAAGAACATTGCAGAATATTTCTCTAAGTGGAAAAATGGAATCTGACAAATCAATCTACGCAACAGTAGGACAATAAAATTGGTTACCTTGCTGATAAGTTGGAGGTATGTGGCGTGTCGCCTGCTATGCCAATGTCTAGTTTTGTTGGCTTTGAGATATATGATCACAGCTAAATACATTATATTTCATTTGACTACCTCATAATGAAAGTCACCCTATGTTTTGCCAGTTGACCATTTTTATGTGAAGCAGCAGCAGTAGGAAATGTTCAGTTTGCATTAGCTCGCAGCTTAAAACAGTTCTGATACGACTGTAAGACAGTGAACTGTAAAAAGTGAGGCTCATTTTTAAGAGATAAAATTAGAAACATATGCATAATTTTCACAAGAATGTAGTCCACCACAAACAACCAAAACTACTCTATTGAGAGATAATTACAGAATGGAAAGACACTGATTGACATTTGATTTCACAAAAGTCTTCAGTATTATAACTTCTTGCATAAACAGGTCCTTTAACAAAGGTTTCTGTGGACCCAACTGGTTCAGTAAACAACCTGTTTTGAAAAGGTTAAAAGATGGTATGTGTTAGCTGTTATCATTATCATCATTTTAACCCCTAAACCTAATCCTTATTTGGTAATTAATGTTTATTTAGCAATAATGACACACTTGCAGTACATTATCCCTTACATAATATTTTTGAATTTGTTTTTACAGACACAAACAGGTTCTACCTTCTCCCTAATTAAACCTTTTTCCTCCCTGATAGTGCATCAGAATTATTTATAACCATCCTTTTTTTCTGAGGTTGTTGCAGATTTCACAGCTTGAACCGTGGGGTCTTTTAGCCAACAGCACCATGACAAAACAGAGAGAAAAAAGAGTGAGAGTCCTGCATAATGTCCCTTTGTCCTGCCCACACACACACACACACGCACACACACATAATGAGATGGACACACAAAGTTTGGACACCAACATGGACTAATGAGAGGTAAGAGTAATTTGTGTTACTCAGATATAGTAACAGCAAAGGACACAAAGTGAATTATATTATAAGCCAAACAAAGGCCATGCACATACACACACACTCACACACAGCAGCACGGTCTTTGTCTTGTTTCCACCGTCTTAACTCTCACATGTAATTAGCCTCACTCTCTCTGTCCGTCGCAGATACCGATAGCACACAGGAGGGGGTCAGTGTGTGTGTGTGTGTGTGTGTGTGTGTGTGTGTGTGTGTGTGTGTGTGTGCGTGTGTGGGTGGGTGGGTATGGGGACAGGGGGGGTCCGAGTGTCTCAAGAGACAGGTTATGACAAATAAGATTAATGTGTCCCCTATTTCCAGACTGGTGCATTGGCCTCTCTTCTGCTCACACACACAGTCACGTCATAAAAAAACACACATACACACCACCCTGATAGCTTTTTCTCTCAGGAGAGGGTCCATATGGGGACTAGAGCCGGGTGGGAGCGTGGGTGTGTATGTGTGTGTGTCTAGGACGTCACCTCTCTGTCTTTTTCCTTTGTTGTCACGCACGACTTAAAAACAATTATATTTAAAGATGAAATCCAGACTCTATTATGTCTTTGGAGATTTACAGCTGCTTCATTTTATTCTGTAACAAAGTTTTTGTTTTTTTTTTATCCTTGATCCAAACACATAAAGTACAGAAAAGAGTAAAAATAGATACAGGAATAACGACTAATATATAACCTGCACATGACAATGAGGGTGAACTGGATATAAAAACTGTTTTTGATCATTGTTAAGTAAATACAAGTATCTCTATGTCTACATTCAATTATTGTTTCCTAATATGGTCAGTAGAAATATTAGGTCATGTAACGAAATGTTTGTTCAGTTGTTGAGAAAACACGTAAAAGATCGTTTTTCTCCTTTCAACTGACAAAAATATTGTGTGTGTCCACAAGAAGTTGTCAAGTTTTTCCTCGCATGGACGTCAAACGTGCACACCTGTTTGAAAGTGCAGTGCCAGTAAGGGGCGATAATGACTGGAGCAACGGACAAACGTACGTAGTATAATTTATCCATGTATCAAGGAGGTTGGGGTGTATAGATCAGTCAAATAAACACCATCATTTCACCCAGGAGTGGTGGTTTGTGTCCAGTGTGAAACCAAAAGTCAACATTTATTTTAGGTATATATAAGTTATGTCAGGTATGTCAGTTACAATCTTTTCCTCAACCTAACCAAGTAGCTTTGTTGCCTAAATTTTAACCTGCCGCTGCACATTTATTATTACCAGAATGAGAACGCATTGAAAACATAACACTGCCATGGTGGACCAGCGGATCTATTACACACTTTGGTGTGATATCAATGTGACACAGTTTAAACTGCGCTAAATAAATGGCAAAAAATTAACAATATGACTGATTCTTATTATTATAATTTGGATATTTGGGGGATTTGTCCAGGGTGTACCCCTCCTCTCACCCAATGTCAGCTGGGATCAGTTCCAGCCCCTCATGACCCTGATGTATGGATGTATGTATGTATGGGTGAATGGATATTTTATGGGTATGTTCTTCTTCCCAGTTACACAGATGTCACAATGTATCATACATGGCTGTGTTAAATTGATCACACATTATGTTGATGATATTTTTGTTTAAGACTATACAGTATATATTTCGTTGCTTCTTTGTGTTTCTCATTTCCTAAAGTTTAACCACAGCGAACGAGATCAATCGCCGACAGCGTCTTGCTCCAGTTTCACCAACAAACATGGCACGTCGTCTCATGGTTCAGTCGGTTCGACTCCAGCGACAATTCGACATGAGAGCTGATCTGAGTTCAGTGCTGATGATGCTGTCAGATATGTCGGCAAGCGCGCTGATGTCGTCTGCGGATCTAAAGTGTGTTTGTGTGTGTTCTGAAGAGTGAGGGAAATTCATCTGTCCACACACGCACAAATGCTGCTGAACCGGCACGCCCCTGCCCCTTTTGACCCTTGACCTCAGCTCTTTTGGCCCCTCCATGCTTGAGTGGTCATTATATATAACCGAGACAAAGAGGAAATCTGTCTGTGTGAGACTGAGAACGAGAAAAAAAACGTGAATGTATGTTGTGCAGTGTAAATGAGGTTGATGAACCTCACTGTTACCCAAAACAACTCAAATTGAATTAAAAACACAGTTTAATTGCCAGCTAGATAATGCTCACTATCTAGAAACTGGTAGGGAGTTATTTAAACTGCCTGCAGAAATACTGCATATGTAAGAGACACCCACAATGAGTCTTGCGGTTATTGAACAGTAACAGTGTGAAGCTAATAGAAGAGGGATACGAGCTGAGCTGCTGATTCATTTAAGTATTTCCAGGATAATTTAACAGTTCTGTAGGTTTATATTGTAGCTATTTTCTATAAATATTGCATCTTTACTGAAAAACTGTGGCAGTTTTCCTCTGATGTCACAATTCCCCCAAGGTGGGAAGCTTAAATGCCATTATCAAAAGTATGTTGTACTGTTGTGTTCTTGGTTGCAAGATACATAAATGCAGAGAATCTGACAGCTCATGTTTATTTTACTGCTTCCTGATTGATTCCTGATCCTGCAACAGAAAAGACAGTTGATAGTGAAAATCTGGAGGGACATCAGGCTGTAACTCAAGGTAAAACCATTCATGAATATGAATTAGTGGAGTTTGTGGGTGAAGTCAACACAAATTGTCTTAAACCTGCATTCTTTCTAATGATCAGCAGGGGGCAGCTTCCTGGCTGCAAAAAAAAATAGAATAAATAAATCTGATTGTATTGAGCTTTATGGAAAAACAGTAAACAGTGGTAAACAGTAAACAGTTTCCTCATGAGTTTATGATCTCAAATCTCAAATCTTCCAAACAGCATGATGTTCATTTTGTAAATTATGGTTCAAAGTAAGACAGATGATAAACCAGAGTATGATTTAGGGCATGGCCAACTTGTGACTGACAAGTCATCCTCAGTGAGTTCAACTAATGCAACACACCAAGCTCACAAAACCCAGATCGAACTGTAAAACTAGGCAGTGCATTGACTATTTCTCAAACATATTCTAGTGCACTGTTTAGCTGTCATGTGATAACATCAACGATTTAATTAAAGCCATTTTTTCCTCCTTGTACAAGGAGTCAAAATCCACTGCAGCCCAGTACACCTCTGGCTCCAAAAAAACAAGATGGCATCGTCCATAAAGTTTGCGTTGGTGAAACAAAAAACTTCAAAACTATTGTCCACAAATCACCATGATGGGTGACGTCACGATGGGTTAACACTTGGGTAAAACAACACGATAACCTATTAGCTACCGTTAGGCAGCAAACATTAGCATGCAACCACTTCCTAGCTAACATTACTGTTTGACAGAGTGACACGAAACAATAGGAAAGGCTTAAATCACTCACTGCTAAACTGCTTGAAACATGTTTGTGTTGGATCTGATCTGTATGAACTTTACACAGAAATACATGAGCATAACGTTATACAACGTTACTGACTTAACTAGAACAGTATTAATAAATTAATTTCTTTCCTAATGTATCACGTAACACAATAACGGTACAATGAAGTGGTCGAATGCTAATGTTAGCTGTTGTCTAATGGTAGCTAATGGGTTATCAAATATAGTGTTCTACCATAAAATATGGCCCGATCTTCCTTCAAATTTTCACTGTACATACATGTACATTGTACATTGTTGGGAAGCAATGTAATAATAATGACTCGTCAGATTACCTATTTTTTGCAACCTAGAAGACAAGCGGTATGACATTATCCTTTTGATAACAGCATTTGAGCTTCCCACTCTGAGGACAGTGACAGAGGGAATTAGCTGCCATGTGAATATGGTGAATAAAATACTACAGTACTCATAAGCCTCAGCAACCATTTTACATACTGATTCTAAACAGGAAAGTTAAATGAATTGTGGTTGAGGTGGTGGTAGTGAGAGAGAGCGCTGAGAAATCTTGAACAAAACTGTGACAAAAATATTTAGATGTCTCTAAATGTCTGTTGAAACACACATTTTCCTGTTTCCTGACTACTAAAACAGAGTACTATGATGATTCGTGTGTAGTACAGACTGTATAGAGCTAGTATGTAGTATGGATTTGGGACACAGCTTGAGACTTCAGAAAAGTTCAGGGGGAAAAAAAACGCTGCACCATAGCTGCTGAATTGACCTAGAATTCAAAAAGGAAATGATCCATCCTCTAACGTTAAGCCGCCAGTAGTGAGGCAGGCAACAGAATATTAAGCTCTGTGATTTTTCATCACACTGCTCCCTGGGATTTGGAGTTGATATACGGTTTTATGAACACAGTCTGGTGTAACTTTTGACTTTTTATCATGAACCAGATGTTTTTCATTTTCTTTTACTCTTAATCTGACATTTTTTTTAAATGTTCATGTCCATCCATGAGTTGACAGCTCCAAATGAACCAATTTCTCTTTGAAAAATAACCTCTACTTGAGGAATGCTGGCTGGAAATGCTGGCTCCTCCTGCTCGGTTACACTGCTGTGGTGGAAAACAACTCAGTACATTCAAGTACTGGACGTAATTTTAATATACTTGTACTTTACTTGTATTTCTATTTTGTATAATAGGCTACTCTCTAATTCTACTCCACTACATTTCAAAGAGACATATTTTACTTTTACTCCACTACATTCATCTGAGATATGATATGATATGCATTACAATGACAGGGCCCCCTTTTACTTTTGATAATTTTGGTATTTTTTTGTTGCAAATACTGTTTTTACACTATTTCTTACAGTGATGTCCAATTTTTTAGGATTTAATAGCGTCTGGTGTAGTTGCTGATTGCAGCCCCCTTGCCTCACCCTCTCCTTCCTAGCATGAAGGAGAATCTATGGTGGCTGTGAAACGTATGAAAAACATGAAAGGCCTTATTTAGAACCAATGAAACAAAAGCTAGACATGTCTATAGGTAAAAAAAAAGACTCATTCTAAGATACCAAAATTATAATGATTCCTATTTCCAGACCATTATAGACTAATGGAAACATAGTTGTGCATATTATATTTTATTTCCGGAATTTAAAAAAAGCCCTAAAATTGACACACTGGACCTTTAATTAAATGCTCTACATTCTTCTTCAGTCACTGCTCTACTATCCCTTCATAAAAAGCTTTTTTTTTTTTTTTTTTAAGTACCTTACCTCAACTCATAACTGACATCATATCAGCTGTCGCTTTAACCTTGACTCAGTTTCAGCTTAATGCAAATGTACTGAATGAAACTTTTCAGTTACTTGTAGAGTGTGAGACACAGAGCATGAATTTCACCTCGCTGTTCAAAGTTCAAGGTTTGTTGTGTTTGTGTGCATTTGTCTGTTGTGTGTGTGGGGGTGGCTGTATGTCTGTGTCTCTGTACGTGTGTGTGTCAGCCCCAAAGGTATAATCTTTTCCCTTTGTACTCCCGCTGTGCTTCTCTCTCCCCCAGATCTGAGCCTGTACCCCTGACTGGGACAATGAGTGTGTGTTCGTATGTGTGCGTGTTATGTCCTCCCAGTGTGTGCATGTCACAAGATACCCAGGAGACACACACCCCATGGGATCTCTGACACACACATGCCTGAAGGCCCCCAAGAGAGCGAAAAAGCAAGAGACAGAGAGAGACGAATGAATGGATAGAAAAAATTTGTTTTCAAAAATCCACACAGGTCGATCTGTTGCTGAGGGTGCACACAGTTTAATCACTGTAGTTTTTCTTCGTATTAAAGATTCATTATCAGCAGAAGTTTAATAAGTAGGAGTAGGAGTATTGCGCTTTACCAGAGACTAAAAAGAAGACGTGAGGAGGGAGCGAGTAAAGCAAACTCTACAATTTCAGAACTAATTGGATTAATTAATTGGATTAATAGGAAGAAAATTAATGTGAGATGATTTGGCGTATGAGTGTTCATCTGTGTGTGTCTATGTGCAGCAGATGTTGCGCAAAAAGAGAAACAAATTAGAGAGAGAGAGAGAGAGAGCGAGAGAGAGAGAGAGAGAGAGAGAGAGAGAGAGAGATTTGGAGAGACAGGAGATGGAGACAAAAAGAAAATCATCAAGGGAAGAAAAGTGAGAGAGACACTCCCCCCCTCTGTCCTGGTCTGAAACTAATTGGTCCAGGATTAGAGGAGATTATACATTAAAAAAAAAACTGAAAAATTATACAAAGCCCTCCACAGGTCTGGTTTCCATGGCAATAGTCTGCTGTGCAACAGTGCAACAGCAACAGGGGGAGAAAATAAAACCAGTTGCTGCCTTGATTACCGGAGTGACACAGTTACAATCCACTTGCACTAGACTATTTAAAGGAAGAGTAAAGCTCAATGGAGATCTGTACAGGTAGTGAACCTGTAGCTCTGCTGCTAGTCTTTTATTACCAATAACAGTTTTACAGCCTGTCGGCACCAGGCAGCCGCTCTGGTCTAATAAGAGGTAGTAGTAATAAGGAGTGTGTATCAGTGCTGCTTATCTGCTTGTCTTGTTGAAGCTGTACAATATAAAACACAGAATTCATTATTTATCAGGATACATGCTACAACAAACAACAATAAAAGTCAGATTAAACTCGCTGTTAATAGGCAAATAAGTGAAAGATCAATACCAATTTCAGAGCGAGAGCCAGGAGGAGTTTGAACACTTTTATGGGTAATGTGTCTACAAATATTTTGTAACAGTATTTGTAACATTTAAACTGTTTTGCTTTGTCTGTAGATGTTTAACAGATGTGATAATTGATGTATTCATACCCTAACCAACATGTTAAGCAGTGGCGTAATATCAGAAAATGATTGTAAAATCTCAACTAATAAGCTGTTTAAATGTTACACATACTCAATAAACTATGTGTAGGCAATAAGGCAAAGCAACGACCACACCATGACATGAAATGTTTAAATTAGTTATTAATAAAACAAAATGATTGTGAGTGAAGCGTGAACTCTTGTACTTCTTCGGCCTGTTGCTGCGTTGTGAGGAAGCTTCAGTCGTGAATCCGCTGTAGCGCCTCAGCATGACAGACCCCCCCCAGGACCCTACAGAGAGTAGGAAGGAGAGGAAGAAGTAAGAGAAAGAAATGAGGTGGGAGGAGTGCAGAATATGATAGTGAAAGAGGAGGAGAGCGTTAGGAGGGTATTTATAGGCATGTTGGAAGTGGCACAGTTGAGGTATGGTCCTGCTCCTGAAATAAACACTGGATGCAGGAGGATACAGCTCCTAGCACCTGTAAAGCTTTAACATTTTGTACCTCGTTCAATGAGTCAACTTTTTGTTTCTATGTTCTTGTACACGTCTAACAATAAAGATTTAGCATGCGGTTGCCATGCACTTCAGGTCGACTTCAGCTCTGCCCTCTGCCACAATGCAGCATGGGCACTAACAGACGTCCAGCAGAAAAAAAGTTGAACCTGGCTCATTTTTTGCTACAATGCAAGGAAAGCTCTGCAGTGGCCATTCAGATACAGATACATGGTTGTAATATCTTGTCTCATAGTACTACAAGCCACTTAGTAGTAATAGTGTTGTAGATTGTTTCAGGTTTTTATGCTAAGCTAATCTAATTAACTCCTGGCTCCAGCTTCATATTTACTGCCTAGTCTTCCAAATGCTGGATAATCAATACATTTTGTTATGATGTTGCAACACTGACTGTAACATGTAATATAACTCATTAGTAAACAAAAAAAAATCATGTATTCATTTTAAATATGGAGCTGTTTTTTGTTGAAAGTTTCTTGTAAATGATAATAAGAAATAAGGAATTAGATGAATGATGGCATATTCAGGAAAAAAATAGAAAAAAAACATGGCGACGTACTGACTAAGAAGATACTAAAAGTTTTAGACAGGATATGAAATAAATAAGCACACACTCACAAGTGTTGCCATAAAATTGAGTTTAATTGGTTGCATTAATCACAAAAACAGTCAGCAGTGGGAGGACTGTCATTTCTTTTTCTCAAGCCAGTGCACATGGCAACAGACAAAACAGATGATACTGAAAATTAGTAGTCTTTGATATTTAAAAAAAACAGCTTTATGTCCAACTATGTTCAAATTAAAAAACAGTGAGAGAAGAAGAGGACAGAGGTGTGGGGAGGAACAGAAAGCTCCTGAGGCGTCACACACTCAACAACAAGAGCACTTCTCAAAAATGTTAAACTTCAATTATTCTCTGAGGCGTCTTCTTGTTCCAACAGCGAAAAAACATCTGCTGTTAATTAAGAACAGGCTTCTACCTTTCAAAAAGCAGCTGATACTTTGTCTGACTGTGCTTGCTGTTTATGGATCTCAGCTAAAACACCTCACACTTGCTGTTTTAGGCTTCAAATGCACCTCTGTATATATATCTCAGTGCTGTACAACGTGTCAGCTGTTTTGTTTTGTTTTTCTTTCCGTGTCACGCAGCTGATTCGTCCGTGAAATGCACACGCACTTTACTCCCGTCAGGGCTGATCAGACAGGCTGAGATCATTTTTTTTTCTCCCTGATTGGTTCTGAAATATAATTTTTAATCTTCAGAGGGATTTAAATACAGACATTTGTACTTGAGACAAGCAGATAAACCAACAACCAGCCAACTAACAAATAATTAGAAGCTGTTTCTACTGTGGTCCAAGTGATGAGTGTGATTTTCAGGTCCTTGATACATGCATGCATGTTTTTATTGGTGTATAAGTGTTTTTGTTATCTATCAGGTGTTGTGCCCTGATATAGAGGAAGAGCAAGGAGGACTGGAAACGTAGCTCGTATCTTCTTCATTAATCTGTATTTAGTCATTTTAAACAGTGCATGCAAAACCACATACAGATTTTCAAGTCTGAACAGTCTCAGGACCAGCCTTTTTAACATGCTATTCAAATTGAGACATACTAATTACATTTTTTTTTTTACTAATTTTAACTTATCTGTACTTACAGGCAGTGCTTAACAAATTTATTAGACCACTTGTCAGAGACAATCCAGTGGACTCTTTCATTTTCAATGAGCTCTCGACTTTTTACCATTTTGAAGAGGAATGAGGAATATCAAACTGAATTCACCTTTTTATAACCGAATTTGAGCCGGCTCACTGGGCTTCTCTGAGAAGTGAGAAATGAATCCATCATGACATTGAACCACTGAAACTATTTTTTTCTGTTTAGGAATGCAAGTAAATAACTATAATTTGACATCCTAATCAAGAAATAATAATGTGCTTTACTATTTCTTAAGGGTTTTTTTAAAAAACAGTTGTAGCCCTCCCACTCAATTCTAATTTGATACAGAATAATTATACGTAGCTCAATTACCTTTGAAACATTTTAGCATAGGAGGTGAATTAGTAGAGTCTACTAAAAAATGAAATTTGTAGGCATTTGACTAGGTCATATGATTTTCACTAGGGTGAGAGAGGCCAAGTTCAGCTAACTCCCATGCACACTTTATACCACCGTCCTTTCAATACAAATCACATTACTCCATTAGCAACATGAATAATTAGTACACACACAGATTCAATGCAATTGAAAATGCAAAAAAAAAATAGGGGAACATTTATTCAACATGACCCAAATAAAATGCAAATAAAATAAAGAAAATACCTGGGGTTTTTAGTTTATTCAGTTATGGTACCATGCATTGCTGGTGCGCAGTTGGAGCTCATTTTCAGGTCCTCATGAAGATTTTATATATACTCACACTGGCCGGCTGATGAAGGTTGTGAAGCTCGGTCCATGTAGGAAAAAACCTGGGCCCCTCACACGCTCGTGCTCCGCCCTCCTCCTGACTAGCAAAGGTCTGCTAACAGTCCACACAATGCTAATGCTAGTTAGCGGACAGTCCACACGATGCTTCAGTCTATGCGCTTGTACAGCACTCACACCAAAACTTGTCTTTTCTTCGTCCGTAGCATAATCAAAACTACCCTGAACATTTTTTAATGAGTTTATAGTGCTTTATGGACATTAAATACCCGATATTCATACATTCAGTAATGAAGAGGAGCGCGATCCCCTTGCTGGAGACCCGAGGCATTGCTATCAGATGACTGTTGCACCTACATACCCTGAAAAGATATGAAGATATATCCTGCTGCCATGTCCTAAAATATACAGAAACTGACTGAAGTTGACCATCCATCAATTTACTGTATGATTGTATGACTAGCATCTTTACAGATAATAGCATACATGCTAACATAGTCTGTAAAACGGTAACTTCTGTCACAAACCTTGGCAACAAGTCACATTCATTTCTTTTTAGTGCCCTCTTTTTATTTTTACTTGTGTTTTCTATATTTGCAGTATGTTTTTTTTTGTATTATTATTCATGTCAGACCATTTTATAATTCAATTCAATTCAATTTTATTTATATAGCGCCATATCATAACAAAAGTTATCTCATGACACTTTTCATGCAGAGCAGGTCTAGACCGTACTCTTCATAATATTATTTACAGAGACCCAACAGTTCCACCATGAGCAAGCACTTGGCGACGGTGGCGAGGAAAAACTTCCAGAATTTGCAGAAACCTCGGGCAGACCCAAGCTCATTGGTAGATGGTCATCCACCATGACCGGTTGAGTTAAAGATAGAGAGGGGCGGATAGAGGGGGGGGGGTAGACAGATAAATAGAAAGAGATAGACAGAGACACAGATGCACAGCAGCAGCAAAACATTAACTAATTATAAACTGTAATGCGTGCCACCTCTGAAAATATTAGGCTCTCCAATTATGACAGATGTTATTCCTATCAGGATTATTTACTGCTGACTGTTGTCGAAGGCAAAACATATTTTAATTTATATGCCAGTAATCTCATCGTTTAATTTTATTCTGAATTTCTGTTTAATTTTGATAGCAGAATATATATTTTTTTATTCATTTATTTAATTTGTAAAAAATATTTCAGAGATACAGCTAGAGGAAGGTTTGAGTGTGCTGGTTGGGCAGTGTGGCGTTGAGCTCTCACTGCATTTTTTAATACACATCTTGTTTATTAATCTTTGTTATATTCTTATCACATAGTAAAGACCACAGATTCCACGCAACACAGCCCATTTTAGTCTGTCTCAGTCATCACACACACACACACACACACACACACGCCTGGTCTTTTCCTCCCTCGCTCAGCCAGATGTTAGCATTGAGATTTCGGTGTAAAATCAAGTGTGAGAAATGTTTTTAATTATCTAGCCACCTGGACAGGGTTGTAGCATGCAGACACACACACACACACACACACACACATATATATATATATATATATATATATATATATATATATATATATATATATATATATTGCATATAATAGCATCACTTGCTTTGATGCACATTGGCGTGTAATGATTCCCTATAAATCTTGACTTTCTAACATAAAAATCTGTTTTCTGTCCAGAATTAATGTCCTCACTCAATCTTATTTTGTCACTTGTGAGGACATCATGAGGATAAACATGATAACACACACACACGCACACCGAGACACGCGCGCACACACATGTTCTATCGGAACACAGAGAGTTCTGGAATACAGTGTGTCAGAGTTCTGAGTTCCATCACTAGTATATAAGCTTCTCCACCGTGTGACTACAGAGAGATTGTCTGCACTGAACTACTGAACAGTTTGCCACAAAACCTCCCACTCCAACCAAGCAAATCTGAAGACAGAAAACTCAGAAGAAGAGAGAAGAAAGAGAAACAAAACAAATATACCGAGCTCATCTGAAAGATGTCTGAACAGAGACAGGTAAGTGAATGCCCCATAAGAGACTTAAGGACTGAATTGGTTTAGAGATGACTTTGCACATTCTTTTTCAAACATGCTAAAAGTTTTTAGTGAAGTTTATACATGAGACAGCATCAGAGAGTGAGTTTCAGTGTGAGCTAGAGGACAGTACCACAAAAACAATGTTATAATTGACCATAATGAGTGAATATTTAGAAAAACACAAGTACACAATTGTGCAAAAATATCTGTACAAATGATAATTTACACACTGTATACATACAGTATATATGATATGTATCATACTGTAAACAATTTTAAGCCTAAATGTTTGTTTGGACTAAACAATTCCACGATATCTTCACTTGACTGCACACCAAATACTTATTATAATACTATAGCACTACTGCTTCTGTTTATGTCTTGTTAAAGATTTCAACGCCTTTTCTAGCACAGCTTACAGTTTTCCGATCTTTGTGTTTCTTCACTAGATTTCCAGTTACATGGAAAAGGAGAAGAACATGGACAAAAAGGCCCAGCTCTCCTACTTTTACTCTTTGACCCCTGAGATCAACAACGTCCCTGTCTCAGGGTTCACCAATCACACATCGTTGAATGACGATGAGCTGATGCAGTGTGATGACCTCTTAGGTAAAGAAGAGCTCACCTGCTTCAACATCCACGAAAACATGAGCCTGGAAAGCAGATCATTGATCTCCGGCTCCTGGTCTTGCAGCACTGATTCAGTTCTCTCAGAGGTCATCACCTCATTCGATCAGGATGTCAATGAGGTGATTAAAGCAGTATGCCAAAGCTTTTTTGATTCTGAGAACATGGAGACAGAGGCGGTTGATTCTGAAGTAAAAGAGGAAGTCCAGACCACAGAGAGCATATCAACCTCCAGACTGACCATCGGGTCAGATAAGAGCCTGTCTTCTTCTTCCACTGAAACAGTCATCGCTGAGGCAGCAAAAACACTCGTCTCTTTGGTGGATGACGAAGCTGTAAAGGAACTGGACGCCACCGAGGCTGCAAAAACACCCAAGGACATTGGTTCTCTAAAGACAATGCAGTCCACTGAGGGGAAAAAGGTGCTGGAGGACACTGATTCTCTAAAGACACTGCAGTCTGCTGAGGGTGAAAAGGCGCTGGAGGACACTGATACTCTGCAGAGGTCACAGGGGAAGAGGTGTTTCAGTGGAGAGCAGAGAAAGGTTCATCCAGCTCCATTTGCATATTTGGATGAGGCTGTCAGGTCACCCAGCACTGACTGGACAATTTTTTGCACTGGAGAGAGCAAACAGGGCTCTTGTGGTTCCCAAGAGACAACCACCATTACCTCCTCCAGTGGTGATGAAAGTACAGACCTGAGGCCCATTCAGCGAGAGTTGGTGGACTCCATGTCAGACGAAGACCCAACTGGTGTTGAGAAAGCCAAAGCAAAGAAAACCAATCGCTTTTTCGACTTCTTCCGCAACATCTTTTCCAAGGTGAGGATGCATTTACGTGAAAATTCTTGAGACTTCATGATTTATGAAGAAATTAATCTTCTTGAAGACATTGCTTGAATCTTTTGTTCAACTGTAGATGTTTATTTTTTTTATTACTTCCCCAGAAAAACATTAAGAAGAAGAAGAAGGTGGCTGTGGAAGAAAATGACTCCAAGTGGCCTTCTTTTTGGATGCACATGGTGCTTTTATAAGGACCAGGATCAGGACCAGCTTCAGCCACTGACCTGATAATAACTTATCCCTGCTGTTGTATTGATGGATAAAAATACATCAATATGATGTACATTGTGCTTTGTTTTCTGCCTGTTTCTCTAAATTAAGACTTCAATATTAGTGATTCTAGTTGTTGGACACTTGCATTCTACTTTCTCTGTTACCCACAAACCGGACTAAAGTATAGCACACACAGTACAGTCCACTGACGGTGAAAAGGTGCTGGAGGAGGCTGATTCTCCAAAGACACTGCAGTCCACTGACTGAAAAGGTGCTGGAGGACATTGATTCTCTAAAGACGCTGGAGGACACTGATTCTCCAAAGACACTGCAGTCCACTGACAGTGAAAAGGTGCTGGAGGACGCAGATTCTCCAAAGACACTGCAGTCCACTGACAGTGAAAAGGTGCTGGAGGACGCCGATTCTCCAAAGACACTGCAGTCCACTGAGAGTGAAAAGGTGCTGGAGGACGCCGATTCTCTAAAGACACTGCAGTCCACTGACGGTGAAAAGGTGCTGGAGGACGCCGATTCTCTAAAGACACTGCAGTCCACTGACGGTGAAAAGGTGCTGGAGGAGGCCGATTCTCTAAAGACACTGCAGTCCACTGACGGTGAAAAGGTGCTGGAGGACGCCATTCTCTAAAGACACTGCAGTCCACTGACGGTGAAAAGGTGCTGGAGGACGCCGATTCTCCAAAGACACTGCAGTCCACTGACGGTGAAAAGGTGCTAGAGGAGGCTGATTCTCTAAAGACACTGCAGTCCACTGACTGTGAAAAGGTGCTGGAGGACGCCGATTCTCTAAAGACACTGCAGTCCACTGACGGTGAAAAGGTGCTGGAGGACGCCGATTCTCTAAAGACACTGCAGTCCACTGACTTTGAAAAGGTGCTGGAGGACGCCGATTCTCTAAATACACTGCAGTCCACCGACGGTGAAAAGGTGCTGGAGGACGCCGATTCTCTAAAGACACTGCAGTCCACTGACGGTGAAAAGGTGCTGGAGGACGCCGATTCTCTAAATACACTGCAGTCCACTGACGGTGAAAAGGTGCTGGAGGAGGCCGATTCTCTAAAGACACTGCAGTCCACTGACGGTGAAAAGGTGCTGGAGGACGCCGATTCTCTAAATACACTGCAGTCCACTGACGGTGAAAAGGTGCTAGAGGAGGCCGATTCTCTAAAGACACTGCAGTCCACTGACTGTGAAAAGGTGCTAGAGGAGGCTGATTCTCTAAAGACACTGCAGTCCACTGACTGTGAAAAGGTGCTAGAGGAGGCTGATTCTCTAAAGACACTGCTGTCCACTGACGGCGAAAAGGTGCTGGAGGACGCTGATTCTTTGATAAGGACAGGATCAGGACCAGCTTCAACCACTGGCCTGATAATAACTTATACCTGCTGTTGTATTGATGAATAAAAATACATCAATATGATGTACATTGTGATGTGTTTTAACTATGCCTGTTTTTCTAAATTAAGCATTCAATATCAGTGATTCCAGTTGTTGGACACTTGCATGCTACTTTCTCTGTTACTCACAAACACACACTCTGTCTTTGACACACATACACACACACAAGACAGGAGAGTACAGACATACAGACAGGAGAGGTAGTAGTTAGTACAGGGCTGTGACGATCTTATTAAACACACCACTATTAGAACAATACAACTCCAGGCAGATGCTTCAAACATTTCCCTAAAATACCATTAAATACAAAGCTTGACTGGGCTTAGTAGAGTCTTCAAACCTTTCAGAAAAAACACAGCCTGTAACATTCAGAAAGATTTCCATAATCTGCGAGCAGTTGTTCTTTGCTGGTATCTGGAAGAAGAAGAAGCAGAAGAGTCTTGGGGATTCTGGAAATGCCCTCAGAACAGCTGTATTGCTAAATGACCATCTGGGTTCCTCAAAGACTACCGGGGGTATTTCTTTTTAGTTTAGAAAATCATATGCACTGTGACTTGAATCTAATGGTAACAGATGAGACTTGCTCAATAAGGCAGCGAGGGTTTAGTTTACAATGTGTGATTGCACCTCTCATGAAATATTTGGTGTAAAAATGGCTGAAAGCGTAGTTACATACTCATACCCAACTAGGCAAAGCAGGCCACTGCCCAGGGCCCCCAGACCTATTAAGGCCCCAAAAGCCCCAGATTATAGTATGTCTACTGCCTTTTGCTCATTTAATTACTTGCACATATGTTGCACCACGAATGTAGCATAATTTCAACTGAGGCAAATCCTGCAGTATGATCTGGTTCTGTCATGTAGGAGTCATGTGCTCACATGATACATATTTATAAATAACATGGTGTTTAAGTTATCTAATTTAACATCTCTGTGATAGTTAAAATCCTTTGTATCTCTCTCTCTCTCTCTCTCTCTCTCTCTCTCTCTCTCTCTCTCTCTCTCTCTCTCTCTTCACACACACACACATGCACGCACGCACACACACACACACACACACACATTGTTTCAGGTAACAGATGTTGTCCTTCTTTTAATTAAAGTCAACAAATTAAGACATCGTACTTACTCGCTGCTGCAGAAACAGTCCTAACAACATACACACACACACACACACACACACATTTCCATCTACACCACATTATTCTATAATCAGCTGTCGGGGAGTGCTTGTTTAGAAACACATTGCGATCTTAATTATTATTCAAGGGCAGCAGCAGACATTGGTGGACTTTGAAGTTCTTCTTCAGACTGTTTAAAACTGTTGTTGTTCTTCAGCAGGTTTAAGGCCAATGTCCTTAAACCTGCTGAAGCAAAACAACATTAATAATGAAACAGGCAATTCAATAAAAAATGAACAGATTCATTTATTTGGCCACCTCATACCAATCCTAAACTGCTGTGGCAATATCAGCAACCATGTTAAAGCATGCTAGTTTCAGTAGCACCACAAAAAAAGATACAATAATGGCTTAATTTTGCTATCTATCTATCTATCTATCTATCTATCTATCTATCTATCTATCTATCTATCTATCTATCTATCTATCTATCTATCTATCTATCTATCTATCTATCTATCTATCTAACTAATTCAGAGTGAACTTGAATTGGTGAATGAATTATGATATGATATGATGACTAAAATGTGTTGTGCACATTTAAATGTACAACAAATTACTACAATCTAAGTCCATGTCCAGAGATACATTGCAACTCTTATTTTATCTATTATTGAGCTCAGAAAATTGTGCAAATAGACAGTGACAACTAAGCCAAAGTTTTGCAAGAATGACATATTTGCCTAGTGTCTATGGCTATGGTCACTCTCTAATGTGCGTGTTTTAGGGTTTACCTTGAGTCACCATTAAAGGCTGACCCACTTGTTCATGTTTTTTGTGGTTGGTTTTTCTCACCAGACAACTTGATAGAGTTCATTTGAGTTTGAGTTAATGGATCCCACCCAGCCAAAAACAGACAAAAAGTCATAATGTGAGTCTTCTTATTAATGTCTTATAACAGACCTATAAACCAGTAATAAATGATTTATTAACCTTAACATTACAGTTTGTTGTTACAGTTAGATAAGCCACGGATAGAAAGATGTACCACGTTTTAAACAGTCTACGCCCTTTGGTGTCAGAACTTCAAAGTAGACTTTCTTTACAAAGACAAGACACACACAGTGAGCTGAGCGCACATATTCTGACTTTATTGTTTTATCTTCAGCAGTGGCTCAACAATTAAGTATCAGAGAATCAACATACTGAAATCAGGTCTTGAGACAGTTTTTTTTTTAACCAAAAAAGTCCTTGACTTTCTGAAGGAAACTCTTTTTTTGGCTGTTGCAGAGTTGAGACTGACAGCAGTTGAAGTCGAAGTTAGGGAGTACATATCTGACGGCCAGAGTCATGAAGTCACAGTCAGCGTATCTCATACAACTAGTGTAGGTCTTATCTGAGGGGAGACAGTGTGAGAGACGCATCATTAGTCTATTGAGCATTACTATTATATTTATCAGAAAGGTTACTTATGTATACCCATCGTGTGCATTTCAGTGACAAAAACAAGCAAAGCTGGTCAGCCTGTTTAAAGAATAAAAAACTTTTTCAGAAGCATTTTCCTCCAAATATGATATGTATATAGAACATAACCATCTGACTGAAGAAATAAAATAAATTGATAAATGTCTTCATGGACATGGTTCAGCAACACTAGAACTACTTCATTTGAGCAAATTCTGTCCACTGTTGCAATCTCCATTATGGAGCCTGTCGTTTTTCAATCATGTTTGAACTAAACAGTTTATCCCCTTAAAAAATGTCTTTTTATGATGACTTTAAGCTAAAACCACACTTTCAACAATAAATGACCCAGTCTCATTCGCAGACGACCTGAACATATTCTACACCAGGTTCGACACAGGCAACTGCTCTGAGGACTGCAAGACTCTACTAGAAACCCTGCCAATCCCGGAGACAACACACCAGGCGCCATTCACAGTGGACGACGTGCGCCGGCAGCTGGCCAGGTGTAAGCCAGGCAAGGCCGGGGGACCTGACGGCATTCAGGCGAGGGTGCTCAGAGACTGTGCCACAGAGCTCTCCCCAATCCTCCACGACATCTTCTGGGAATCCTACAGGACTGCTACAGTACCCACCATCTGGAAAACATCCACTATCACACCAGTACCCAAAAAACCCCACTCCTCAGAACTAAATCACTACTGGCCAGTTGCACTCACTTGTCATGAAATGCCTTGAAAAACTGATACTTAACATCATCCCCCCGTTTGTTGAACCACATCTGGACATGCATCAGTTTGCCTACAAGTCCAAAAGGGGGACTGAGGATGCTGTGGCATGCCTCCTTCACTCCCTCCTACAGCACATGGAATCACCCAGCAACTTCACCAGAATCCTCTTCATGGATTTCCGTTCTGCGTTTAACACCATCCAGCGCCATGAAATGATCAAGAAACTGCACCACCTCAGCATCCCTCCACTCCTCATTCACTGGGTCCACAGTTTCCTCAGCAACAGACCCCAGACAGTCAGAGTGGGCACTGCTACATCTTCCACCATCATCACCAACACAGGAGCCCCACAAGGTTGTGTCCTGAGCCCATTTCTGTTCACCCTTTACACCAATGACTGTACAAGCCCCTCACCTGTCACCACATACTGTACATTAAATACTCTGATGACACTGCCATACTTGCACTCCTTAACAACAATAACTCTGTTTTAAGCTATCAAGACTCCATCTCCCACTTCACACAGTGGTGCACAAACAATCTCCTAGAACTCAATGTCAAGAAAACAAAAGAACTGACGCTTCCAGCATCCATAGCTCAGCACACAACCTCATCCATAACCCCACAATGATCAACGCTGAATCAATAGATATTGTGGAATCAAATACCTCGGACTCACCCTGGACAATAAACTGAACTTCGATCATCACACCACTGACATCCACAAACGCTGCCAACAAAGACTCTCTGCCATCCGCAAACTCAAACCACTTTCTGTTGCCCCCCAACTTCTGTTATTACTCTACAAGAGCATAGGCCAACCCGTCATCCTCTACTGTTCAACCTGCTTGTTAACGGCCTCAAATAAGAACATACTGACACGCATCACACACCACGTCTCCAAAGTCATTGGTCTCCCCACCCCAATCTCTCAGACCTCAACAATACAGCCATTGCACGCAGAGCTCTCAGTATAGCACACGACACCCCCTCAACTCATCATTCATACTGCTACCATCGCGACGCAGATACAGGACCCTGACCTGCAAACGTGCTTGCTATGGCAGGAGCTTTGTACCCTCTGCTATAGCAGCCCTAAACAATACACCCCGGTACCCACCGTAGGGGGTGCTACACACAGGACAGGGAGGGTTATATGTGTTTAATGTGATAAATATGTATATATTCTTGTTGCTATGTCGTGGTGTCTCAACGTATCTTGTATTTATGTATGTATGTATGTATGAAGGGCACGTACAGGCTGCAAAAACAAATTTCCTGTAAAGTATCTATCTATCTATCTATCTATCTATCTATCTATCTATCTATCTATCTATCTATCTATCTATCTATCTATCTATCTATCTATCTATCTATCTATCTTTTTTATTGTATTGTATTGTTGGTCGGCTTCCTTAGCAATGCTTACTACCGCTGGTGAGTTTGAGGCAGGCATCTTCATCTTGGTTACAGTCCAGTTTGACATCACAGGCACTGATGGAGCCATCAGGGCAGGAGTAACACTCCAGAGAGAGGCCTGGAGAAACAAGACAGAGTTCACTTGATTCAGGGTCCTACTTCAGCCTGAAGTGGTACAGTCAGTGTATTTTATTATCATTTTTATTAGTGAATAATCATCTGAAAATAAGAGTTGTTATCTTTTTGTTACCATAGAATGAGCCTTTATATCTACAGACACTGCGGGTCCTCTTGCATGTTGAACCTCCATTTTTCTACAGTAGCCAAGATCGGACAAACAAAAAATTTGATAGCTTGAGATAGGGCCTTTTGCATTTTGTGTAAATTTTATTTCAGTAGTTTCAAAGCTGAGGCGAGGCGGTTGCAATCACCTACAATTAACTACACCGCTACAAACAACTACACCTACGCTTGATGCCACTAAATCCTACACTCTGCTCCTTTCAGTCAAAGGTTAAACAATAGCTGCTCAACAGTATTCACTAAAATAATGTGTAAATAATCCATCTGTGGTTCTACCTTTTTAATAAAGTGGTGCTTGCATCGTAAACAATGTAATACAATTATTGTCTTTTTATGATGTTACTTTATTTTGCATGTCCATGATGCTTTTTACCTTGAATTAATAGTTTCATATATTTCAATTTCCAAATTTTGTAGTTTCTATTTTCTAATATTTCTTAAAGTCAGACTTTTGGTGTGTATATGCATATTTTGCATGCATTATTCTGACTACTGCACACTAAAGAAGCCAAAATGCCAAAATAGAAGTTTGGACTGTGAAAACCTCAACAACAGTGGAAATAAGTCCAGGCCCTTAACATCATTCTCCCCCTGACAAAAAATGTCCCTGATATGTTGCATTTCATAAATATATTAGAATCTTATCAATAAACCAAACCAAAAAGCTACAACACAACTGTGCACAGAGCAAACTGCATGTCTTGAAACATCATAGAAAACATGATGAATGAATATTTATCACTGACTCTGCAGCGTGAATTGGAAGCATGTAACACAACAGCAGAACATACAAACTGCACACACCGATCTGCCAAAATGTTCCCTCAGGATGATGTGTTTCCTCTTTATGAATCATAAAAATCTGTCTGACTTAGCCCCACTCGGCTGAGGAGCAAACAGGGGGAAAAAAGAGCAAGCATTAACGAACAACTGATTCCTGCTTCAGCCTCTTTTTTCTTACCAAAGCCAAACATGACGAAGCTGACAGCGAGGAAAAACACCACAGAGGTCCTCATCATGACTGGAAGTGTCTGTCACGTCTGAAAATCAGAACAAAAAGGGAAATTCACAACATATTGTCACATCTGGATAAAAGTCAGGGAATCTTTCTTTCTGAGACTGTTCACAAGGCAAAACCAGACTGATTTCTCACCTGCACCGACTTTCAATAATAGTAAAATACTAAAATTAAAAAAAGTCTAACTGAGATGACAGTCTGCCAATGATGAAAATACTTTAACTTAAAAATGAGACAATAATCTACAAATGATGACACAACTGATATAAAAACATATATGAAGTAAACATTTTCACTGCAGTCATCTAACACTCACCTGCTTTTTGTAACAGCACAAACAGCAAAATCAACAGCACCACCAAAAAGTAAATAACCCATCTGTTTGGGTTCAGAGTCCACGTTTGGATTTGATTCCGATAATTCTGATTATTTGACCAACAGTGCACTGTTTATGTAACACAGAATTCATAGATCATCTTCTGTCAGGATATATTTTTTTCCTCATGAATAGAAACATGTTCAATTCAATCTATGTGTAATTTGACTTGTATTTGACTTATAAATGGACAGATGACACAGCAGTCATCAGGGAATCACTGATTACACAATTACGGTAATTCCACTTGTGGGAAAACACAGTAAGGAATATCAGTAAATGAAGAGAGGACAAGCCCCACTTCATAACTGTGAGCTGGTAAATTGTTATTGCTGCAGGAGTTACCATAAAAGATATGTGTAATATGTCTGTCCATCACAGAAGGAGGAGAGTCAGCACATTTCTGCTGAGAGAGGTGTTGAAATGAGTCGTGTAAACTTTACTGGAATTTATAACAGGAGGAAGAAGACAAAGAGAAGAGTGTTGGGCAGCAAACTGAAGTACAGACAATACTATAAAATATATATATTACAAAAAGGGAAACACAGAGATACAAAACTTGTCTTTTTCTCTGAGTTAGAATTAATCATTAAATAGCTGCTGAAAATAGCCCCCAATAAAAAGCTCTGTTTTCTTCTAGTTGAGTAATATTTGCTAAAAGGTACAGTGCCCTTCTTTTTAAAATAAAACTATGTCATATATTATCATTATTATTGTCATCACATTTATATTTTCAGTAGACATAAATGGAAGTGGGGCTGTATCACAAACAAGATAGTAGGAAGGAGCAGAGACAGAACACAGTATTGGTTTTAGTCTTTTCAAGGGTTTTATTGACAATAATAAAAATATAGAATAATGCCAACCTTATCCTTTAAAGCCTCTTAAACTTTAAAACCTAAGCAGACATGAGAGTAGCAGTGACTAAGCTCAAAGAAAAGGGTACTTGATTTTAGATTCACTGGGGTCCAAATGTTTTCAGTGCCTTTGATAAAGACTTTTGGCAATAAATTAAATGTGGACTTTGAAGTTCTTCTTCAGACTGTTTAAAGCTGTTATTGTTCTTCAGCAGGTTTAAGGCCAATGTCCTTAAACCTGCTGAAGCAAAACAACATTAATAATGAAACAGGCAATTCAATAAAAAATGAACAGATTCATTTATTTGGCCACCTCATACCAATCCTAAACTGCTGTGTTTAATTTGCCAAATGACAATTGTTATATGAATGGTTGGCAATATCAGCAACCATGTTAAAGCATGCTAGTTTTAGTAGCCCCACAAAAAAAGATACAATTATGGCTTTATTATGCTATCTATCTATCTATCTATCTATCTATCTATCTATCTATCTATCTATCTATCTATCTATCTATCTATCTATCTATCTATCTATCTATCTATCTATCTATCTATCTATCTAACTGACATGAGAGTGAACTTGAATTGGGGAATGAATTATGATATGATATGATGACTAAAATGTGTTGTGCACGTTTAAATGTACAACAAATTGCTACAATCAATCAATAAAAATACAAGTCCATGTCCAGAGATACATTGCAACTCTTATTTTATCTATTATTGAGCTCAGAAAAGTGTGCAAGTAGACAGTGACAACTAAGCCAAAGTTTTGCAAGAATGACTCAGAACATATTTGCCTAGTGTCTATGGCTATGGTCACAATCTAATGTGCGTGTTTTAGGGTTTACCTTGAGTCACCTGCTTTTTGTAACAGCACAGACAGCAAAATCAACAACACCACCAAAAAGTAAATAACCCATCTGTTTGGGTTCAGAGTCCACGTTTGGATTTGATTCCGATAATTCTGATTATTTGACCAACAGTGCACTGTTTATGTAACACAGAATTCATAGATCATCTTCTGTCAGGATATATTTTTTTCCTCATGAATAGAAACATGTTCAATTCAATCTATGTGTAATTTGACTTGTATTTGATTTATAAATGGACAGATGACACAGCAGTCATCAGGGAATCACTGATTACACAATTACGGTAATTCCACTTGTGGGAAAACACAGTAATCTGATTACAGCTGTTTAACACGAGATTTCGTAATGACAGGGAGAAGCACAGGGGGGCAGAAGAGCAGATTAATATCAGTAAATGAAGAGAGAGGACAAGAAAAGTTCAACAATGTGGGACAACTGTCTACGAGGTTCAACATAAAGTGATTACCTGTGTGTTTCTGTGTTAGTATGTTTAATGTCTGGGAGCTTGGTAACATGTTGATGCAGATGTTTCACGCTCCACTTCATAACTGTGAGCTGGTAAATTGTTATTGCTGCAGGAGTTACCATAAAAGATATGTGTAATATGTCTGTCCATCACAGAAGGAGGAGAGTCAGCACATTTCTGCTGAGAGAGGTGTTGAAATGAGTCGGTGTAAACTTTACTGGAATTTATAACAGGAGGAAGAAGACAAAGAGAAGAGTGTTGGGCAGCAAACTGAAGTACAGACAATACTATAAAATATATATATTACAAAAAGGGAAACACAGAGATACAAAACTTGTCTTTTTCTCTGAGTTAGAATTAATCATTAAATAGCTGCTGAAAATAGCCCCCAATAAAAAGCTCTGTTTTCTTCTAGTTGAGTAATATTTGCTAAAAGGTACAGTGCCCTTCTTTTTAAAATAAAACTATGTCATATATTATCATTATTATTGTCATCACATTTATATTTTCAGTAGACATAAATGGAAGTGGGGCTGTATCACAAACAAGATAGTAGGAAGGAGCAGAGACAGAACACAGTATTGGTTTTAGTCTTTTCAAGGGTTTTATTGACAATAATAAAAATATAGAATAATGCCAACCTTATCCTTTAAAGCCTCTTAAACTTTAAAACCTAAACAGACATGAGAGTAGCAGTGACTAAGCTCAAAGAAAAGGGTACTTGATTTTAGATTCACTGGGGTCCAAATGTTTTCAGTGCCTTTGATAAAGACTTAAAAGGAAATAAATTAAATGTAGAACTGAGACAGATTATAGCCGATCTAATACCTCTTTCAACGCAACGTCACATCACTAGATTCACAGAACCTCTAGACCTCAAAGTTTAAATCCATTTAAAACAAATATTTCCATGCTGTGGATTTCTGTCCACAATGAAAACTGCCAGGAGAGCTGTTTTTTATTATGAAATTTTCGCTCTGTAAAGTTTCTCAACCTCCCACGGCTGTCAGCAGTGACACAGGTTTTATGTCAATAAACATTCAATCAGGACTGAAACTCTCCTCCGGGTGTTATGAGTTTTATAATCCTGAATTCATATTAAGTCCTCTTTCTTCCCGCTCTCTCTCGCTCTCTCTCTGCAGATCATTGTAAGCTTCAGAGCCTGCTGGAGGTGTGAAATCAGAGGTCAGACACATGCTCATATATATATATATATATATATATATATATATATATATATATATATATATATATATATATATATATATATATATGTATATATATGCACCACAAGCATGAAATCAAAGTTCATGTTACACTTTTTCCAGTGGTATTTTCTTTATGTGTTAGCCTCAATGCTATAAAGAAGAGAGATCATTTCAATGTGAATAATAGATACGATTATATTATAACCTGTAACAAAGTTTATCGCAATAAAATCTTAAAAGTTGTGTCCTCACCAACGGAGTAATAACAATCACTTGAAGAGAATAATCTTATTTGGGGAAGCGGCCAGTGTCATGTTTAATTCAGAAGAGTTTGAAGAATAATTGTGAATCATTTTTCCCAGGGGGAGGCTCAACATTCTGAAAGCAACATGACTTTCCTTTGCCATTGCAGCTATTTAGGCTAATGACTGGCTGTCCTGCTGCTCATTACTTCTTGTCTGAGGCCGTGCTAAAGGCTGGTGTAATGAGGCAAACCAGAGCTTTCATTTCTTTCTGGTGCCGCCTCAGCTGTTAGTGGGGGTTTTCTTTGTGCTTCTGCAGTGCTCACACCTCAACCTACATAGATGTTTACTTCAAGCTATGCAGGATTTTCTACTTATTTATTTAGACGTTAAGAAAAAATGTTGGCACCCTTGTCTCTCTGTGGCATTATGTGATTACAACTTTGTTTTTCTTCAGAGGTGTGAGCGTGTAAAATAAAACTGTGAGCAGATCGGTCCTTTTATCAAAATGCCAGAACTCCTTGGGAATGGACCTTTTATTTCAGACAGAGGTTGTCAAAAGCAGCTTCTCATTTCTAGGTAAGGTCATTTGTAAGATAACCTGTAACCCCACACATTAATGTTGTTAGTCAAAGGGGAAGTTCACAGGTTACAGGTGTTCAGCAGCACAACTATACTGAAAGGAAGTTTTTTTCTTGCCACTGTCACCAAGTGCTCGCTCATGGTGGGAATCGCTTGTTCTCTGTAAATAATATTAAAACTGAATTGAATTGAGCTACATAGAAGTTGCATAAAGACTTTTTTGACTTCAGAGGGAGCTGTGCAAAATTTGATAAATTGCCTCAAGTGATGTCACTTGAGTCAAGTTTGAAAATAAAATAAAAAGCTGTGGGGTTGGAAAGAAGTTAGCTAACAGGACTTCTGTAGCCCACTCATCATCTCAGCTACTACTAGCATAAAACAACCAAATCTCAGACAGAACAGTTGATGGCCAAGTTGCATTGTGGGTCATGTAGGCAACCACATTTAGCTTTTTTACATTTTTTTCTTGCATTAACTTTTTTAAGTTCAACAATGCTCTAGGAGTGTGATGCAAAATCGTGGAGTACAAATCCATCTTGATATTATAAATAAAGTTTGTTACGTAAAGACGCAAGTGAATGGTGTCCAATGTTCAGTCTCTACCAGTTACATTTATATGCAGCATTAGCACAACGTTTTGTGGAAAACATAATGCTAATTTTTTTCAACATTTTAGCCAGATGGTACTGGATGGAAAACACAAATTGTTGCCTGCCACTGGAGTCAGGTAGTGATTAATGAATTAATCCAAACTTGAAGAGGAGTGTAAAAAACAAGAAATTGTGATTTTTTGTAATGTTGAACATTCACGTTCCCTTTCTCTTCCTATTCGAGTTTCTTTTTCCCATCCCCCCTTTACTTTATTTCTGCTCCTCTTTTACTCCATTGATTCATTGTCTTTTGTTTCATTTTTTCTTTCAGTCTACCATTCCTCTCTGTCTTTCTCTCATTTCCCAGTCCACTGAGTTAAATATGGGAAAACCAAACCAATCAGGCCATGACATGGTTATTATTTTTAAGTACTGATTTTTTTAATTCCCTCTCTCTCTCTCTCTCTCTCTCTCTCTCTCTCTCTCTCTCCATCATTTCCATTTGTCCTCTTCTTCCCTTCCTCTACCCCTTTTATTTCTCTCTCTCTCTCTCTCTCTCTCTCTCTCTCTCTCTCTCAATCAGTATTCTGTCCATCTGCAAGACTGAAAAATTTAAACACCATAAGATTTAAACCCATGAATTAATAAATGATTAACATTTGACCAACATGTGTGTGTGTGTGTGTGTGTGTGTATGTGTGTGTGTGTGTGTGTGTGTGTGCCTCTCAGAGAACTGTCAGAAGAAAAACTACTTGACTATCATGAATTTAGAAACCATCTATACGCACACTCAAGTATGCACTGAAGTATTCACTCAGAGGATCCATAAGAAACCCGGAATGAAAAGAGCTTCCATAAAAAATACAAAATACATGTAGACATGTAGAAACTACATGTATTATGCTAATCATGTGCCCACTGTGCAAAGTTACTCAACCTTATCCAGGGATTGAAACACACATGTTAGAGCTCATTTAAAGTGAGCAGTGAGCATTTATAATTCATAATATCTTCAGCAGGAATGAGGGCGGAGGGGGCTGCAGGTTTTGGACACAGGATTGTAACAGTTTGGAGTTTGTTTCTGTGTTTCCTGTTTTATTTTGTAGTTCCACCCTGTCTGTCTCATTCTACTTCCTGTCTTGTTTCCCACCTTTTTTGATTTGGCACCTGCCCCTGATTTGTTTCACCTGTCCCTGATTAGTCCTGTCTGTTTAGTTCCTTTGTTTCCTTTGTTTCCTTGTCTGGACGTTCTTGGTTTCTTGTGTTCTTGTGTTCTGTGGCTGTGTGTTTTCTACATTGTTTCTCAGAGTGTCCAAGTCCCTTGCACTCATGGTTCCGGTATTTGTATCTTTTCTGTTTTTGACCCTGCTCTTTGCTTTTAGCCCTTTTAGATTAGTTGCCTGTTTCTTTGAGTCTTTTGTTTGTGATTTTTTTTTTTGCCTGGTTTTCCCAGCCGCTTTTTCTTTAGTCTGTTTTTTGTGCCCTTTGGTTGTTTTGTATCCTGCTCCTGGTTTCTTTGTGTTTTATCTCTCACCGTTTTGTTTGTCATTAAAGTTAGCACTTGTTTAATTCCCTGCATTTGGGTCCTTTTCTGTAACCACCCCACACCCTCGTGATAAGGATGCAGCAGCACAAACAGGACAAAGGTACAATGAAAAAGTACGGATCAGCAGCAATTGTTAAACTCAGAAACAATTGATTTTCTTTCTCTATAATTTCATGGAAGACTCCAGCAATAATAGTTTTTGGGGGCAGCAGAAACAAGTTGTGAACACAGCATTGATGATCTATTTCACACAGGTTTTTTTGTTTTGTTTTTTGTTTGTTTTTTGTCTTTTATTAAAGCACAATACACTATTTTATGGGTCTCACTAACTAATCTAACTTTGATAAATTCACATTGAAACTCCCATTTTAAACTGTAATGACAGATTTTGGCCACTTGAGGGCAGCAGAAACGAGCTGTGAACACAACATTGACATATTAACTTTTCTAAGTCCCAAGCAGGTTCTTATTTATACATCCAGCAGTTACATGGCAACATTAGCATTCATGTGAGTCAGGTCTGTCATAAATCCAATGTTTTCTCTTTTAGCTCTACCACAGAGGGAAACATCTGGCTCTTTAGCTGCTGAATGCTCCACTATGTTCACCAGCTACTCTCTGACTGTGTCTGTCTGCTGTTTAGTGCTGAGCAGGTAGCGTACAGTAGTGAGTGAAAGGAAACTAAAACAGTTAAGTTGCTAAAGCTAAAGAAAAATGAGCTGAAACTCTAATTTTGATAATTACGTTTGGGTTCATCACCATGAGTGACCTATTTCAAATTGCCATTTGATACATTGCTATTATAAAATATCGATTTCATCCACTCTAACCTCTTCTATTGTCTGATGACAGGAGACCAGTAAGATAATAGCTGTTAAACTGCTTGATCTGTCTCACCTTTTCCACGAGAAGCGGTTTCAAATTTTTGTTTTTTAAGTGTCTTCTCTTTATCCTCAGTATGGAGGGTTTGAATTTCTTCCCTCAAGAGAGACATTTAGAATACCAAAGTCCAGATTTAACAGGGTGATAAATTCTTTTATCTCCTGAAATCAAATTGTTAAATGCTCACAATGAGTCAGCTAATGATGGATCTTTTATGTGAAAATGTCTGGATGATGACGACAATCTTGTTCCAATCATTTATGCGTGGCCGTAATGTGTGATACGATTTACCAGAACTACATTTTTCCCTCTATATATTCCCAAGGTTGTGTTACCTGTGATGCCCTCCTTTAGCTGCACGCGCACACACACACACACACACACACACACAGCAGCAGCATGTGTGACACTGACAAAGTAAGGACATACACTCAAACATTGAGATCCCACAGGACAGCAGTTTTCAACTTGTCCGGTCATTTTCAGGACGCTGACAATTAAGTGGTGTAACTACCCTTTAATTAGATAGGAAGAAATAGTGTCCTCATTAAGGACATAATTAACTCAATCAATGAACGCTAAAGAGCACTGAAATACCAATTAAACTTCACATATATGTACGGCACCTGAATGCATCGTGTGTGTGTGTGTGTGTGTGTGTGTGTGTGTGTGTGTGTGTGTGTGTGTGTGTGTGTGTGTGTGTGTGTGTGTGTGTGTGTGTGTGTGTGTGTGTGTGTGTGTGTGTGTGTGAGAAAGAGAGAGAGAGAGAGAGAGAGAGAGAGAGAGAGAGACCTATGTATTTATTATCTCGTGGTCGGGCATGTGAGGGTTAACCCAGTGAATTAATAAATGTATAGAGGAGAGAGAGAAACGCCATAGGTAGTATAATTATCTGGAATGACCTGAGTGTCCATGCATGTAGGACATTGCTGCTCTCTAACTCTTTTTTCACTCACTCACTCTCTCTAAATCTAACTGATTTTACTTTCCCTCTCCTCCTCCTCTCCCTCCATCTTCATTGTTCTCGCGGACAGAAACACCTCAATAACTCTCGTCTCTCCCTTCACTGTCCCACTTCACCTCTTCTCTGGTTCTTCTTTTTGCTATTTGAGGCAAATTTAACCTCTACAACTCCCTGCATCAGACTTCCATCTCTGGACTTCAAACACAAAAATCAAAGTGAACTGTCACTGTGACACAATTTCCCAAATGTTGACTTTTCAAAGGCAACAAAAAAAACAGAAATCTGCTTAAAGTATCAAAAGTAAAAGTACTCATTATATAAAAAAATGGTCCCTGTCAGTGTTAAGATATTATATGTTTTTGGATTAATATCACTGCTGCATTTATGTGTGTGTTGCATTTTACAGCTGTAGATGTTTAAGAACTTTTTTAATTTTTATCTTAAATTATGTTCAGGCACATAAAGACAAAGAAACAAGAGAATTAATAAATAAATAAATAAATACAGCAACAACAACAAAAAAGAAAAGGGAAGAGAAAGAAAATATTAAATCCATGTCAAAGTAAAGGGGGTTGGTCTGTTCTCAAAATTAGGGCTACTCAGTAATCTGACACCTAGTACAGAAGCATTTCTAAATACACATATAAACATGCATACATACATGAAAATAGATATTTAGACACATGCATATCCACGAGGTTGACATAGTTTTAGCTACTTTGTATACTGATGGGTAGTTTAATCTACATTAATGCATCATATATAGCTATTCATGTGGTTAGAAATACAGGTACAAGTACCTTAAATGTATACTTAAGTAGTACAGTCACACAGTCTTCATCAGCAGGTGGAGCTGCAGGATCTGACACAAACAGTATCACCTGAAGGTCGGTAAAAGTGTACCGTAAACATTTTAACCAAAGGTTAAAGGACCAGTGTGATTTAGTGGCATTTATAGTGTAGTTAGTTAGTCTAGTTAGGTGGAGACTCCCTCCGCTTATCCTCTCGTTCCACGCATGAAGCACAAACTACAGTGGCTGCAAACCGGTCTTTGGTTTGTACCGTTCAACATGGCAGACCCTGTGGAAGAGACCCACAACATCTGTACATTTAAAGAGTCATTTGAAGATAACAAATCATAATGATTCTTATTTTCAGGTGATTATACACTAATACTAATTAAAACATAGTTTTATTATATAGCATAACACATATAATAATATTATATTCCAGTCCTGACATATTCTGTACATAGAGGCACCTAAATTTTGACTCCATTTAAATAAGTCATCTTGTCTTTTCTCAGGATTTTATTCTCATTTTTATATTCAGGTTGTTACATGTCAAAGGAACACTCATTTTCCATGTCAAAGTCATTTCACTTGTCACGAGGAGCACGGTGTAACGTCTTCTCTGGAGAAGATTTGTCAAGTCTGAGAGACATACTCCAGTGACATCACATAAATAATCTCAGTTTTCACTCTTAAAGGCTACAAAGTCTGTGCTATGTGTAGCTTTAAAGACTAGATAAGTTGCATCATGGGAATTGTGGGAGTTGGAAGTTGTACACATATCTGGGATTATTTTTCTTGGGAGTCTCCCAACTTTATGCAGATGCTTAAATCACTGGAGTAGTCTTACACCCTGCTGCTCAACAAGTCAGGACAGACAGATATTATGTAGCCGTGATGGAGAATCCATCCACACTGTGGCTCCTATTACACCTCCCGCCTCTAAATCCTCCATCTATATGACTGAACAAACTCTAAATGATGTTCTTTATGAATTAAAAAGAGAGTGAAGTGGAGATGGAGGAGAAGATCTCATATCCTTCTTTCTTTCCCCTCATTCCTCCCATCTTTTTCCTCCGTAGGAAGCATGTGCAGCTCTGTGGGAAATTGTCTTGGGAGATTATGTGTGTGTCTGCGTGTGTGCGTGCGTGTGCGTGCATGCGTGCGTCTGTGTGTGTGTGTGTGTGTGTGTGTGTGTGTGTGTGTGTCTGGATTACCAGTGTTTGGAATTTATTTCCAGAGCTCCAGAAAGCTCTGTTTGACTTTTTCACAACAGGGGGTCTTGCTTCAATCACATGCCCTGTGTGTGTGTGTGTGTGTGTGTGTGCGCGTGTGTGTGTGTGCGTGTCTGTGCGTGTGTGTGTGTCTGTGTTATGTTTATGAGTGTGTTTGTGTCGCTCTGTGAGTCTGTGTTTGTCCACTTGCAACATGTGAATAGCTTTGTACTACTTGCTTCTTGTGTTTCATCAGGTTTATGCACGTATGTGTGTGTGCGTGTGTGAGTGCATGCATATGCGTGGGTGTGTGTGTCGTCCAGGGAACATATAACCGGATTAGCCGTCATGCTTTTATTTCTGTAATGGAAACATCAGCTTCATGAAAGAAAGTAGGGCTGAGGCCAGCAAGTGTATGAGACAGTGGGGGAGAGAGACTGCGTGCAGTAGGAAGAAGGACGATTCGTTGTCCAAAATGCTGCTTCATGTTTGTGTCACCACTACAAAGTGAAACTGAAGAATCTTCTCAAGAATCATATTTTCTAATCCAGAACACACAAGAGTATTTCTGAGAAGTAATTAGCTGAAAGAAAACGAGAAGAATGAGAGTGAACACTTCATCTTTCTCTGGTGCTTTCATGTTGTTACTAGGAGCTGCAAAAGATGTGTTTCTCAATGAAGCTGCAGCACTGTGAGATGTTATAGAAACAAACAGTTATTGATGTTGTGTAGTGGTTTATTTTTATAGCCAGTGGGCTGAATTTCTTGTTTATCAATCAATCTAGAAAATTCACTTTTACATTTTTTTATGCCTTTATTCGAGAGCTGACATGAAATGGTACACATGGTATTTCCATTTTTTAAACTTCTAATTATGTTAAAGGGCCTGGTGGTATAAGTGTGTGTGTGTGTGTGTGTGTGTGTGTGTGTGTGTGTTACAGTGTTGAACTTGATGAATGTGTGTGCAGGGAACATCTACAGGTTTGCGTGACAGACGACGTAACAGAGAGTGACGTGACGGTGGGGGGTGTGAAAACAGGTCACAGGACAGTGTGTGTTTTGTCTCAAAGATAAACAGTGTGGGGGTCAACATGCCTGTGTGTGTGTGTGTGTGTGTGTGTGTGTGTGTGTGTGTGTGTGTGTGTGTGTGTGTGTGTTGGGTGTGCAGGGGCAGATGTCCAGGGTCCCATGCCATAAGCGAGCTTGTATGTATATATGTGTGTGTGTGTGTGTGTGTGTGTGTGTGCGTGTGTGATTGCGGCGTTTGTTGCTGTCTGTTCATGTGTGTGAAGTGATGTGCAGCCAATCAACTCGATATCCTTCCTGTCAGTGATTTCTGAGGCCGATAACGAGTGACTGTTGACATGATTTCAGTCCAGAAAGCAACAGCAGTGTTTGAATTTCACTGAATACAAACAAAACAATATTATAGTAATAACAGCTATGAGTTTATACATTTGTAGAGACAGAGAAATGGACTGGGGGTCACTCATACAAAGCAAACTCTGACAATGACAGGGAGATGTGTGAATTTCTGTGATTACACAGAGCAGCTGCACCATCTGCTGGTTAGTACAGTAACCTGCACACACACACACACACACACACACACACACACACACACAGCTGGTAGAGTCACGCTGAAATCATGCATTTGATCAGCTCATAGCTCATCATCAGCTTTATACAATCTTTTTAACACAGTACAGTGGAAGCTTTAATCATGCATTGTTTAGATGAGTCAGGGATTATAAGTCATGAAAGATACCAGTAAAGTTAAAAAGAGCCCAGTATCATCATTGTTTCCTCGTGACTTGTAACAACTTCTGATCTGTCAAGGGAAAAACGTAGACAGCATTGTTCACATTCTGGTCCTGGGTGAAGATATTTTAATCAAGCTCTAAAACCACATTTGTGTTTTTGTTTTGTTCTTGGTGGATCTGTACACTGTCAATCAGCATTTTGTGAGCCAGAGTTTTTGTGGTTTCCTCTGAGACCTGGGCAGCTTATCAAGTGATGATTGCGTGCATATACACAGACAAAGTGCTGGGTCAAACAAGAACAAAGGACTGTAGCAGAAACCCATTGTAAAATCTTAGTTAAAAGTTTAGACTTGTCTTCATGTATGCTGTAAATGTTAAAGAGCATTCATCTATCAACTCTATAAACTTGTGATTTCTCCATGCCCAGTGCTGAAACCATTACAACAAACTCTTTAAACTCTGTCCTTTGGTTTTCATGATTAACATCGAGGAAAGTTTTATGAGAAGGTTGTTTTTCCTTTGTTGCCAGTGAAAAGTTGTTTGATCAATGTTCGTAACAGATCCTTTTTCAGGAAGTTATCATCTTACAAGGAAATGTACAACGGCAACTTTGAGAAACATACACAAATGTATTTTTTTAATTCCAGGGTATAATCTCTCACAACATATCATCTGTCTGTCTGTCTGTCTGTCTGTCTGTCTGTCTCTCTCACGAAATCTCTAAGATGATGCAACTTCATACTCGCACCATATGTCTTAGCTGTGTTGATACAATAGTAGAAGCAGTAAACTGGGCCTTTTTTTAGTGTTTCCATAAAACTGGAAGCACTATTGTCTAATAATACACTGTAGTGTAAGTAAGTAAGTATCTGGACGAAGATGTCCACATATTGCCATCCATCCATAGTGCTCCCAGAGAAAATGTCTCATTCCCAACTTTAACTTCATCATTGAGTTCATATTTATGAGAGGTGTCACCAGACAGGGACTCTCATAAATAACTGGCGTTCAACAGAACTGCAATTGAGAGATTGTTGAGGAAGACACATTTTGGCCAACAGATATATGTATATGAATGCAGATACATTTAAAAAAAAAGCTAAACCATCATCAGGCAATAGCCAATGGGTATCAAGAATACCTCTGAGGTTTCATCTGAAAAAAATATGACTCTGTATTCTCTGAGAGGTGTTCTATTAAATGATGTTCTCACATATTACACTTGTATGCTCATATTGTCTTCTTAACCTCATTTTACTCAGTTTTTATTTTTTTTATTTTTATTATTTTAACTCAGTTGAATAATTCAGTGGTTGTGAGGTAACATATGCCTGTATATGAGCATGCAAGGTGGGTCCAGAACCAGAGACTACTTTGTAGGCGAGCATTAGTGATTTGAATTAAACGTGTGGCTACCATGGCTAACATGCTCTTCTGGGCTGATTGAAACCAGGCACGCCGCCGTGTTCTGTTCTGGATCATCTGAAAGGGTTTCACTGTGCAGGCTGGAAGGCCCGTCGGGAGGGCATTACAGTAAGTGAGTCGTGAGATGACCACAGCCTGTATCAGGAGTTGGGTAGCATGTTGAGTTAGGTAAGACCTGATTTTTCTTATGTTGTAAAGTGCAAAGCAGCATGACCTGGCAACCAAAGCAACATTATTATAGAAGGTTAGTTGTCATCAATCAATTTTCTCAATACCCTGGTAGGGACGAGACATAGGGAGTCAATTTTGACATACAGATATCTGTTTATAGACTTCATATCCTTGTTTACATGACCTAAGGTGTTTTGATGGTCCACTATCCCGGTTTTGTATCAGAGTACTCCAGCTTTTGGTTTCTGAAAGCAGGGTGCAGGATGCAGGATCTACATTACTTTGCATCCAAACCTGCTGCACACCTGAGTCACAGTGGACAATTAGAGCCTTTTAATTCATATGGTAGTGTAGTGAATACATCTAAAACATGGTAGGTGAACCAAGATGAAGTTGGCAACAGATTGGCTGGTCCTTAAGTTCCCAGAAATGGTAGATAGAACTGATGGACCTAGATATATTTTGTTGCATCGTATTCTGAGAACTGTCCTGACAAAGAGCATCAACTTGCTCAGATTGTGATTACACGACCTGACTTGTTCCTGTTTCCTGATCTGATTCAGTGAAATTGGAGGAGCAGGAAGATTTGTCAGCTGTTTAACAAGAACGGTGAGCATTGGACTCTGAGTTCTGAAATTCATTGAAGTACGAGGACTTGATCAATATTACCATATCCACATTCATTGATGCATATTGGAACAACGTTAATTGCTACGTGGAAGGACAATGCATCAGACTGTGTGAACTATTTGCTCTCATAACCCATTAATGATGTCTGGTTGTGTTTTGTATAATATTGAAGTTTTACTTTTGGTTATTTTGGTAATACAAGAACTCTCATATTTTATGTTGTCTTGAGATATGAATTTGTCTCATTGTATTCAAACCCCAGGCAAGTGGAGAATTGGTCTTTCATGTATATAACTGAGAGCAGAGTTACTATGTACTGTTATCATATGCAAAGTAATCAAACTTGAAGGAGCTATATGTTACATTTCTGATATATACTGTATTATGTCAATCATATAAACATATATAGTCAATACAGTTGGGAAAACCATAATTTTGGAAAGTGTTTTGGGAGTTGTGGGGGAATTTTCCAAACAAATGCTATGAATCCTAGGGTTTTCCTCATTTGCAATGACTGACTGTAGTTTCCTCCTCCAGAGAGAGGAATGTGGGGAATATATTTAATACACTGTAAGTGAACCAAGATGAATTTGGCAACAGATTAGTTGGGAGTGGGGAAGTCCTTGAGTTTCTAGGCTTTCATAATAGATAGGATTAATTAATCTAGATATGTTTGACACCAAGTACAACTGGGTACTACTGAATAAGTACAGTAATAGATGTGGAATGTTCAAAAGAGTTTTAGCCAAGGCTGGTAAAAGGTTATGAACAGGTGAAGTTAGATTTCCGAAAAATGAAAAATGAATGAAGATTACACAAGATGACAGTGTTTGCCACAGAATGTATGAGCAGTTTCTTTACCAAAACTCCAAATGCAAAAGTCACAGTTGTTTCTTCTTTCTTAAGCATCTTCAGTTTCCACAACAATAGGATCCCAAAATAAGCTGCCTTGTGTGTAAGATAACCTTTACTATTGATAGAAGATTTTTATCTAAAGCAAGTGAGCTGTTTTTTTTTGTTTGTTTCATCTTGAGGTCTCTCCATCAAGGTGTGTTGTAGCCTACAGACCTTCTCTGACTTGTACAGGTGATAGTGGGTTTGACAGACAGGTACAGGACAGCACGCGCCACGTCTCAGCCAATCACAATCCAGAGTCCAGGTCAGGGGCGATTCTAGGATCTGACCTTTGGGGGGGGTTCAGCCCCCAGGAAGCAGCTGACATCCGTTCTTGACATGGAATTATGAGGCTACTGAATTTAATCCAGTTTTTAAATTTCTTAGAAAAGGCTAAGATTTTCCATAAACACACATATAACAAGAATCTTTGATTATCCAACCATGAGCTATGTACAAGTTCCACTGACATACAATCCCCCGTCTAAATCAGCCATTTCACCGGATGAGAGTCTAATATCTTCCTAAACCTATGATGTATAACATTAATGATTAAGGATGAACAGTGATCAACTTTTCTCCAAAAATTTGTTAATGTAAACTGAGGAGAAGGCTCAATTGACCACAGCTGCACACATTATGCACGCACACACACACACACCTCTCTCTCCCTCATATACGAATACACACACACAGAATGAAATATTAACAATTTACCAAATGACATAAATATTTAAAGAGAGATTACAAAGTCATCCATGAAATGTCTCTAAATATAATGTACTTTCTTTTTATAGGCAATTAGTGAGGTGGTTAACAATCAATGCCCTTTTCTCACCTGCTTCTTCCAGGTCTTGCACGCTCTGTCTTTCCTCTCTCTCTCTCCATCCTGCTCTTGCCCTCTCTCCATGCTCCTCTCTCCCTCTTTACATACATACAAACGTTTTGTAAGGAAGTTGTTATAAACCTTTATAATAATACATAATACATAAAGCAAACAAGCCCAGTGGGCCAGTTTCTGGGGTAAATACAGCAAATGTAGGCCTACATTATAACCTGTCAATGTGCAGTGGGACAGAGCAGTTTTAAAAGACTGAGTATGCTTATTATTATTATGGCATTCTTGACTACCTGTTCATGTTCTCACCTGTTTCATCTTGTTCTCTCTCCTTTTCTCTCTCTCTATCCTCATCTCCCCCTCTTTGTACTGTCCACCAAAAAGACAAAGTAATACAGTATAACAACTAACAACAAATAAATAAATGTTAACTCATTAACATGTATTCATCTATGAAATATTTTGTTGCTATACTACTCAATGGCATTACAGAGACACACAGATGGAGGGACAGCAGCATCCTCTCCTGTTCAGCTTCATATCAAACCTGACGCCACATCGCTAAATGATATGTTTTTGGATATTTTATTGTTTTTGTGCGGACTCTGTCTGACTGTCTATCTGCTGTGTTTTCAATCTCCATGGCAACGGGAGAGTAGCGATGACGCTGGTGCCATTTTTGTGCCATTAATAGTCCAGTAACCCGGACCAATTCACTCCCGTTAGACTTTCTAACTTGGCATAAGACATAACTTTCACAGTGACATTTCATATCTTTCATATCTTGCCGCTGGGCAACAAGTTAACTCTTTGCAACTGAATAGTTAGCGCCTCCTAGCGCCCTAGTTTATCATGCTGCGCATCATCACAAGCCTATTCTGCGAACTTAAACGTAAGAAGAGGCATTGATAAAATCGTCTTGTGGTCAGCTCCCGTTTAATAGACATCTGACAGATTATGTCAAGGTCCTGAAATGAAGCAATACCTGGTCATAAGTGTTACAACACACTGCTGCATTCCTGTGGCTCTAACAGCTGCACCGCGGGCTATCAGCCCTGCCTCTAGGAACCACGTTTAGTGCGCTCAGGCTGCATCTTTGTAAAACAGGAGGCGCCCACCCACCAATCAGAGACAAGAGATGCCTGCAGGGAGGTTGCGCTTGATTTTACTGGCCCATTTGAGCCTGTTACCGTTTTCCCCATCTCCAAACAAAAGAGGTTTGCGAAAAAAATGATATACGATTTGAGGACTAAACGATAGGATGGGCTAAGGCAAGTTTTGGATGGGCTTGAGCCCGCCCAAAAAGGGTTAGCCTCACCACTGGTCCAAGTCCATTGAAACTGCTGTGGATTTAAACAGTGAGCTGAGTCTTGTATCTCAATGTGTCTGTAGAAATACTTTGACACTGTACCAGCCTCTATCTGCCTGCTTTGCACCGTTTCTTCCCACTTTTAGATTAATCCATAATTAGTTTATAAAAGCGTCTTTTCAGAGAAACTTTAAAGATGTTTTTCTCCGCGCTGCTCATTCTTGTCGGTTTTGGTTCGTTCGGTTCTGTTTCGGGTTCTCCCGCTGTGGATGAAGCGTACCGGGCCGTGATCAGCGTCGTGTCTCCGGGACAGCAGCATCTGACCGGGGAGTCCCTTCGCTCCCTCTTTAATACACTGGAGAAACGTGTGCAGTGCGGTGGAGTGTCGTGTGAAAAGGTGAGTTTTATTAGGCTTAGCTCCGCAGCCAGGTTAGAGAGCCAGGTGTCTGACTGCAGGGGCTGTGGCGAGAGGTCGAGGTCCAAAAGTTATTAAGCGGCTCTATCTGTACGGGCCTATGGAGAAACTGGGTTTATTAATGGAACATTTTTAGATTTTAAATGTATTTCTGATTACTCACAGAGTAGGTACTGGGTTCATTTGACCCAGTAGCCCATCAGAACCAGAACACCCCATTGATCCTGGGAAATTTAACCCAAGTTGACACCATATTGGGTCAATTTTTAACAAACTGTTGATTAGTGTATATAATAATGAAGAATTTAGTTCTAACCAAAATCTTAAATTTATTTATCTAATTACAGGCTACATGTTTTTATTTATTATAGGTAGTAAATTGTTTCTGATTTTCTGTGCGCACCAGTCGCATACTTGAATTCCTTTGGTTATAAAGGTTTATAAAGCTTCTCAATGAATTACGTTTTATCCTCTGTGGACATAATAATAAATAATATACAATATCTTATAATGTTCTGTGGAATTGAACTGGAAAGTGTGTCTAAAGTAGATTCTAAAAAAAACCATTTAAAAGTTTCTGATCATCTGTTATCTTAATGTTTTTCCTTCAATAGTGGCTATAAAAAAAACAGTGAAATTCAAACACCAAATGTATTATTTCATAGATGAAATAAAGAAGAATGAAACAATTACATTTCGTCAGTGATGTTAGATGATAAAGTTATAAGTAAGATTTTTTTTAATTTTTTTTTTTTATTGGGCCCTCTGGAATCGATTTAGAGGTTAAAACAGGTTTAAACTGTGATTTCTATTAACTATTATATGTTCGGTTCATATTCTATGATCCAGTTTCAGTAGTGCTAACCCTATACAAAACTTCTATTTCTATTTTGAAGTTTTAAGCATAATTCTGCTAAGGTAACACCTCTGTTAATCCGGCTTGTTACAGACATATTTAAATCTTTGTGTTTTTCCTGCCTTTCAGTCTGATTGAACCATTGTGCAGAATTTTGTTCTCCATTTACAAAACAATTTTTACAATCCCTTCATACAAAATAATGTATTTGTAAAAACTTTGTGTAACCAAAAAAACATTAAAAGAATAGTCCTCTCAGCCATGTCACTGTAGCTTTTGTAGCTGGCCACGCCAAGTTTTTGAATAGTACTGTAGCTGTGAACACAGATGATGACAACTTATTCTGCAAAGACAAGAAAATGACTAGTAACTGTACTTGATAAAACATTTTTAAGTGCACATTATTTGAAGGATTGTTATAATTGTTATATTGTATTATTGTTAGGTTTGTTTTTGTTAATCCATGTTGGCTTCACAGTAAATTCAGACTCATTATATCTGAGCTGTTTTTTTGAATATTGTGCATGAAACATTCATTTTTTCCTCCCTATTAATCAGTTATTTCAATCATCATTTTCATCATAAATCTATGCATATATTGTTCCAGTGCAACTATGTTACTATAGAGTCAAGCTTTTAGTCACTTTATCAGGGCAAATGTTTGACAAAAAGAACCCTCAGTGCTTATAAAGACACCAAATAGAGTCTGACTGTGTTTGTATATTGTCAGGTTTATGAAATTACAAAATAATTCACCTCAGTAAGAGAATCTAAACCTATTTTAGATTTCTCAACATTAAAAGAGGTGTTTGGTACTCAAATCAAATATTGGATTTCTAATTTAGTTGTTATTCAAAGGGTGGATGTTTTAGTTCATCTTGTAATTTTATGACGCACTCCTTCCAGGCTTGGACAAAACCGTATTATCAGTGTGAATGAGAGTGAAGTCCCTGGACTTCAGTTGTAATCTGCATGAAAGGGCACTGCGTGATCGATAAGTATCTGCTGTCTAACGACTTAGGTTTCTGGCAGTTAAATATGATGGACAAAAGGTGAAGAGAACAGCTTTACTGCAGGCGATAGCTTGAATTGTAACACATTGAATTTAGCTAATAAAGAAGTGACATCAGTGAAAGTGAAGTTACAAAGGCTTGTAATACACCACATCATAGTTACAAGTGTTATAACAGGTAATTAAAACAAGAGGGCCAATAAAATGATAAAATTCATCTGACCCACAGTGAACATCTATGATCTCATGCCAGATGTCAATGAGTCCTCTCTGACCTTATGAGTTTCCTGTTCTGAGAGTTTAAAGGGTCAGTTCAACTAAATGTATTTTAAAATGTATTTTCTCACTTACCTCGTCTGATACTAGCCATGCAGATCGTTTTGGTTATTCTCTTCTATGGCCATGCAAATATCCCAACTATCCCAGCTGACTTTGGGCAGGAGGCAAGACAAGTTGCCAGCTCATCACTGGGCACATTGAGACAAACAGCCATTCACACTCACATTCACATCTACGGCCAATTTAGAGTTACCAATTAACCTTTTAGTGCATGTCTTTGGACTGTTGGAAGAAGCCAGAGTACTCGCAGAGAATATGCAAACTCCACACAGAAAGACCCCAGCCAAGGTTCAAGCCAGGAACCCTCTTGCTGTGAGGCGACAGTGCGAAATTTAATTTTTGTTGCTCAAATCATTGAAAAGTGACATTTAAAACCATCAGCAGAAGTTTTCATAGGATCTATTATGAAATCTGGAATTCATTTTTGATTGTATTAAGAGTGGAGGTAGAAATCTCAGAGACTGGTATGTGAAATTATGTGCAAATAAAACTAAAGCTAAATGGCCAAATACAAATAGAAGTAAGAAGAAAAAAGTAGGGGTTTTATTGTAATGTATGTGAACCTCAAACTAATAAAGCATGTTTGGGCACTTCCTTACTTTTATATTGTAGCCTATTTTCCCTCCTTTCTGTTATCGAAAGAAGTTTCTAATAAACGTAGCTGATGTCTATAATTATTATACTGCAGGTTGCTTTTAATGCAATGTACATATTCCTTTTTCTAAATTATTTTTTAACAATGTTTGAATCTAACAAAACAAATGAATTTGGATTTAACTCATCTAAAACCTCTGTAGCAGCTGCTGTTTTATAGAAATTGATCAAGCTTACACGGCTGTTGTTCCTTAAAACAAATCCCTGAATTACAGACTTTTACTTACAATTATCTGCATGTATGTTTTTCTGCGTGTGTGTGTGTGTCTGTAGTGTGATCTAACAGATGCCGTCCACCAGCTGATCAGCAATCACTCCATCCACGAAGAACATGAGGATGAAAAAGCTGAAGAAAATATAACCATCAGTGTATCTCAGTTTCCTGCTCTCGCTGCGGGATGCGTCCTGTACCTTACGTCTCCTGGCCTGGTCTGCAATGCGACAAGGCACGGGAGATGGGCAGAGGAGGTTGAACATTTCCTGCATGAAATCACACACGCGGAACACCATGAACACCGGAATGAAGAGAGCGAGCCGCACCACGAACACGAGCACATAGATGTTGATGGATTAACGGTGCTGTTTGGGGAGCTTCGTGACCACTATGAGCCTTTAAACAGTGAGGTAAGCACAATACTTCCACAGACTAACGTAGCCTTATTTGAAAGATCAATTTGAAAGGCCCCAAGATCATATTTTTCCTGCTCACAACTGACAAATATGCATGTCACAGGTCTGTGATGAGATGTTAGCTGAAGCCAAAAGGTCACAAGCAAACAGGTTTAGAACAAGTGAATCACATGACAGTGCTTTACTCTGTACAGAAAATGTGCACGATAATAGATTTTCCACCAACCAGGCAGTCAGTTTATGATCTTCCTCTCTCTCTGACGTACTTTATTCATTCATTGTGTTAATGGCAGCATTTATCACTCAGCATATCTTATCATACATGGCTGATGCCAACAGTAGACCTGCTAGGCTTTGCCCTGTAACCAGCCACATCACCTTAGCAACCGCCATCATGATGAAAAGTGCCCTCATTAAACAGTTGGTGCTGCTGTATTGTGCGACAAAAATGGATTGTAAGAAATCAAACAAAAAAGTTTTAGTAATCTGTGTCATTGTCTCTGTTCTGCTTTATGTATGAAAAATATTATTTGTAGCTCAAAGGTCAGAGAAGTCTCCCAAAACAAAAAGGATTCCTCAACAATTTGGATTTCATGGATATCCTCTATGCATAGCATGGTCAGAAACCGAAAAGGAGGTTGACAGGTTAACATCATCAGATACAGAGAATGGTTTGAAAGCACTGAAAAAAGAACCAATGGTGTTTAGAGGTCAGAGTAAAATTATGGACGGAAGCAGCAGGTGAGGAATCACAATAGGAAGCAAGTGTAGATGGCATAGAAGTGAATTTACCACGAGAAGAAGACCATTACAGTAAGTTTATATTGCATTGAACTGTGGTGGACTAAAGACATCTGGCCCAACTGAAGGTTTTCTCCCCACATGAGGAATCACCTTC
Source organism: Argyrosomus regius (assembly GCA_946959425.1). Lineage (NCBI taxonomy): Eukaryota > Metazoa > Chordata > Actinopteri > Sciaenidae > Argyrosomus > Argyrosomus regius. The sequence goes on from OX336899.1 coordinate 20,997,739, forward strand.
TCTAAACTTAATATGAAATGTATCACAAATTAAAGTTATCTGCAAAATATAGCAGTTGTATTCAGTTACCTGGCAGACATTTTCACTTACAAACCAAAACAGCTGGTGCAAATGATGTTCTTGGATTGAAATAGCACTCAGGAAGAGAGATGATCAATATTACAGCTCAGTGATTTCTAGACAGCTCTATTGTAATTGACTTTGGGCTACAACAAACGATTAATCTGCAGAAAATGTGAAGAAGGTGTCTGACGTTATCAATTTAGTTTTGACCATTCAACAATTAGAAAATCTAAAGATATTCAATTTACAAAACTAAAGGAGCAGCAAATCATCATAATTAAGAAGCTGGAATTGCTGACATTTATACCAACAACAATAAATCAGTTATCACATTTTTTTTGTCAATCAACTAATCAATCAATGACCAACCAATAACTTCAGCTCTAAGTTGAGTCAGTGAGTAAAACTTTCTTTTGTCATGTCTCTCTTTGTCCTCCCTCTCTCTTATCACCACACTGACCAGAACTGCATAACAGCCAGTGACATCATGAAAGAGGCCAACGCATCATCACCAGGCCAGACACAGGAAGTGGGTGCAGTTTTGGGCCGCGTCCTTTATTACGCTTTGCAAGGTCGATGCTTCCTTAGCAGGTCACTGCCTGGGGAGAGCTTCTTCGTGAACTACATCTTGAACCGTCTGGGGTCAGAGAACTTCACTGTCGCGGGTAAATGTCCTTCAGGAAAATCATGGATGCAAAAGATAGAGCTGCAGACTTCAGACATTCATCATTTCAAAATCTCAGACCATGTTACGTTTAAACATTAAAAAACTAAAACTGTAGGATGTATTTGGGTTCTGTAGATTTGGAGGTGCTCATGAGGATTCTGAACCTCGGACCTGATGTGCACGAACATGAACACGAGCACGAACATGGACATGAGCACCACGAAGATGAACACGCTGATCACGATCATAACGGTGCAAGACAGAGGAAGAGGAGCAACCATGAACATCACGAGGGGCATGAAAAAAACACCACCTGGGATAAGGTATACAAATATACCAACATACAGAAAAAAAATCACACAAAATAGTCAAACTGTTGACCCTTGATAAATAGGCAAAAAGTTATGGATTTAGACATCACTTGGCACTGATAGCATTTAAACTATTTTAATTACAGTCCACAGTGGTTGTGGTGAACACAAAATGTATAAGCTGGCCAATGTTAGGGCTAATTTGAGGTAAAATTGGGGATGGGAACTGAGAACCGGTTCCAATTGAGAAGCAGCTCCAAATTGCCCATCTCATTTCACTGGCTTTCTCATTGCAGACGCTCCCTCTCTCTCATTCACTGTCAACGTCACTCAACCGCAGCTGTTCGTCTCGTTCAGAACAAGCGAACACAAACCAAAAGAAGCCTCTTGTTATTACTATTTTGCAGCATAGACTGCAAGCCAGGTCCAGACGTAGAAGCTGGGTACATGAAATAAACTGAGGACACAACTGGGAGAGTATCATAGTGTAGTCCATGAACTCTGCCTGGATTAGCCTCTGTTTCTGTGATATTTCAGGCCGACTGTGGAACAGTTTGTACAGTCTGAACATGCATTGGCTACTGCAGCGTGATCATCAGCTGTGTTTCTCTAAAAGTTGATTCTGGCATTTTCACCACAGTGCCTCGTTTGGTCTGAATCTTCTTTAAAAAGCATGACTTCATTTCACAAAAAAACATACTTTCAAGTCAGCGTGGAAACACCAGCAATATCCTGAAACACCTTTCTACGCAATATGGGCTTAAACTCTAGGAATGATATGTATTTGACACTGTGCACAAATGCTACTGCTTCACAATCACAAATGAGTTGCTGTTTCCAGCAGTGTGTCCTTTACGTAGGGTAAATAGCCTGTCATATTAACAGCACCAGGCAGGCTGAGCAAGTTTTTTCTTTGACTAAGAAAACAGTGGAGGATTTGCACACCTGAGTCAATTGTGTGCCCTTTTTCTACGCTGTGTTCAGGAAAATAGTTGTGTTGAATCTGAAAGCCTGTCAATATATATATATTTTTTTTTACACACAGATAATTGATCAGGAATCAATAAGGAAATCAATAAAGAATCTAACTGATAAGCAGAATCAATGATGGCATTGGTATCAATAAAATCTTATCAATTCAAATAGCTAAAAAGTTTCACTTTCTCCCAGTTCTGTTTCTCGGCTGAAGAGCTGGTTTGGATCTACGGTCTGGCAGATAACGGCTCTGCCTCCTCTGGCCTGGGTTCGTCCGGCTTGTCCCGGCTCAGCCCTGCACTAGTTCAGCAGATCCTGAGTGGAGCCTGTGCAGATATCCCACAACCATCAGGACCAGATGGGCTCACCATGGCTGAGAGTAAGGACATTTCCCTTCGAGAGATCAATAAAGTATCTATGATATGACAGACCTATCTACTCGAAAGTGCCCTCAGGTTGTAATCCAATCCAGATCAGCAAGTCATGAGGCTTTGTTTACTTTTATCATGGCAGAATGAGCAGATTGCATTAAACTAAACTGAATTCTTTGGTTTAGTTTAGTAATTCTTACTTTCTCTGGTGGCGTTTGAGTAGATTCAACATGTCAATAACTCCACCTGACCTTTTCTGTTCTCTCTTTGGTTTGTAGGATACATCTACGCAACGATTGCCAATGTGGTGATAACTCTGACGTCCATGTTTGGCATTGTGGTCCTGCTGTGTACTTCCTGTACCAGTGTGTTCCAGATGTCCATCCAGTTCTGCATCAGCCTGGCTGTAGGGTCACTGACTGGAGATGCATTACTGCACCTGCTACCAATGGTGAGTGAATCTATCTTCCACCACAAAGCTGAGTAAAAGTCACCTAAATTATAGCTCTGGTTTGAGGACATTGCCAGTACTTGGTAATTTTTACAACCACAAGGCCACCGGGGCATTAACAATCATGTTGATTTTCCTGCAGCATACTCATTTTGACTCCTTCTTGCGGCCTGTGCATCCAGTTTTTAGGTTTGCATGTGCACTCAGCTGAAACCAGCGGCAAGCATTCACATGACAGTCACACGGAAGAAACTCCAGACTACATTTACAAGATGCTGGTAGTGATCAGCGGGATCTACTACTTTTATCTGATGGAAACAATCTTCTCTCTGATCACGTATAAAGAAAATCATCACCATCATCAGCACCATCACGCGGTAAGAAGAAAAATACTAACAATGCAGATAAAACTGAAAAGAATACAATCACATCCTGTATTTATCATTATCTTGTTATCAAAATTGTGTAGCAGTTCTCAAAATTGGAATTCTCAAATTAACTAACTCTGGTCTTTTCTTCCTTAAATCCTTGCCTCAATCTTCAGGCTAAGTTTTAATTATTTTGTCTCTATCTCTTTAGGAAGAAGCAGAGCCTCACCACTGTGACCACGGCAGGGTTTTAGAGATGTACCAACAGGAAAGGAAACAAAAAGACAAGTCACAATCAGCTTCAAAAGCAGAACTGGTGAGGAACATACGTACATACTGTAACCCTAACCCATTAAGACGTGTAAGTTTAAGTTCAGCTGCACAAGACAAACATTTTGCATCATAGCAAAAATAATCAGTAATGTATGTAATATGTACGTTTCAGGTTGGCTTTGAAGACGCGGAGCCAAAAGAGCGCACCAGAGGTGAGTATTTCCAAAACAAAAAATCATGCTATCATTAAAACTGCGTTCACTCCACCACTAACTATTACTGTGTCTGCCTCCACAGAACAGCGTCTGCTGCCTTATATGATAACTATCGGTGACGGGATCCACAACTTTGCAGACGGCTTAGCGATGGGCGCTGCGTTCTCCCTGTCATGGAAGTCAGGTCTGGCCACATCACTAGCTGTGCTCTGCCACGAACTACCACATGAACTGGGTAAAGAACACACACACACACACACACTTATAGACAAAAGCAAGCAGTGCCTGGTTTGATAACCTTTCATTGTTAACATCACCCTGTCGTTTTTGTGTCTCTCCAGGGGATTTTGCCATTTTACTCCACAGCGGCATGTCCGTCCGCAGGGCGTTGCTTTTAAACGTTGGCAGTGCCATGACCTCATTCGTCGGCATGTATATCGCTCTGTCTGTAGCCACGGACCTCGCTACCAAACAGTGGATAGCTGCCATCACTGCAGGACTCTTCCTGTATGTGGGACTGGCTGATATGGTACGTTTAATATGTATTTGTGCACATAGAACTGTTCATACTGTAGCTGCCATCAAAATATAATCACGTATAAACTGATAAGATGTGCATGTTTAATCTCAAACCTCCATCTTTTCTTCCTCCAGCTCCCCACTATGGTCCACATCAGCAACAAGAGACCCTGGCTGATGTTTCTGCTGCAGAATATTGGCCTTCTGACTGGGTGGGGTATTCTGTTGTTGCTGTCACTTTATGAGGAGAGAATCAGCTTTTAAAACAGTAAAGACACACGTCAGTCTGTTCAGAGGGTTCACTTTGCTTCTGGTTTAATCTATGACTCATTTTGTAGCCATTCACGCACACTCAGCTGATGTTTTACTGACACCTTAAAGTTTTTTAATAGTTAGATGAAAGTCAGCGTTGGAGTGCTGAAGTGCACTGTGACCAAAGGCTGTTTTTTCTGGTAGTAAAAGTGTCCGTTTGGCACTGAGAAGTGTGTAAAACAGCTTCATACAGTTATTTTTTTGTGTGTGCTTTTTACTACAAGGTATTAAAAGTCTGTTGATGAGTAACAAACACTTGGAACACTTTGACCATTTGTCAAAGGAAAGACGATACAGTTCGACTTTGTATATTAGTATTGCTACAGCGACTAATAAAGATAAATGTCAAAAATGTGTGAATATTCTGCCTTGTTTGGAAAAATAAAGCTCTTTTAAAACCCATTTTTAAACTAATTTCTATTTTATTTCTTAAATATCAATGAACCCAAAAGTGCATAATAGTGCGTTTTTTTTTACCATAAAAAATAAATAGTATTTTTTTGAAGTGTGATAATAGGTTTATTCAGTTTTTTTTCTGAACTTTTGATCATATCTGTATTGTAAGAGTTTGACTAATTCATGAAAACCATTTTCTGATTCTAAACAGATCATAACTGAAAATATAGATCTATTTATAACTGTGCTTACACATATTCCTAGTGTAAATCCAGTTGTCTAGCCCTCGCATTAGCATAACTGTATTTGAGGTTAAAGCAGTTGCTAAAAGCTTCATTTGCTGCTTGAAGTCATTTAAGCAGAGGGTTTCAAAATTCAAATCAAATCAAATCAAATTTTATTTGTATAGCCCAAAGTCGCAAAATACATTTTGCCTCGGAGGGTTTCACAATCTGTACAGGGAGTGACACCCTTGGTTCGACCCTTGGTTCGAGTGAGGAAAAACTTGCCCACAAAAAAACCCTTTTAACAGGGAAAAAAGTGGAAGAAACCTCAGGAAGAGCCACAGAGGAGGGATCCCTCTCCCAGGACGGACAGACGTGCAATAGATGTCACGTGTACAGTCAACAAGTCAACAGAAACATTTTGTACAATTACAATGAAAAATGACAATGGATTACAATGAATGATAAAATGATTACAGTAGCAGTGGAACCTGTGATAGAGATAGAGAGACACAGATGCACAGCAGCAGTAAACATTAACTAACTATAAACTGTGATGGAGATCTGGTAACATTAATGACAGTAATAATATATGTAGTGGACGTCATGCAGGACCACAGCAGCAGTCACGATCCACGAGAACCTGCTGGACGAGAGAGCACAGAAACTCCGGGGAAGAAGTTTAGTTAGTAAGATGCATTAATGTACATGTATGACAGACATGTATGTTTACAGATGGTGGTGGTGATGGTGAGAGAGAGAGAGAGAGAGAGAGAGAGAGAGAGAGAGGGTTTTCAGTAAAGGGAGATGTGACTGCATCTTCAACCAATACCGTGCCTGGCTAGGCATAACCCTGAAAGGGGGAGTCCCCCGGCAGTATAGTCCTATAGCAGCATAACTAAGGGATGACCTGAGCCAGCCCTAACTATAAGCTCTATCAAAAAGGAAAGTCTTAAGTTTACTCTTAAAAGTGTTGACCGTGTCTGCCTCCCGAACCCAAAATGGTAGTTTGTTCCACAGAAGAGGAGCTTGATAGCTGAAAGCTCTGGCTCCCAATCTACTTTTGGAAACTATAGGAACTACAAGGAACCCAGCATTCTGAGAGCTCAGTGTTCTAGAGGGGTAGTAAGGTACTATGAGCTCTTTTAGATATGATGGTGCCTGATCATGAAGAGCTTTGTATGTAAGAAGAATTTTAAATTCTATTCTAGATTTAACAGGTAGCCAATGCAAGGAAGCCAAAATGGGAGAGATGTGATCTCTGATCTTGGTTCCTGTCAGAACACGTGCAGCAGCATTCTGAATTAGCTGCAAAGTCCTAAGAGACTTATTGGAGCAGCCTGATAACAATGAGTTACAATAGTCCAGCCTAGAAGTAACAAATGCGTGGACTAGTTTTTCTGCATCTGCTTGAGATACAATGCGTCTGATTTTGGCAATGTTATGTAAGTGGAAGAATGCAGTCCTTGAAATTTGTTTTATGTGGACATTAAAGGACAAATCCTGATCAAAAACAACTCCAAGATTCTTTATGGTGGAGCTGGAGGCCAGGGTGATCCCATCTAAGGTAACTAAGTCTCTAGAAAGAGAGTTTCTGATGTTTTTGGGTCCAATTACAAGAACTTCAGTTTTGTCTGAATTTAACATCAGAAAATTGAAGGTCATCCAACTTTTTATATCTTTAAGGCATGCTTGGAGTTTAGTTAATTGATTGGTTTCATCAGGCTTGATCGATAAATATAATTGGGTGTCGTCGGCATAACAATGAAAATTAACGGAGTGATTCCTAATAATGTTCCCTAGAGGAAGCATATATAAACTGAATAGAAGTGGTCCGAGTACAGAACCTTGTGGGACTCCATGACATGGAGGATTCATCATTGACAAGAACAAACTGAGAACGATCTAAAAAATAAGACTTAAACCAGCTTAGGGCGGTTCCTTTGATGCCAATTTGATGTTCCAGTCTCTGTAAAAGAATTTGATGGTCAATGGTGTCAAATGCAGCACTAAGATCTAACAGGACAAGTACAGAGATGAGTCCTTTGTCTGATGCCATTAGGAGGTCGTTTGTAACTTTGACTAGTGCGGTCTCTGTGCTATGATGCACTCTAAATCCTGACTGAAAATCCTCATATAAACTGTTCTTATGGAGGAAGTCACACAGTTGATTGGCTACAGCTTTCTCAAGTATCTTAGAGAGAAAGGGAAGGTTTGATATCGGTCTGTAATTGGCCAAAACCTCTGGATCTAGAGTGGGCTTTTTAAGAAGAGGTTTAATTACAGCTACTTTAAAGGACTGTGGTACATATCCTGATAATAAAGACAGATTAATCATATCCAATAAAGAAGGGCTAACTAGAGGTAAAACATCCTTGACCAGCCTGGTTGGGATGGGATCTAAGAGACAGGTTGACGACTTAGATGAAGAAATTATTGAAGTTATTTGATGACGGTCGATGGGAGAAAAACAGTCTAAATATATATCAGGTTTTACAGCTGTTTCCAAACTTGCTGTATCAGAATGCAGATCAGTGCCTGTTGAGGGCAAGAGGTGATGAATTTTGTCTCTAATAGTTATAATTTTATCATTAAAGAAGCTCATGAAGTCATTACTAGTTAGACCTAAAGGAATAGATGGCTCAATAGAGCTGTGGCTCTCTGTTAGCCTGGCTACAGTGCTGAAGAGAAACCTGGGGTTGTTCTTATTTTCCTCTATTAATGAAGAGTAGTAGGCTGCTCTGGCACTACGGAGAGCCTTCCTGTATGTTTTAAGATTATCTTGCCAGACTAAACGAGATTCTTCCAGTTTAGTGGCACACCATTTGCGTTCAGAATTACGTGCCTCTTGCTTTAAGTTACGAGTCTGCTGGTTATACCATGGTGCTAACCTCCTTTGTTTAATTATCTTCTTTTTCAGAGGTGCAATAGAGTCGAGAGTTGTTCGTAATGAGCCTGTAGTATGTGGATACAGATGTATAGCGTGACAACAACAGGGGCAACACGTAAAGTAAAAAGCAAACTTGTGCAAGCTTATAATTATGTATTTACTCTGTTTTAAGGATGGATCTGGGTGAGACCAAATATGTGACAGCTAGGGTTGGGCAGAATAGATAATACACAAGATCACGCCATATGCAAGGTTACTTGAGGACAAACAGAATGTAACAAATATGCAAGGTTACTTTTACTTGAGGACAAACAGAATGTAACAAACGAGAAGTAACGACCTTCAAGAAAAGGCGAAAACATCGCATGACCAAGATAGTAGTGGTATCAGTGACGTAAAAGGGAAAGAGCCCAACCCGACCATAAGTGGAAGAAACAAGAAAATACTCACCAGATCTCACTTAGCTTTCGGCTAGAACAGATGTATTCCTCTGTGGTGAGATCTCCAAAGCGCTTTGCTATTTGAATAAACTATTGTGTGAACTGATCTCGTCTCCAGAAGACTCTCTTTGCATCAACCAACTCGGGAGAGCTCAGTAAGTGCAAAAACTGAGACTCAACAAGTACTATCAACCAGATGATCTATTTGTGAGGGGCTAAAGGAAGCAGACAAGTCCTCTGCTACATTGAGACAAGTCATTGAATTCAATACTGAGGGAATCACTTCCTTAAATTTGGCTACAGCACTATCAGATAAACATCTGCTGTAGGAGTTTCTGCCAAAAGGCTTATAGTCCAGTAATGTGAACTCAAAGGTTATTAAAAAATGGTCAGACAGAAGAGGATTCTGTGGAAAGACTATTAGATGATCAATTTCAATGCCTTATGAGAGAACAAGATCAAGAGTGTGGTTCAGACAATAAGTCGGTTTATTTATTCTCTGACAGAAGCCAATTGAATCTAACAAAGAGATAAACGCAGTACTAAGACTATCATTGTGGTTGTCCACATGAATATTAAAATCACCTACAATAATTACTTTATCTGTTTTAAGGATCAAGCCTGATGCAAATTCTGCAAATTCAGATAAAAATTCAGAGTAAGGACCAGGAGCTCGATATACTGTAACAAATAGAATTGGCTGTAATGTTTTCCAGGTTGGGTGAGTAAGGCTAAGAACAAGACTTTCAAATGAATTATAATTTAGTTTAGGTTTAGGATTTATTAATAGACTTGAGTCAAATATGGCTCCAACTCCACCACCTCGACCGGTACTTCGAGGAATATGAGTATTACAATGACTGGGAGGAGTGGATTCATTTAAACTAACATATTCATCCTCCTGCAGCCAGGTTTCAGTAAGACAAAATAAATCAATATCATAATCAGACATTAATTCATTGACTAAAACAGCTTTAGAGGACAAAGACCTGATATTCAAGAGTCCACATTTAATTATCTTATTTTGGACTGCTGGGGATGTTGTTTTAATTTTTATTAAGTTTTTATGATGAGCTCCTCCTCTGTTTGTTTTACCTTTAAATAATGTAGGTGGACGGGGGACAGACACAGTCTCTATACTAAAGGATTGGGTTGGTGGCTGCCCTAATGGAGGCGCAGAGAAGCGTGTAAGACTGCAGCTCTGCTTCCTGGTCTCAACTCTGGGTTGTCACGGTTTTGGTCGACCAATAAACTTGGCCATATTTCTAGATATGAGAGCTGCTCCATCCAAAGTGGGATGGATGCCGTCTCTCCTAATCAGACCAGGTTTTCCCCAGAAAGGTGTCCAATTATCTATGAAGCCCACATCGTTTGCTGGACACCACCTCGACAGCCAGCGGTGGAATGACGACATGCGGCTATACATGTCATCACTGGTCACATTGGGTAGGGGTCCAGAGAAAACTACGGAGTCCGACATCGTTTTGGCGTATGCACACACCGATGAAACATTAATTTTAGTGACCTCCGATTGGCGTAACCGGGTGTCATTACCGCCGACGTGAATAACAATCTTACTGTATTTACGTTTATCTTTAGCCAGCAGTTTTAAATTAGACTCGATGTCGCCCGCTCTGGCCCCCGCGATGCATTTAATTATGGTCCCCGGTGTCGCTAACTTCACGTTTCGTAAAATGGAGCTGCCAATGACCAGAGTTGGCCTCTCAGCGGGTGTGTCGCTGAGTGGGGAATATTTGTTAGAAACGTGGAGCGGTTGGTGGTGTACCGTGGGCTTCAGTTTGGGGCTATGCTTCCTTCGGACAGTCACCCAGCCTCCCGGCTGCTCGGGGGTTGCCGGGGGACGGCTAGCTGAAGCTACCTTCGGTGGTACCGCACCGGCTACAGGGCACTTGCTAACCATAGCAGCTAGTGACTGTTCGGTGGTGCGGTACCGTGCCTCTAACTCACTGAGCCTCGCCTCCAAAGCTACAAATAAACTACATTTATTACAAGTACCCTCTTGTTTGCACAGACTGTGTTTAATACCTGAAGATGGATCACATCTGTTGAATTTGTAACTTTTGTGTGAATGAAGTCAAAGGTGGAGTTGAAACTTTATCTCTCTCATCTAATCTCGATTTACAGGTCATGTGAACGTCTTCATTAGGGACAGAGTCCGCTGACAACTCATCGCACAGAGAGGTAGACATAACGTGTACGTATACAATATTCTGCATGCGTAATCAGAAGCATGAGCAGTGTCTAACTTTCTCTCAGACAAAATGACACATTTAATGACAGCATTTATGTCAGGTACTGATCCTTTAGGTCTGCTTGTAAAAAAACAAATTGTAGATTACAGCATGAAGCTGCTGACAGAGGAAAAGTGGATTTTCCCTGAAGTCAGCTTTCCAACAAAACAAAAGTCCATAATTTTGAACTCCTACAGTACGTTTTCAGAGGTTTTATGAGCCCCTGGAGTCATGTAACTTTCCCAATAAAACACATGATAATTACCTCTAAAACTGGACCTTTGAGCTTCTCATACATTATACGGTGTAATATAGACACCGGCAGAAGAAAGAAAAAGACAAATAGACAAGGTAAAGATTTGTAACTGTGGACAGCTGGATGGGTAGTTTCACAACTTGAAACAAAAGAGGATTATCAGTGCAGAGCAGAGAAGTGAAAGGAGCCTTCACTCTTACATAAAGCCAGACTGCCACTATGATTGTTACAATTATATAGAAACAGCATGTGGTGGGGACTCACAGTCAATGGCATAGTTGAACTGCAGTTTGTCTTCCATCTCTGTATCCAGCCAACTACAGGCATGCATGGTCCCCAGAGGATGAACCATACTGACTGTGGTCACAGGTCTTGACTTTTCCTATAGCACCACCAACAGGTGAAAGTTTTCACTCATCCTGTGAAATATCTCAATATCTACAAACGAATTGGCTCAAAATTCTGTGCAGACATGCATGGCCCCAGATGATGAACCCTACTGCACGAACCTGTTAAAGTAGCATGGCACAGCACGGGCTGGAGATGTAGTTGAGTTGGAATTAAAGTTTTATTGTTAACATCTGGTCAGTGACACTTCACAGTCACCTTTCTCTGATTGGCTGGTGGGGGTTTCTGCTCAAAATTCCATCACTCGCATGTTTGATTGGAGTCAGACCCAAAATCTGCCCAGTTGTAGTGCAGGGCCAGCATTAGATGTGTTGACACTTAGAACAAAGCATCGCTGTGCAGAAGTAGCCTCTTCATCTTGTTTAAATTTTGTTTTCAAATGAAAATACAAGTTTTTTATCAAATACTTTATAGACACAGAATATAGTGACTTGTCTGTCATAAACATAACCACTGACTAAACTGTGTCCACTCTCTAATAAGCACTTACTGCACAGACATCTCATCATTCTTTCTTTTAGAAAACAGCTCCCTGTATAGTCCACAAACCTATTTATATGTTTTGAAAGATTTAATGTAGTTCTTTGTCTCCTGACTATTCTGCTCTGAGAGTACATGTGATCACTTGAAAGATGCCTATACGTCACATTATGATATGTTTAAGTAGGAAAAGCACATATATAAATAATAAAATAAATAATGTCCAAACTCAAATTAACTTCAGCTTCCTGATATTGTCCGTGTTGGCTCACAGTCACACCAGGACAGTCATTCACCTGTGGTTTTGCAGCTGTGACAAAGGCCTATTGTGACGAGTTTGTCTTGCTCAACAATTTCCCAGGAGTGGCTCTTGATCGTGATAACTTTTACCTAACCTTTCCTAGAAAAGGCTGATTTCATTTTTCTGGCTCCTCCTGCAGAGTATTGTCACCTCAAGCAAACACTACCACATTGCTCCAAAGTTGACCAGTAAGAGAGGCAGTTTGAAGTCAGAAGGGACACAGACTTTAAACCTTTTTTGTATTTTCATGAGGTTAACACATCTGTAACATTCACTACAGCAGTCTAGTTTGAATAACACATCCATTGAAATGAATGGATGGTGGAAAGATGACAAAGAGTTTGGATTTAAGGTTTGTTTGTCTACAGCTCAGTCTGCTGTCAGAGTTTGGAACTGTTAGCCAAAGGCTCCCTGGTGTATCTCTGCTCATTAGGCAGATTGCTTCACATTTTATGACTCGTTGTCAGAGCCAGAGCAGATATGTAAAAGCCAGAGTCCACCGCTGAAACACAATGAAGGAAAAAAGAAAGCTCAGGGTGTCGCTCAGGCCGTGCAGCAGCACTGCTGGTTCTTATGCTGGATGTTAACATAGCTGTGTAGGTGGAAATTCCACTCTCAGGGGTTAGCTTAGCTTAAAGTCTGGATGTAGCTAGTGAACAAGCCAGATTAGCAGTTTCCCTGCTTCCAGTCTTTAAGCTATGCTAAGCTAAGCTAACCATCTGTAGGACATGAAAGTGGTTATGATCTTCTCATCCAACTCTCAGCAAGAAAATAAATCAGCATATTTCCCCAAATGTCTAAACTATTACTTTGGAGCCTTTCCTTTCCAGGATGCAGCAGTCACTGGGCTGTGGCTCCTCTTCACTTTTAAACTGTCAAACAGGAAAAACCACAGTGACTATGTGCCAAGTTCTGCAACATTAAAAGGAAGAAATAGATATTCATTTCCAGATTTAATTGAACTGTAGTGCACTAAGGATTTGCTTGCTAATTTCATTGCATCACTGATTTTTTTTAAAGTAACACAACACAAATAAAAACCTGTTTTGATGTTTAGAACATTCACGGCTCACATGTCAACATGCTGAAGTTGAGTAAATATTTAACAAAGGTGAGATAAAATGCGGAAATCCCACACGACTTCAAAAAGTGTCTAATCATTACACAGATTTTTCTGTCACAAGATATTCCAACCAATACAAGTCAGTGCTTTCTTTAGTTTCTTAAGTCAACAGTGGCATTAGTCAAGTGGGGTGGAAGGGTCAGAGGACTTTGTTTTTATTATTTGTACTTCCTCATGTGAGTGCATTTCTGGGTCAGAATGACTTTTATGTCAAGTGTTTGAGTAATGAAAAACAAGATAAGAGTTTTTTTTTATCTATGTGACATAAATCAGAGAAGAGTTTTTTTTCCAGCAGCTATTTCTGAGATATTTGAAATAGATTACAAGACCAAAATAGAAAAATAGAAAACATTTATTTAATTACAATCTACAAAAAAACATGTAAAACACGTATATTATATAGAAATATATAAAACTTTACATTGTACAAAACATCATAGATTAAATAATTCAACATAATTGAATGGACCTGTGTGTGTGTGTGTGTGTGTGTGTGTGTGTGTGTGTGTGTATGTGTGTGTATATGTTTGGTCTGTCACTTGAAGCGAATGATTTCCTGAGTGGCCAGTCTGATGAGCTGGTTGAAGTCAAACTGGATGTACTTCCTCCAGTAGCGTCTGTCCCTGCCGTACGTTTGAGCAGGATAACAAGGACTGGCTGAAACAGAGATTGTTTTTCACCTTCAGTACATGCACTTTCTTAAATGAAGCACAGAGCATGTATCCACAATTGATAAAGAACACTTTATGCCAGGATCAGATTACTGAAACTAGTCTGGGACACAATGATAAAGTCCTGGACTGATTTTCCATTGTGTTGTCTCTTGTGTTTATACAGTGAAGACAGGAAAAATGACCCTTGACTTCCCTCTGCTGACTGGTGAAGAAATCTGATTCAGTGCTTTGGTTAGTTCATTTCATTTGCTTATTAAAATAAACAATACAAGATCATTCCATTTTGTTTTTGTTATAGATTAAACTGCAGACGCCTGGCAGGCTCACTGGGATCACCACAGGGTAACTTCATATTGGCAACAATTGGACAGTTAAGGCACTGTTATCTGACCTGAGACCAATTAAGAGCAAGAAGAGAGACAACTCGAGGAGTGTGTGACATGTTTGCTGCAGCTGAGATTAAGTAAAGACTTGTTGCGACCATATGTGCTTAAGATAACATTACTTCCAAGGACAATAACATAACCATATGGCTAGAGACCAATTGGGACAGTTTGAACCAGCTGAAAGAGAAAAAGTGATTTTATTTTCTGTTTGAGGTCAAATTAGAGAGAAATAAATGAATCAGTCTGTCCCCCCCTTTGATTAAAAGTAATAGTAGTTATTATTGTGTATGAAAACTGAGAGAATATGATTTGAATATCCTGCTATCTGAACTCAGCCTCAGTTTGATTAAAGCTCACATTATGTCTTCACTGATCCTTTGACACCCTCTAGAGGTTTACAGTCATCATGGTCATTTTCACTGGATAACCTGCTGTTTGACTTGAAGCGAGGCACTTTTTCTATAGATAAAATCAGTATTTAGAATCTTATTGACCAATGAAAAGATGTTTTGTTCCATCGTGTATGTAGGGTAGATTTAAGGAGGGTCGCTTTGGGTGAATATCGTTTGGAGTTTGAGATTCAAGGATAGACGACGAGATCTGTGATCTCTGAACTGAGTCAGACTGATGCACGCACGTCTGTGTAAGATGTCATTAACCAGGATTATGCTGGTTTCAATCTAAAATAATGAAATAGCTTTGATTAGAAAGGCAAGAATACATTGATAATGATAGTTTACTAAGTAAGGTGGACATAAACAGGAGAGCTGAGGTTTGGCACCACCCACACTTCGTTAGAACCATTTATAAAGTGCATATTCACTTTCACTCGCAATCCACATAAATTCATTTAAAATATTAAATGGTCCAATGATGACTGTGTGAACATAGACTTTCATTTCTGGCGCTAAATGTGTTATGTTGTAAATGTTGTTATTACAGTATTTCAGCTTTATTTTGTGAGCTAGTTTCTGAGTGAAAGAGTTTTTTTCATCCTCCTGAAAAAAAGATGCTTGGTTGTCATCAGACAGCGATGATAACTCTTCATATTTAATGCAAAGCAGCTCTAACTCTAACTTTATGAGAGAAAGTACAAATAAAAAACTGTTGCATCAGACCTAAGAATGATACTTTCATACTGTATATTTTGTGTTCGTGTAATCTCACCGATGCCGTGCAAGATTCTAGCAACAGCTCTGCCAGAGAACTTCTCATCACTTCGGTTGCTGAGAAAACTTCTGATGTCGGCTCTGATCTGATTCTCCCAGTCTAACAACTGCAAACGCACAAGCACACAAGTAAACTACAAGATCCAGACATTCAAATTCAGCTGAAGCTCCTGGTAAACATCCTGTGCGTTTCACCTTATATTTGTTGAGCTCCTCGATGTCCAGTGGTGCGAGTGTCTGGCTTCGGTCTCGCCTCTTGTCGAAGTATTCAGAGAGAAGGCTCTTCAGCTGGAGGCTGCGACTCTCGTCCAAATCGTCGACACAGGACGACACACTGTGGTACGCAACACTGCAACACAACACAGACAAGGTAATGCAGGCAAGCTGAGGACAACAAATACACACCCACATTTTTTAAAGTTTCAACTGATTCCTTGAATGCAGAACTATTTTTTTTCAGAGCGTTTGTAAGATTTATTTCAGGATACAGGGCTAGTGATTTCAGATTTCATCGTCCCTAAGCACACCCAAAGACACAAATAATCTGTAGCATTAACAGATTCAGATTTCCTGTGTGTGTGTGTGTGTGTGTGTGTGTTCATCCTAGAGCTGTACAAAGAATACAGAAGTTTGAAACAAGCCAAAGAAAACAGTAGCAGTGATGCAGCCAACAGTGGACAGTCCAGATCTACAGCTGAGGGCAGCACAGCCCAGAAGGTACTGAACAAAGTGTGTCACTGTCTGTAACAGAGGAGGAAAAAACTATTGGTTTGATGTGTTTATAACTGTCTGTCTGTTGTCGGTCTTTGTAGGAGCCAGACTGTTGGGGTGCCCACCTGAACCGCAGTGCACAGAATGCATCTTCTCCCAAACTGACAGCCGAGGACAGAGACAGCCTTAAAGCCTCGGCCCAATACTATGGCCTCAAGCTTAAAAACAACCTGACTACACTCAGTAAGGTGAGGCACACTTAGCAAAAACTATCACACCACATTATTCAAAGAGGTAACTGTACACTTAAAAACCTTGGGCTTCCTCTTTGTGTTAGGATAAAACATCAGACGTCACAATCACAGCAATTTCTTTTGTCTTAGTGCTGATTTTAGTCATGATTTCCTTTTTGTTATTTCAGGAGAGGCCTGTCTCACTGAAGAAATCTGTCCTTCCTGGTCGGGTGCCTCTAAACTCCTTGAAAGATGGACAAACGAGACAGACAAACAGCCCCATTGCTACCACTGCCAAGACCACTTCCACCAGCCCTGAATTCAGCCCTTTCTCACCAAGGTGATAACATAGAAGGAGGTATTTATTGTTGTGGAGAAATTGCTGAAGTCAAAGGTCAATGGTGAGGTCAGGAGGGAAGAAAGTGTTCAGGAGCCTCTGATGTCTTATGCTGTAATATTTATTGACGCTTGGCCAAGGAGAATTAGAGACACTCTCAAAGTACATCAGAAGTGCCTGAGTCGGTCTCACATTCTGCCCAACTCGTGCTGGTGGATAGACTTTAAACCTCAAGATAACGCCACAAATACTATACGCCCCAAATGAGTCAAAGAGAATGTTTTTACCAAGAACGGTGTTATCGTCAACATATTCTAGTCTGGAGACACAGATGTCTGTTTATGTCAACGGCAAGCTATCTATTATGTCTAGGAAGGCAGCAATAGGTCTCTTCGACCCTGGCCACCACAGTGTTTGAGATAGACTGGCACCTACTGCTCCCAGTCAAAGCCAAACAATTAGTACTGCCGAGGACCTCAAGGCCCACACGTGACCTCGTGTAACCTAAGGATAGAAAATTCCATAACACTGGTCGGGTGTC